>CAOKZL010001559.1:0-433742 GCA_948472985.1 Iguana delicatissima
GAGCCATTGAGACCCGGAAGTCCAAAAGTTTATTATCTTTTAATGTTATCCATTTTTCAATCCAAGCCATACAAACTGCAGCAAAGTAAACTCGTTGTTTCATGTCTTGCAGAATCTTAAATATCACTCTGGGCTTCTTGCCTCCCCACATGAATTTTGACAGATTCTTTTGCCATATTTAAATGGGGTTTCTTTCATCAGGATTGGAATCATTTGAAAAAGAAACATCATCTTTGGAAGGGCACTTATCTTAACTGTGGAAATTCTACTCAGTAAAGATAAATTTAATTTCTGCCATTGTTCCATATCTGTCTTAATCTCTCTCCAAGTCTTAATGTAATTATTTTCATTTCATAGAATCACAGAGTTGAAAGAGACCCCAGGGGCCATCGAGTCCAGCCCCCTGCTATGCAGGAACACCCATCAAAGTATTCTCAACAGATGGCCATCCAGCCTCTCCTTAAAAACCTCCAAGGAAGGAGACACCACCACACTCCGAGACAGGACATTCCACTGCCGGCAGCTCTGACCGTCAGGAAGTTCTTCCTGAGGTTCAAGTGGAATCTCCTTTCCCACAGCTTGAATCCATTGCTCCTTGTCCTAGTCTCTGGAGCAGCAGAAAACAAGCCTGCTTCCTCCTCAAGATGACATCCCTTCAAATATTTAAACATGGCTATCATGTCCCCTCTTAACCTTCTCTTCTGCAGACTGAATATACTCAGCTCTCTAAGTCTATCCTCATAGGGCATGGCTTCCAGGCCCCTCACCATTTTGGTCACCCTCCTCTGGACTTCCTCCAGCTTGACCATGTCCTTCTTGAACTGGGGTGCCCAGAACTGGACAAAGTATTCCAAATGAGTCCTAACCAATGCAGAATAAAGTTGTACCATTACCTCCCTTGATCTAGGCACCATACTCCTATTGATGCAACCAAGAATTGCACTGGCTTTCTTGGCTGCCACATCACACTGCTGATTCATGTTCAGCTTGTGATCTACCAAGTCTCCTAGATCCCTTTCACACGTACTGCTATCCAGCCACGCATCCCCCATCCTATATTTGTGCATTTAATTGGCTTGTGTTTTTAGTTAAGTTAATATGTAGGTATTTAACTTTCTTTTCAGTTTTAAAGCCAGTTGTCAACTGTAATTCATTCTTATCCTATGTAGTCATATTTCTAGTCAACACTGTGGTTTTGTCTTTATTAATTTTCAGTCCAGCTAATTTTCCAAATTCTTTTATTTTTGCTTGCAGTCTCATTATTGAATCAAGAAAGTTCTTTTTTTAAATATATTTTATTAAAAATTTCAAAATTTCAATACATAAAAATAACAAATAAACATCTATACTGTACATATCATTGAATACATTCTTGTTATTCTTCCAATCCTCACTAGATATTCACCTACTAATAATAATAAAAAAACTGTGCTACAATAATTATATGATAATATTTATGTTAATTTCTGCAATATATCCATTTTACCAGAATTATTAGTAAAACTCATTTTACAGTCTTATATCCTGTCACTCCATTGTCCCAATGACTCATTACTAAGTAAAACTTCATCTTTTTCATACCTTCCCCTTCTATTTTCCTCACTAGTTAATACCCCTCAATTATCCATCACTAACTCCCATTCTCTCTTTATGTCTTCATCAGTTTTCCCTTTTAGTCTCTGTGAGACTGTATCTGCATTTTCAATGATAGTAGCCTACCATTGATCAATTGTTGGAGTTTCATGAGTTTTCCATAATTTAGCGAATTCTATTCTTGCTGTCGTAATCATATAAAAGAAAGATTGGATAAAATATTGGGTAAATCTACAAAATTCAAGAATGCTCACACTCGAGGGGGCCGATTTTAGAATGGGTTGGCATGCCTACATGTTCTATGATAAAGCAGCGATTGATAAGGAATTTTCACATCACTTTATTAGGAAATCATTATTAAAGGTATGGAATGACTACAAGAAAAAAAACATAAGGCAACTCCCACTATGGCTGTCTCCTCAGGAAGCATTTTTTGGAAGATGGACAGAGACAGAAAACTGGTTAAGGTATGAGGACATTATTGAAAAACAACAGTAAATATACCTAAGAGAAAAACAAGAGAAAAACTCAAAAAAGAAGGAATACTTAATTGGTGTCCATACAGACAATTAACAGAAAAATTCCAGATGGATGTAAAAACG
This sequence comes from Iguana delicatissima, assembly GCA_948472985.1. Taxonomy (NCBI): domain Eukaryota; kingdom Metazoa; phylum Chordata; class Lepidosauria; order Squamata; family Iguanidae; genus Iguana; species Iguana delicatissima. The sequence goes on from CAOKZL010001559.1 coordinate 2,196, forward strand.
TATGGAATTGAGCAAAAAGAGAAAGTAAGAATGATAAAATGGCTATTTGAAAACCCCCCACATTTATTATCTCATATTTATCAAGAAATCCTAAAACAAGAAAGGGAAGAAGCAATAAAGATAACAATGATCACGTGGGCCCAAAATATTGGGCAATCAATTTAGTTAGAACATTGGGAGCAGAGTTTGAGAACATCAGAGAAATTTACAATTGCTCAAAATATAAAAGAAAATTATTTTAAATTGTTTCATAGATGGTACATGACACCAGATAAACTTATGAGAATTTATAAAACAGGAAATGGTCAATGCTGGAAATGCCAGAAAGAGGCTGGTACAATGTTTCATATGTGGTGGTCATGTAACAAAGCAAGGAAATACTGGGGCAAATACATAACAAGATATGTATAACATTGAAGATACAATTTGACAAAATGCCAGAAATGTATTTATTGAACATGATACATATGATTGATAGAACGACACAAAAGAAATATTGGCGAATCCAGAAAGTTCTGAAGCATTATTACCAAGTCATCAGCAAAGGCTCTAATTTTAAAATCTGCATTTCTAATTTTAACTCCTGTTATTTCAACATCTTGTCTGATTGCAAAGTTCAAACTTCCATCACCAAAATAAAGAAAAGTGGAGACAACGGACTACCTTGTCATGTCCCTCTATAAATTGAAAAAAGATTTAGTCAGATCTCCATTAACTATTATTTTTGCAAATTGATTGGAGTATACAGCTTTAATCCAAGCCATAAAATTCAAACCAAAATAGCTTTAACCCAAGCCATAAAATTCAAACCAAAATTAATAAATTCAATCACCTTGAAAATAAAATTCCAATTCAAATTGTCAAAAGCTTTTTCAGTGTCTAAAAAAAAAGTCAATTACATCTAATACAATTCTAATATTTCATCTGTTGTCCTGGTAGAAATCCACTCTGGTCTTCGTGAATATACATATTCAGTAGATTCTACCATCTGTCAACTAACACTAAAGCAAAAATCTTATTATTTAACAGTTATATTGCTCTATAATACTTTGGTGATGTTTGTCTGGAATTAATTCAGCTTCTAGAAACCATTCATAACCAAATGGATGGGGAGTAGTAATTCTTTTTTCAGCCTTTTATAAAAGGGAGTACCAAATTCATCCAAACCTGGTGTTTTCCCCACTTTAATTTTTTAAGAGTTTGTTCTGCCTCTGTAGTAGTAATCTTATGATTATCATTCTCTTTCTATCTTTTCTTTCTTAGTCTCTAAGCTAACCATTTTCCAGGTTTATTTGCATACTCAATGTTCTTTTGCTTCAAAAATTTCAGCTTCTTTTCTATTTCATCTGTCATCAACATAAACAATTGGTTTCTTAGTAATCCTATTTTTTTCCTGAATATCTCCATTACTTGGTAATTTCTTTAATTGTTCTTGAATTTTGATAACATTTAAGATTTTTTTTGTGATTTTTCCATTTGTTTTCTTTTGAGTTCTCTGTTGACTCAGATAAAATATCCCCTCATATAAACTTTACTTGCATCTGAAACAATTCTGGCATTTACTTCTTTAGATTTCTCTCAAAAAATTCCTTAATCTCTTTCTTTGCTTCCAGAACTATTTCTTCCTTCGTAATCAATGAATCATTCAATCTCCATCTAAATTGTTTAGGTGACTTCCTTATATGTATTACTGGACCATGATCTGAAATAGTCCTTGGTAAAATCTTAAGTTTCTGTATCTTGTCAGTCCATGTCCTTGATAGCTATGTCATATCCAATCTTGAAAATTATTAGGGATGGGCCAACCAAATCCTCAAATCCTTGGCAGGGATTCAAGATTCAGGAATCCGAATCCCTGTGCCAAAATAGGCAAACCAAATCTGTTGAATCCACCACCCAAACAATTTGTTGGACACCGGGGTGCCTGAAAACCTGGGAAACCAGGATGCCTGAAAACCTGGGGAGATCAGGACACCTGAAAACTTGGGAGACTAGACACAGAAAGGGAGATCATAGAGTCATATAATCATAGAAATGTAGAGTTGGAACAGACCACACGGTGGAACAGCATATTCCACTGCCGGACAGCCCTGATTGTCAGGAAGTTCTTCCTGAGGTTCAGGCAGAATCTCCTTCCCTGCAGCTTGAATCCATTGGTCCTTGTCCTGGTCTCTGGAGCAGGGGTAAACAAGCCCTCTACCTCTTCTACATGACATCCCTTCAAATATTTAAACATGGCTATCATGTCCCCTCTTAACCTTCTCTTCTGCAGACTGAACATACTCAGCTCTCTAAGTCTATTCTCATAGGGTATGGCTTCCAGGCCCCTCACCATTTTGGTCGCCCTCCTCTGGACTTCCTCCAGCTTGACCATGTCCTTCTTGAATTGGGGTGCCCAGAACTGGACACAGTATTATAGATGAGGTCTTACCAAAGCAGAGTAGAGTGGTACCAGTACCTCCCTCGATCTAGACACTATACTCCTGTTGATGCAGCCAAGAATTTCATTGGCTTTCTTGGCTGCCGCATCACACTGCTGACTCATGTTCAGCTTGTGGTCTATGAAGACTCCCAGATCCCTTTCACACGTACTGCTATCCAGCCACGTGTCCCCCATCCTATATTTCTGTATTCCATTTTTTCTACCTAAGTGTAGACCTTACACTTCTCTCTTTTGAATTTCATTTTGTTAGCCTTGGCCCAGCTCTCCAATCTATCCAGGTCATTTTGAATTTTGATCCTGTCCTCTGGCGTATTAGCAACCCCTCCCAATTTGGTGTCATCTGCAAATTTGATGAGCATGCCCTCTATTCCTTCATCCAAGTTGTTGATAAAAATATTGAACAGCACTGGGCCCAGGGCAGAACCCTGTGGCACCCCATTAGTCACTTCTGTCCAGAATGAAAAGCAGCCATTCGTGATCACCCTTTGGGTTCAGTCGGTCAACCAATTACAAATCCAACTAACAGTAGCCCTGTCCAGCCCACATTTTACCAGCTCCTTGTAAAATGATGAAAAAGAAATATGAAAAAATATGAAAAAAGTTCTTCATTTTATCATTATCAGAACTAATATGTTTCTCACCTTTGAGTTCTAAAATCATCTTCTTTCCTTTCTTTTTCCTTAATTGAAAGGCTAGCCATCTCCCTGGTTTATTAGCAAATACAATGTATTTTAGATGGGTATACTTCATTTTCCTTTCTATTTCATACACCATACACACTGAGACTTGCTACATGCCTGCACAGACTAATTCAGAACTTTCTAGAACTGAGTAGCTCAGTCCTGTCCCCTCCTCCATTACAACCAAACTAACCTTACCTCAGTTTCTTTTTGTCCACCAAAGGAGACACATACTATTTGTCTTCTCTTGTTGAATAGCTGGCCCTTTTTTATTTGTTGAGGCTTTCCATCTTAAATCATTCTAAATACTATCTGTCTTTCTTCCCTTTGAACTTTTAACTAAAAAAACCCCCATTGTCTATCTCTCTGTCAGGGTTTCTTCTTTTCCCGTTCTTTCCCCTTCTTTGCCCTTCCAAACCTTTTCTTAATGGAATCCTTATCTCTTCTTTTGGCCGCTTTACTGACCTGTTTAAATGCTGTGTTACTTAAAGGCATAAAGTAGTATTTTCAGAAACATACACCAGATGCTTATTTTGCTTGGGGGAGGAGAATGATACACAAAAGTGCTCCATTTGTAGAAATTTTGACCCTCAAATGAAGAATCGAATGGCTGAAGTCATATTGTTTAGAAAGCGTGCTTCAAGCAGCTGAGAAACCATCCTTCAGCTTTTACCCCAAGGCAAAAAAAGCACGACTTCAAACAGGGCACTTCTCAGCCTTCTGACCTTGTATTGTCAATACTGATCTTGACATTGTCTTCAGTACTGGACTACTTGGTACCAACAGCTCTAACAATGGCAATAACATCACCAAGGGCTCCAAGACTAAAATTTCACCCCAAAGTACTCCACTGTTAACAGAGTTACGGGTAGTGATGACACTGGTAGTACCATCATGTTAGACTGACGGAGACAGCCCGCGCTGGTTGGACAGGCGAGGGGCGGAGCACCACCCCGTTGCGGTTTCCAAGGGCTCCCGTGCTTCGACGGCGCTGCTCTGACCCTCGGCCTGTCGGATGAGCAGGGGCGCCTGTGGTCGCTGGTCGTCCGGGTTTCCTTGCCTTTGAGCCGTGAGAGGAGGCTTGTGGGGCGGCCGCAGGTGGCAGGGGCTCTCCTCCCTGGAGCCCAGGCCCCTCACAGGCTTGGCCACGGCCGCAGGACGACCCTCGACCCTCGCCGCCTCCGGCCTCTGGGTCTCTGCTCCTCCCAGCGAGGCCCCACGGCTGCCACAAGCGCTCCTTGCCCTCGCCCCTTGCCCAAAGCGGGGCAGTGAGGCTCACGGGTGCCCTGGCCCCGCTTCTGCAGCCCCGAAGATGTGGGAAATGACCAAACGGCAGAGTCTGGAGAAACCCCTAAAAATGGCCAGGTTTCCACGGCTGGAAAGGGCAGGAAGCACTGGCCAGAAGCAAGGTACCCGTCTGGCCTGTGGAAGGGGCCCCGCCACAGGCCTCGCAGGAGCGGGAAGGGCACCCCCTTGCCAGTGGCTCTCCGTTGTGTTGCGGGGGGCGGGGGCGAGAGGGGCCTGGCTGAGTGGAGGCTAAGCTGGGGGAGGCCCAGAACCCTGAGAGGGCTGGGGGTGTGAATGCTCAACGGGGCGGAGGGTAAAGTCGTCTGGCCGTAGGTGAACCTGGGAGTGCCTGAAGTCTTAAGGCCGAAGGGTTCACGGGATTCCTAGGCCCTGCATGTGTGGACACTTGAAGCCCTTTTGGGCTGGATTCGGGGGGGTGAAGCACGCCACGCGTCCAAGCAGAAGGAGGAGGCACACAGTCCTGTCCTGGCATATAGCTCCAGCTCAAAATGGTTTACTTTGGCTAGACCTCATCTGGAATCCTGTGTCCAGTTCTGGGCACCTCAATTCAAGGAGGATATCGACAGGCTGGAGTGTAACTGGAGAAGGGCGACCAAAATGGTGAAGGGTCTGGAAGCCATGAAGCCCTATGAGGAGCGTCTTAGGGAGCTGGGGATGTTAGCCTGCAGAAGAGAAGGTTAAGAGAGGACATGATAGCCATGTTTAAATATTTGAAGGGATGTCATGTTGAGGAGGGAGCAGGCTTGTTCTCTACCTTTCCAGAGACTAGGACAAGGAGCAATGGATTCAAGCTGCAGGAAAGGAGATTCCACCTGAACCTCAGGAAGAACTTCCTGACGGTCAGGGCTGTCCAGCAGTGGAATCTGCTGCCTCGGAGTGTGGTGGAGTCTCCTCCTTTGGAGGTTTTTAAGCAGAGGCTGGATGGCCATCTGTTGGGAGTGCTGTGATTGGTGTTCCTGCATAGCAAGGGGTTGGACTCAATGACCTCTGGGTCTCTTCCAACTATATGATTCTATAAGAGACATGCTTCACCAACAGCAGAAGCTCTTAAGTCTCATGTTAAAGAAAGGAAAAAGAAGAAACCAAGACATGATGAAACTCCAATTTAACACATTGTTCATACAACAATGGAGCATGATGTTACCAATGTTCCTGCTACAGTATCAACATCAATACTAAGAGAGAGTTCACTACAACCTCTTCATACCAGTGGTGAACTAACAACATATACTCAGCTTGCCTCAATGCCAATCAGATGACTTCAAATACACCAGTCTTCTAGACCATCTTCTTGTTCTCCATGAACAGAAAGATCTTCTTTTCTTTTTCTTTTATAATTTATTACATACAAAAAAAGAGAAACAGAAAATATATGCCAGACATACAAGATAGCAACAACAAAAACATTCATACAAACACCCTAATTTATACATAACTTGCTTATCACTAGAACTAACAGAACATAACTAAAAATTGGTTCCTGCCTTTATTGCAAACATAAGCAATTACACCTATTAAATCCTACATTTGTTTACCATAGTAATTAATTGTTGCTAGTCACTTATTATTTTAGTTGTTTACTTACTATTCACAAGTACCTAAGCCATTATTAACTTTATTAAGTTACTAACTTATTCTATATTAATTTATATTAGTAAGCATATTCTATATTAATTTATACTTTATTAATGTATACTAGTAAAAATACATCAAAAGATATCAAAAGACTATCAAAAGATAATAATAATCGCATAACAATAATCACCACATAATAATAATCATCTATGTAGAGAATAACTGTTTAAAGCAATAGATAGAGTACATCTTTACATTCTAAATTATACACTTCTCATAGTATAAATTTTAGATTTAAAATTTTGAGTTTAAAAACCTATTATCAGATTGCCTTCATTCTTTTTTAAAAAATCAATTAACAACTTCCATTCAGACTGAAATTCATTTTGTGTTCTGCCTTTTATTCTGTATGTGAGATTGCATCCTAATTTAGTCCTGGCACACCTGATAAATCAAACAAAACAAACTGAATATTCCCAGCTTGTTACTTACTCCCAGGCAGTAAGCAAGAAGTCATAAATAAAGTCCAACATAAACAAAGTCTGGCAGAGTTTCACAGCAAGGGAGTGTCCAAGGCCAATCTGAGCATTTGTCAAGGCATCCAGCAAGGTAGCAGATCCAATAAGCTCTGACAACTCCTGAAGGGGAAGGATGCCAGCTAAATAGGTCCCAAGCCTAGTGTAGCTGAGACTTGATTGATTGTTACCAGTTATAAATCCTGAGAGAGTGATGCTGGCTCTCTCTTTGCTGCCTGTGCACAGTGAAGTTGGGTCGAGGTAAGTGTTCCTCTATATCTGGAGAGGCAGGACTCTCTGTTGGAGCTGGTACCATAGAATCATAGAATCATAGAAATGCAGAGTTGGAAGAGACCACAAGGGCCGTCCAGTCCAACCCCCTGCCATGCAGGAAAACCCTCAAAGCACTCCCGACAAGTGGCCATCCAGCCTCCGCTTAAAAACCTCCAAAGAAGGAGACTCCACCACACTCTGTGGCAGCACATTCCACGGTCAGACAGCCCTGACTGTCAGGAAATTCCTCTTGAGGTTCAGGTGGAATCTCCCCTCCTGCAGCTTGCATCCATTGCTCCTTGTCCTGGTCTCAAGAGCAGGAGAAAACAAGCCCACTCCCTCCTTGACATGACATTCCTTCAAATATTTAAACATGGCTATCATGTCCCCTCTCAACCTTCTCTTCTGCAGACTAAACATACCCAGCTCTCTAAGTCTGTCCTCATAGGGCATGGCTTCCAGGCCCCTCACCATTTTGGTTGCCCTCCTCTGGACCTGCTCCAGCTTATCCATATCCTTCTTGAATTGGGGTGCCCAGAACTGGACACAGTATTCAAGATGAGGTCTAACCAATGCAGAATAAAGTGGTACCAATACCTCCCTCGATCTAGACACCATACTCCTATTGATGCAACCAAGAATTGCGTTGGCCTTCTTGGCTGCCGCATCACACTGCTGACTCATGTTCAGCTTGTGGTCTATGAAGACTCCTAAATCCCTTTCACACGTACTGTTAGCCAGCCACGTGTCCCCCATCCTATATTTCTGCATACCATTTTTTCTGCCTAAGTGTAGGACCTTACATTTCTCTCTGTTGAAATTCATTTTGTTAGCCTTGGCCCAGCTCTCCAATCTGTCCAGGTCCTTTTGAATTTTGATCCTGTCATCAGGCGTATTAGCAACCCCTCCCAATTTGGTGCCATCTGCAAATTTGATCAGCGTGCCCTCTATTCCTTCATCCAAGTTATTAATGAAGATATTGAACAGCACCGGGCCCAGGACAGAACCCTGTGGCACCCCGCTAGTCACTTCTCTCCAGGATGAGAATCTGCCATTGGAGACCACCCTTTGGGTACGGTCAGTCAACCAGTTACAAATCCACCTGACAGTTGCCCTGTCCAGTCCACATCTTACTAGCTTCTTTGCAAGAATGTCATGGGGAACTTTGTCAAAGGCCTTACTGAAATCAAGATATACTATGTATATCTTCACCATCCCCTGTTCTGTTTCTGACACTGTAACCTCTCTCTGTACAGCAGGCCCTGCCATGCCCTCTGTTTCAGACTCTGAGTCAGAGTCCATGCTCTGGAAGAAGGGCACAATAGATTGTCCAATTCAACAATTCCTAACATTCTATTTACGCACTTGTCCATTGTTGGTAAATCCATTTTTTCCCCAGTACTTTGCATAAACAAGTCTTCTGCTGAAGACAAAGATCACCTTTTCAAAGGGCAACTTCATATACTTCTAGACTGTCACATCAATGGTATATACCATATTTGCTGGCGTATAAGACACACATTTTTTTCCTGAAAAATAACATTTAAAAATAGGATGCGTCTTATACAGCAGTGGCTCTTATATGCTGCCAAAAACCAACCCCTTTCCTATGCATTTTGCCACCATGCAAGTTCTCAGCACAAAGACAAAATGCACAGGAAATGGAGAAGCTCTGGAAGGGGAAAGGAACTCTCATGTGAGACTTCCCATTTCACTTCCATTTTTCATGGGAAGGGAAAAGAGGTAGCTTGGGAGGGGGGAAAAGAAAGTTTGTGCAGTTTTCTTTCCCTGCCACTGGAGCTCCCTCCTTTCCCTTCCCTTGCAACACAGAGGGGAAGGGGGGCAGGAGAAGCCATGCTATTTTTTTAAACTAGGTTTTTTTCCTCCCAGAAAATAACATTAAAAAATGGGGTGCATCTAATACCCCAGCAAATACAGTATATAGGGAGGAATCTTTGTTTAAATAGTCTGATATATAAAGAAAAAGTATCAAGAGTATTATTGGAGGGAAAGACCTACATCATATTAATCTTATTTCCCTTCATATAGGGACACATATATTAGGAAACACTTCCCACTTCACTTCCCACATCAACATTATTTGCCTCATCAGCACCAAAGTCACTTGAGAACTCTGAAAAGTCATTCTCCGATATCAAGGCATTATGTGAGATCCCTTACCAAGAACATCTGTACATTCCACAGATGAAATATTTGCTTCAAGGCGAAGTGCTGCTGATGGCACACAGGTCGGTACACCAAACAATCACTGCAAAAATGCTGAAAATATTTGTTCCATAGCCTTGGAAAAGCCTACAATCCAAACAGAGATGCTGAACAACAATTGGGGCAGTACTTTGGCTTTAAATACCCTAAGGGCAGCAGGAATAAATTGCCCACCTTTAGTATAGTAAAAACAGACTATAGCTTTGGCACTATTAGATGCAGATTGGAGGGCAAAAGTTCAATGAGATGCCCAAGTACCAGTAGATTGAAAAGTGACACCTAAATATCTAAACGGTCTAACCTGTTCAATCTTGTGTCCTGCTATAATCCATTTGGATAGAGAGTGACTTTTGGAAAAAATCATAATTACAGTTTTGCTAAAGTTGATGGTTAGTAGATTATCTTTATAGCAATCCACAAAAATCTCAGCATACGGTTAAGGTCCACTTTACTAAAAGAGAGTAGAGCAGCAGCATCTGCATACAGGAGTAAGGAGATTTTAGCAGCAGCCAGGTTTGGAGCATAGAAGGACTCTGAATCTAAGATTGTGGAAAGGTCATTGAGATACAAATTGAAGAGAATAGGTGCCAAAATGCAGCCTTGATGGACTCATTTTTGAACAGGAATAGCTTTAGTTAGACTCTCCAGCATGCCACATCTACTTTGTATGGTGGTATTGTAGTATAGGGACATAATTAACAAAAGAAGTCTTTTATCCATAGAAGAGGAAGAAAGTTTTCCCCACGGTCAATCTCTGGATATTGAATTGAAGGCTGATTTTAAATCTATAAAGGCCACGTATAATTTGGAATTAAATGATCTTGTATATTTTTCCGATAGGTGGCTTAAAATTAAACAATGGTCAAGTGTTGACCTGTTCTTTCTAAAGCCAGCCTGCTTGTCTCCTAGAATGTTTTCATCCTCAACCCAGGTGATAAATCTATTATTAAGATATCAGGCATAAATTTTACCCACTACTGAAAGTAGGCTAATGGGCCAATAGTTGAGGGATCATTCCTGTCCCCTTTTTTATAAATAGGAATTATAATAGCTTGAGTCCAGTTATTGGGTAATTGAGCAGTCCTGTTAATTTAGGTGAACAGGGCTGCTAATAAAGGTACCCACCATGTGATATTGATTTTCAGGAGCTCAGGCATTATGGAATCAGGTCGTGGGGATTTACCAGATTTGAGCTGTGTAACTAGTATCTTTATTTCAGCTTGAGTCACAGGTGCCCAGTGTGGAACATCCACAAAGTTCAAGGATGGAGATCTGTTCTCCATGATCTCTAAATAAGGTGGAAAAATAGGATTCCCACACCTGGGCAGGAATATTACACTGAACTGGGCCCGTTAGGTTCCCTAATATGCCTGATACTATAGACCAAAATTGTTTGGAATTTTTTTTTTATAGAGGAGTTTATCAAAAGGCTCCATTGCCTATACATAGCTTCTTTCTTTTTTTCTGCGATCAGAGTTTTATAACGTTTTTTAGTAAGATAGTAGGACTGAGGCAAAGTTTTACTATTGTCCCTTCTGTACTGGCAATACAGAGTCCTTAAACTTTTTTTGTCTCAAAACATTCCTTCTTGAACCAAGATATATCTTTGTATCTGGAGTTTGCTATCCTCATTGCGGTATTCTTCATTGTCAAAGACAGAGAAGACAGCAATTGGGTATAACTTCCCAATATCACCTGTATGTCATTGGTTTCAATAATGGTATTTGTAAGCTTTGTGCCTTTTGGTGAGTTTAAAAATGCAGAATTTTAACATCTGTGTTTTCTGACCATATCAGCCTCTTATGCCTAACTGTCATTGCTGAATCAACAAACTGATTATGCACCTGCAAATGAATGTTGATAGGGATCCCAAGAGTAAGAGAGAGAGGCAGAGAATCACTTTCGATTCTGTCCACTATGAAAAAGTTTTTGACGGAACTGAACAGCATATCTGAAATTAATACATAATCAATAGTACTGCTCTCTGTCCCTGAAATGTATGTAAATTCCCCACAAGACTCAAAAAAAGGGATTCCTATTAAGTATTCTTAAAGTGAGCTGACCTGCCAACTGAACAAGGCATATGCCTGCAAAATTTATCCCAGTATCTTTAGAGTACTTGTCATTCTTAAATATGTGGTCCTCAATGTCAGTCAGGCGCCAATACCAGGTAGGAAAAAGGGTGTCATTATTAGGTCTAATTCTAGCATTAAAATCCCATATAACAACTAAGTAGGCTGAGGGAAATTGTGACTCTAAATTTACTATACAGTTTTTTAATTCTTCCCAATGCTGTATGGTCTGATCTCTTCTGGAAGTGGGAGTAATATAAACATTTACAAGCAGAAAACTCATACAGCCAAAGACAATTAAACAAGATACAGCAATCTATCTACAATGAGACAGGCATTTAATGGAAATTTGAATGGATGTGGAAACCAAAATGGCTAGTCCCGCCTTTGGTCTTCCCTTACCAGTAGTGGTGGAAACAACCGATGGTAAGTCATTGATAAAATAGCCATTAACATCTAATTTATTTGTACACCATATAGCTTAAAAGAAGATCATGTCATGTTCTCCAATAAAGTTTATCACATCGGTGTCTCTAGATTTGTGATTGCAACCAGCTATATTCCATGACAATGTTTTGAACTGATATTTGGGGAAAGCTAATTTTGTATCAATGCAGGTCAGGGAAGTGAAACTACAGCTTTGTGATTTGGCAGAGATAGACAACTCACTGTGATGCTTGAGTTAGACAACTCACTATGATGCTTGAGTTGTCAATCTACAGAGTGAATCTGGTCCAAATGTCCCTCCTTATCAATAGCAATAGCAATAGCAGTTATTTCTATACCGCCTATCAACTAGCGTTATCTAAGCGGTTTACAATGTATTTTAGCTAATTGCCCCCAACAAGCTGGGTACTCATTTTACCGACCTGCAAAAGGATGGAAGGCTGAGTCAACCTTGGAGCCTGGCAGGATCGAACTCACAAACTTGTGGTTGCAGTACTAGCATTTAACCACTGCGCCACCAGGGCTCAAGGAACACTGGCCCATTTTTCTGGAGGAACATCCTATTAGGGCACTTTTCTTTTTGTAATTGTGTTGTTAAGGGAATAGAATCTTCTAATTTTCTTAGACCTTGAGATCTGCTTGGCCTTTCTTCCATCTTCACTTTCAGATTAACTATCGTAGAAATCATAGAAATGCAGAGTTGGAAGAGACCACACGGGCCATCCGGTCCAACCCCTTGCCATGCAGGAACACCTTCAAAGCACTCCCGACAGATGGCCATCCAGCCTCTGCTTAAAAACCTCCAAGGAAGGAGACTCCACTACACTCCGAGGCAGCATATTCCACTGCCGGACAGCCCTGACTGTCAGGAAGTTCTTCCTGAGGTTCAGGTGGAATCTCCTTTCCTGCAGCTTGAATCCATTGCTCCTTGTCCTGGTCTCTGGCGCAGCAGAAAACAAGCCCTCTCCTTGCTCTACATGGCATCCCTTCAAATATTTAAACATGGCTATCATGTCCCCTCTTAATCTTCTCTTCTGCAGACTAAACATATCCAGCTCTCTAAGTCTATCCTCATAGGGCATGGCTTCCAGACCCCTCACCATTTTGGTCGCCTTCCTCTGGACTTCCTCCAGCTTGACCATGTCCTTCTTGAATTGGGGTGCCCAGAACTGGACACAGTATTCAAGATGAGGTCTAACCAAAGCAGAGTAGAGTGGTATCAGTACCTCCCTCGATCTAGACACCATACTCCTGTTGATGCAGCTGAGAATTGCATTGGCTTTCTTGGCTGCCGCATCACACTGCTGACTCATGTTCAGCTTGTGGTCTATGAAGACTCCCAGATCCCTTTCACATATACTGCTATCCAGCCACGTGTCCCCCATCCTATATTTCTGTATTCCATTTTTTCTACCAAAGTGTAGGACCTTACACTTCTCTCTGTTGAATTTCATTTTGTTAGCCTTGGCCCAGCTCTCCAATCTATCCAGGTCATTTTGAATTTTGATCCTGTCCTCTGGCGTATTAGCAACCCATCCCAATTTGGTGTCATCTGCAAATTTGATGAGCGTGCCCTCTATTCCTTCATTCAAGTCGTTGATAAAAATATTGAACAGCACTGGGCCCAGGGCAGAACCCTGTGGCACTCCGCTAGTCACTTCTCTCCAGGATGAAAAGCATCCATTCGTGATCACTCTTTGGATTCAGTCGGTCAACCAATTACAAATCCATCTAACAATAGCCCTGTCCAGCCCACATTTCACCAGCTTCATTGCAAGAATGTCATGGGGAACTTTGTCAAAGGCCTTACTGAAATCGAGATATGCTACATCCACAGCATTCCCTTCATCTACCAAGCTAGTAACTCTATCATAAAAAGAGATAAGATTAGTCTGGCATGACTTATTTTTGAGAAATCCATGTTGACTTCTCGTGATTACCGCTTTGCTTTCTAAGTGATTAGAAACCGACTGTTTAATGATCTGCTCCAGGATCTTTCCTGGTACTGATGTCAGGCTGACCGGGCGATAATTATTTGGGTCCTCTTTTTTCCCTTCTTGAAGATGGGGACAACATTTGCTCTCTTCCAGTCTGCTGGAACTTCTCCTGTCCTCCAAGATTTCTCAAAGATTATAGCAAGCGGTTCCGAAATGACCTCTGCCAGCTCTTTTAATATCCTAGGATGCAATTCATCTGGTCCTGGAGACTTGAATTCATCCAGTGTGGCCAGGTATTCCTGTACCACCTCTCTACCTATTACGTGTCTCATTTCCCCTGCTTCCTCACCTGCTCCCCAACCGCCAGGTTGAGTGCTTGTATCCTTCGGGAAAAAACTGAGGCAAAGAAGGTGTTAAGTAGTTCTGCCTTTTCTCTTCCCCCTGTGAGTAATTCACCATCGTCTCTGCACAGCGACCCTATCGTCTCCTTCTTTTTCCTTTTGCTGCGGACGTATTTTAAAAAGCCCTTTTTATTGTTTTTAATGTCTCTGGCCAGCCTAAGTTCGTTCTGTGCTTTAGCCTTTCTGACCTCCTCCCTACATCTCCGGGCTACTTGCTTAAATTCTTCTTTGGTGGTTTCCCCCTTCTTCCATTTCCTATACATGTTTCTCTTAACACTTAGCTCAGCTGAGAGTTCTTTAGTCAACCATTCTGGTTTCTTCAGATGCCTTCCATTTTTCCTCCTTATTGGTACAGTTTTAGACTGTGCCTTCAATATCTCTTTTTTAAGGAACTCCCATGCCTCCTGAACTCCTTTCCCTTTCACTATTCTTGACCACAGAATTCCAGCCAGCAGCTCCCTAAGTTTACAGAAGTCCGCTTTTTTAAAATCTAAGATGAGTGTTTGGCTACACTTATCTTCTCCTTCCCACTGAATGCCAAATTCCAATAGGGCATGGTCACTCCCCCCTAAAGATCCAACCACTTCTACCTCATTAACGAGGTCATCCCTGTTGGTCAGGATCAGATCTAGAATATTTGATCCTCTTGTGGCCTCTTCCACCTTCTGGACAATGAAATTGTCTGCAAGACAAGCAAGAAACTTACTGGACCTTGCTGTCTTGGTAGAGTTTGACTGCCAACATATATCCAGGTAATTGAAATCTCCTATTATTACTGTATCTCTCCTCCTTGAATGTGCAGTCATTTGGTTGAGGAAGGCGTCATCAAAGTCCTCAGCCTGGGTTGGAGGTCAGTAGTAAACCCCCAGCAGAATACCCCTGTTGTTTCTCGCTCCCTTAATTCTTACCCAAATGCTCTCGACCTGGCTTACTGGGTTTAAGTCATGGATCTCTTCACAGGTGAAGACATCCTTAACATACAAGGCTACTCCTCCTCCTTTCTTGTTTGGTCTATTTTTACAAAATAGGCTATACCCCTCTATTCCTATATTCCAATCATGAGACTCATCCCACCAGGTCTCAGTGATGCCTATCAAATCGTATTTATTTTCTTGTACTAGGAGTTCAAGTTCATCCTGCTTGTTTCCCATACTCCGTGCATTAGTGTAGAGACACTTAAGTCCTCGGGCCCTTTCTGCAAGTCTTGTACTATTGTTTCTACTCATCCCGCCATTGGCCACTTGTACTACTTGTCCAGTATCATTTGGGCCTTTCCCCCCTGCGCTTGCCAAGTCCCTGCCCTGAATAATATTGTGTCCCTCCCCAGCGGAACTTAGTTTAAAGATCTCTTAATCCTCCTTGCAACACTGTTTGCAAAAACATTCCTGCCAAGTTTCGTGAGGTGCAGCCCATCCCTTGCCAGAAGCCCACGTTCATGGAAATTCAGGCCATGTTCCAAAAACCCAAACCGTTGCCGGTGGCACCACGTGCGGAGCCAGTTGTTTACCTCTGCTATTGTCCTTTCCCTACGTGCGCCATATCCTTGAACAGGGAGGAGAGACAAAATGACCACCTGCGCACCAAGGTCCTTAAGCTTCGTCCCATTAGCTCATAGTCCTTTGTGATGTGGTAAAAGCTGCTCCTCGCAGTGTCATTGGTTCCGACATGAACCAAAATGAGGGGCTTATGGTCAGTAGGTTTGACCAGCCTGGTTAGCCTCTCCGTTACGTGGTTGATCCTGGCCCCAGGCAGACAGCAGACCTCTTCATTGAGCTTGTCCGGTTTGCAAATTGCCCTTTCGGTTCCTCTGAGCAAAGAGTCCCCAACAACCAGAACTCGCCTCCTCTGAGGCTTGTCCTGGTCTCCTCGATGAGCATGTTCTACTAGGACTTCCTGGGCATTCTGTTGAGGCTGGGAGCATTGACCTAGTTCCTGTTGCCAAAGTTGGATTTCTTCTTGTTGACATTCTGTTCCCTCTGCATGGCGCTCCTCATTGTTTGTAAGGTCAGGAACTTTGAAGCGATTGTGTAGGTGAAGAGTCTCTGTTGCCTTCCTGGTCCTTCTACTCCTCCGTGTGACATTCTCCCAAGCCTCTATTTCCTGGCACGGTGTGCTGACTTCCTGATCTGGCAGCTCCTCCCTGTGTTTGGTCTTCCGGTAGGTCTTCTCTGCCCTATCCAAAAACTCCTCCCCTTCCCTAATAAGATGAAGATCAGAAACTCGTGCCTCCAGCTGGCGCACCTTCTCCTCCAAGAAGGTGACCAGCTTGCACTTGGCGCAGGTGTACCCAAGAACATCTTGTGGCAAGAAAAGGAACATGCCACAAGTGTTACAGGTGACTGCAGCAGCTCCCTCACCTTCCATCCTTGAAACTACAGAGAGCAGTATAGTACACAATTCTAGAAAGAATAACTAGGCTTTCTTTCTGAAATTCAGGTGTATAAGCTACATCTCCTCTACTGAATGCTGAGGGTTAAATTGGAGGACTTAAGTAGAGTACTTTAAGTGCGCGCACCTTTGGCACGCACTGTTTGAGGCTCCTGATAAAGCTCCTCCCCCTAGCTGGCTCCTCCCCCTCGTTAGTCAGACCATGTGCTCAAGGAGAGCACACGGCCAGCACAAAGAGACTAATCAAACACAAGCAAGACTAATCAAACACCAAACACAAGCCACAAACAGACAAGCAAGCACAGCCCCTCAAGCCTGTAAACACACCTGGTCTAGGATGTCTTCACAGACCCAGCTCTCCCTCTGCTCCCTCTGTTCTCTCCTCTGGGAAATGAGCTGAACTATAGAAGAAGCAGGATCATAATCACTCTTGCCAGTATGTAGCTCACTGCTCTTGATGTGGCTTGAATCAGCTGGATTGTTAGTGTCATGGGTAGTTGATTGCTGAAGCTGTTACCCTGTAAATTGGGGGGTATCTTGAGGACAACCAAACAGACTTCAAATTAAGGGAATTCTCAGAGAAATGCAAAGCTTGCGAGAGGTCAGGGCAGGGGATCTTTAACCCTATGTCTATGGGGTCAGAACCACACAAGAGTCAGAGGAACAGTCTAAAGTAACTTTATTAAAACTAACAGACAAAGTTGCAACACACATTAACAAATAATCCTACAATCACACAAGGGCTACAGAAATGAAGTTAGAAATAAGAGACAGTTGGGAGAGAAAGGGCATACGGACCTTAGTCTAGGTGTCCTGGAGAAAGATGAGATTAGTGAAGATTCGGTATAAAGCACCAAGGGGAGGCTGGATCCCAGGGCTGGAAGGCTGGAAGCAGCGGGGTTTCACGGCGAGTCAGAGACGCGAGTCGCATTTAGCTCTCAGCAATGTCTGAGAGGTTTGAGTGGGACACCTCGGTAGCAGCGAAACGGGCCCTTGTCTGGTCTGGGAGGCTCTCCAAAGAGGCTCAAAAAGTGAGGATTTTTATAGCCAATTTCTGTCCTCAGGCCAGACATCAGCTAGCAAAGTCGCGTCAATGGGCGATGGTTGCGGAATATAATGTTAGGCAAATATCACAACCCCTCCTCGGTATTGTTTCTTACTGAGAAGTTCAGGTGCATGATAGGTTTAAAATTCCGAATTGATGGGTTTGTTTGGCTACGCACAGTTCATCAGCATAGCTTGGGGTGTGACAGTGTCCAGAAGTGAGTCTATTGTCTGCCTAGAGATATGTGACTCGGAACAATAGGTCAGTCTTTTAGCCTAAAGGACATTGTCTATGTTCCCATACAGCAGAGGGAGATGGTCTGGTTGTTAATGATTTCCCATTCAACACCAAAGTTGTTTTTAACCACAACTGACCTTTGCTACCAATATCAAATATGGGGGAAGTCTTGCCAATTTTAGGGGCCCTCTCTTAGGGTTACTCTGGGGTGTAAAAAAGCCCCACAAATAATCTGTTGTTCTTTACCTTATTTAATAAAAGTTTGGAAAAGACAGTGGAAGGCTTACTGAGCTTGGGCTTCTCTTCTCTTGGAAGCTTAGTAAAATTATTCTCAAGGATGATAACCTCTCTATTATTTCTGATTGTATGTGTGGAGGAAATAACTGAAAACTTTCCAAAAGAGACTCTTCCTCCACAATAATGATTTCATTAAATTTTGTGTTTGGTAATAGTGCATTGTGATAATCAGTCAAGGCTGGTTCTTCTTGAGAAGTATGAGTTAAGCAGACTACGCTGTCTTCCAGACTGATGAGAATAACCGATTGTCTTTCAGGCTGTTCATTAATTGAAACTGTGCTGGGGGGATTCTTAACCAATGACATTGGAAGGGCATTATTTTTTAAAAAAACACGAGTGACTAAAAGTCCCATATTTAAAAAACTGTTCCATAATGAAAGGACATTTTTCACTATGTACTGATCAGTGAAAGAAACTACACCTCTAGAGTACATGTAGTTAAAAAAGAGGTATTCCACTTGCACAACTTTATCCACCGTGAGAACCTCTTGTACTATGGGACCTAAAATGTACAGAAGATGCTGCTTATGCTGCAGCTGGGTCAGCATGCCTACAGGTTTTGGATAATTACTATAAACAAGTTTATTCTTCACTAATCTCAAGTTCCAGTGCATAGTTCTAGAATTGTCCTGATCATCTGAAAGTTGTGCTTCTGTTGAAAGGGTTAATTTCTTGCTCTTACTGCTAGACTCTTTCCTGAGGATAACTTCCTGGGAGTCTTTGGTGTCAAACTCTTCACACTTCTTTGAGAGACAGAGATCACAGGAGTTGCCGGTTAGCATCTTCATCATCTTCTCAGGCTGTAGTTTAGTTTCATCTACATTTTTTGCTTCCTCTGCCTCCTTTGTGTTCTCCTCCATCAGATTAAAAAGTTTCTGATAGTTCATCTTTGATCTCTTCATAACAACAGCAAGCAAACCAAAAACAACAAGCCCACTCCCTCCTCAACATGACATCCCTTCAAATATTTAAACATGGCTATCATGTCCCCTCTTAATCTTCTCTCTGCAGACTAAACATACCCAGCTGCCTAAGCCGTTCTTCATAGGGCATGGCTTCCAGACCCTTCACCATTTTGGTCACCTTCCTCTGGACACACTTCAGCTTCTTGATATTTTTTCTTGAATTGAGGTGCTCAGAACTGGACATAGTATTCCAAACGAGGTCTAACTAAAGCAGAATAGAGTGGTACCATTATCTCCCTCAATCTAGAAACCATACTCCTATTGATGCAACCAAGAATCACGTTGGCTTGCTTGCTGCCACACTATTCTGCTGACTTATGTTCAGCTTGTAATCTATCAAGACACCTAAATCCCCTTCACACATACTGCTATCCAGACATGGGTCCCCTATCCATCTCTGTTGAAATTCATTTTGTTAGATTTGGTCCAACTCTCCAATCTGTCAAGGTCATTTTGAAATTTTATCCTTTCCTCTGAGGGATTAGCAACCCCTCCCAATTTGGTGTCATTTGCAGATTGATCAGTGTACCCTCTACTCCTTCATCCAAGTCATGATGAAGATGTTGAATAGCACTGGGCCCAGGACAGAACCCTGTGGCACCCCATGAGTCACTTCTCTCCAGGATAAGAAGCAGCCATTCGTGATCACTCTTTGGGCTGCCACACTACTCTGCTGACTTATGTTCAGCTTGTAATCTATCAAGACACCTAAATCCCCTTCACACATACTGCTATCCAGACATGGGTCCCCTATCCATCTCTGTTGAAATTCATTTTGTTAGATTTGGTCCAACTCTCCAATCTATCCAGGTCATTTTGAATTTTGATCCTGTCCTCTGGCATATTAGCAACCCATCCCAATTTGGTGTCATCTGCAAATTTGATGAGCATGCCCTCTATTCCTTCATCCAAGTCATTGATAAAAATATTGAACAGCACTGGGCCCAGGACAGAACTCTGTGGCACCCCGCTAGTCACTTCTCTCCAGGATGAAAAGCAACCATTGGTAAGCACTCTTTGGGTTTGTTCAGTCAACCAATTACAAATCCACCTAACAGTAGCCCTGCCCAGCCTGCATTTTACTAGCTTCTTTGCAAGAATGTCATGAGGAACTTTCTCAAAGGTCTTACTGAAATAAAGATATCCTACGTCTACAGCATTCCCTTCATCTATCAAGCTTGTAACCTTACCATAAAAAGAGATAAGATTAGTCTGGATGACTTATTTTTGAGAAATCCATGTTGACTTTTAGTGATTACAGCATTGCTTTCTAAGTAATTACAAACTGACTGTTTAATGATCTGCTCTAAGATCTTTCCCAGTATTGATGTCAGGCTGACTGGGAGACAATTATTTGGGTCCTCTTTTTTCCCCTTCTTGAAGATGGGGATGACATTTGCCCTCCTCCAGTCTGCTGGGACTTCTCTTGTTCTCCAAGAGTTCTGAAAGATTATTGCAAGTGGTCCAGAAATGACTTCTGCCAGTTCTTTTAATATCCTTGGATGTAATTCATCTGGCCGTGGAGACCTGAATTCATCTAGTTTGGCCAGATATTCCTGTACCACTTCTCTACCTATTCTGTGCTGCATTTCCCTCCCTTCTTCACCTGCTCCCCCCCCAGGTTGAGTACTTTTATCCTTTTGGGAGAAAAACTGAGGCAAAGAAGGTGTTGAGTAGTTTTGCCTTCTCTCTTCTTAGCAATTGGCCATTGTGATAACTGAAGCCCCTGTCAGAGCTGCTGATGACGAGCAGCAGCTGTTGGTCCTTGTGGCTCTGGATGGAGATGAGTCCTGCAGCTCAAGAGCTCCCCCTGCTACCATGGACGAAGCAGGCTCGGACGTTCCTCTACCTACTCTTTTAAGGCAATAGGGATCTGACTCTGAAGATGGTTTGGAGCCTGTGCCAATCAGCCCACAAACAAGGCAGAGACTCAAGAGAGCTGAGCAAAGGGAGGCTTCCTTGATTAAGTTGAAGAAGCAGTGACTAGCCACACCTGTGTCTTGGGCTATATAACTGCCTGCCTGGAAGCTTTCCTTTCCTTGTGGCAAACTTCTTTCAAGCCCTCCTCTTGCCTGTTCCTTGCTCCCAGCACCCAGTTCCTGCTACCTTGAATTGATCTCTTGACCCTTGGCTTTTGGAACTCTGACTACAGCTTTCACTTGATGCTCTGGTAAATGAACTCCCTTGTGTAAAGTGCTTGCTTGTCTCCTCCCAGCTGGACTTTGCTGGCTCTCGCACTCCCTTCTCCGGGCTGGCTCACCGCCCAGGTCTCTGACCTTGACAGTTGTTTGATGAGAACAGGTTGCTTACCTGTAACTGTGGTTCTTTGAGTGGTCATCTGTGCCCTCACACACTAGGAGCTTTTGCGCATGCGTGGTACCGTTCAGAAAATTCTAGAGCTTAGTAGCTTGGTGGGAACCCCTCCCCATGCATCCACTGAGCATGCTCAGCCCGCTGAGCAACAGTCACTCCTCAGTTCTAAAGTCCGCCAAAAAGGGACCTGAGAAGAGGGGATGGCTGGGTGGGTGTGTGTGAGGGCACAGATGACCACTCAAAGAACCACAGTTACAGGTAAGCAACCTGTTCTTCTTCTTCGTGGTCTCTGTGCCTCACACACTAGGAGACTTTGTAGCTTACCAGAAGGACAGTGGGTCAGGTCCTTAGAGTACAGAGGCCAGCACTGCTCATCCAAATTGGGCATCCCTCCTGGACCGGCAGTCCAGTCGATAGTGGCAGACAAAGGTTGATGGCCTGGACCAGGTCACCACTCAACAAAGTTCTTGCAGGTCCACGCCCCACAGGGGGCTGCTGAGGATGCCACAGCTCTGGTGGAGTGCGGCCGAAGCAAGTCCGGTGGAGGCTGCTTGGCCATCTCATAAGCAAGCAAGCAAGATTGACTGGGCCACCCACTTGGAGAATCTCTGGGTGGACACCTTGCAGCCCCTGTGACGTTGACCGTGGCAGACAAACAGGTGTGGGGTCTGTCTATAGGTCACAGTCCACTGAGTGTAGAAGGCGAGGGCCCTTCGAATGTCCAGAGAGTGTAGAGACCTCTCAAGAGGTGTTGTCGGATTAGGATGAAAAGCCAGTAGAATAATGTCCTGGTTAAGGTGGAAGTGAGAAACCACCTTTGGTAGGAAGGTAATGTCTGGGCGAAAGGCTACCTTGTTCCGATGAAAACCAGGAACGGCTCGCCAACTCGTAGAGCTGTCAGCTCGCTGGCACGCCTGGCGGAGGTGACAGCCACCAGGAAAGCAGTCTTAAGAGTCAGGAGCCTGTCATTGGCAGTGGCCATGGGCTCAAAGGGTATTCGCATGAGCTGGGAGAGCACCAGGGATAGTGACCATGGTGGCAGCGGCGGCGATACCGGCAGGTATAGATGTTGAAGCCCCTTCATAAATTGCTTCATGGTGGCATCCCGGAAGAGCGCTGCCGATGTAGAGCCTCGAGGTTGGTAGGCCACGATGGCGGAGAGGTAGACCTTCAGAGAAGGAAACGACAGTCCTTGTTGTTTGAGGTGGAGGAGGAAGCAGAGCACGGTACCCAGGCCGACCGGTGATACCATCTCGCCTCGCTCCTCCACAAAGGTCACGAACCGCCGCCACTTGGAGGCATAGTTGTGGTGGGTCAATTCCTTCCTGGCCATGGTCAGGACGTTCTGGATGGTGGGATCGTCTAGGGCGCTATCCTCCACGCGTGCAGGGCGAGGAGCGGCAGGTCGGGGTGGAGAACACGACCGCCAGAGTGGGACAGCAGGTCGGGTGCTGTCGGGAGCCTGACAAGTCGACCCCGAGCGGCCTCGAGCAGGGGCTCGAACCAGTGCTGCCTCGGCCAGTACGGGGCGACCAGGATGACATCGGCTCAGTCCGCCAGGATCTTGGCGACCACTTGGCCCAGGAGAGGAAACGGCGGGAAGACGTAGAGGAGCCCCTCTGTCCACCAAAACTGGAACGCATCGCCAAGAGAGTTTGGTCCCCGGCCAGCTCTCGAACAGTACTGGCGACACTTGGCACGGTGGCGAAAAGATCGATGTCAGGCTCACCCCAATGGTATCGTATCAGGTGGAATGCCTCGTCCGAGAGGGACCACTCATGGTGGGTCAAGGTGTCCCTGCTCAGGGCGTCCACTGTGATGTTCTCCTGACCTGCCAGGTGGATGGCAATCGGATGGACCCAGAGAGACATGCAACACTCCCAGAGCTGAAGGGAGATGGTGAGAAGCGTGGTGGAGTGGGTCCCTCCCTGTCTGTTGACATAACAGACTGCCATGGTGTTGTCGGTCAGGATGAGTACCGTCTGTCCCGCGACCAGGTTGCGGAACGCTTTCAGAGGTTTTCCAATGGCGAGGAGCTCGAGAGTGTTGATATGGAGATCGGTCTCGTCGCCTGTCCAGCGTCCCCAGACTCTGAGGTCCTCCCAGTGCGCTCCCCACCGGAAAAGGGAGGCATCGGTCGTGACCGTCAGTTGAGGAGTTGGTTGTCTGAAAGGCATCTGGGACAGGAGATGGCGGTATGAGAGCCACCACAGCAGAGAGTGACGTATTTGTGTCGGTAGTCTAAGTCGCAGCCCCTGGTCTTCTCGGAGCGGGTTGAAGGCTCTGACAAAGCAGTGTTGGAGGGGGCATGACCGAAGTCTCAACAGGTACATGATGGCCATGGTGGAAGCCATGTAGCCCAGGACCTGTTGTATCCTCCTTGCCGATATCGTCAGGGCATCGAAGGCGGCTGTGGTCGCCCGGTGGAGTGTATGAGCTTGATCCAGAGGCAGGTAGGCTTTGGCCGAGACCGAGTCCAGGGTGGCTCCGATGAAGTCCAGCACTCTCGCCGGCTCGAGGAGGGGCTTCTTCAGATTGACCTGGAGACCCAGGCGGGTCAAAAGCGACAGGGTCTGATGAATGTCCGAGTAGAGTTTTCTCTTGCAGGACGCTACCAACAGCCAATCATCCAGGTACAGGAAGACGGTGATGCCCTTCGTCTACAGGTAAGAGACCACAGGGGCCATGCACTTCATAAAGACCCTCAGTGCGGTGGAGAGGCCGAACGGCCGCACCCGGTACTGGTAGGAGGTGCCGTCGATCGCAAACCGAAGGTATCTTCTGTGCTGTGGACATATGGAGATGTGGAAATAGGCATCCCGCAGGTCGATGGATGCAAACCAGTCTCCCCGACGAAGGAAGGGTAGGATTGTCAACAGTGTGACCATCTTGAACCTCCCGGGGCGGATGTATTCGTTTACCCCTTGGAGATCCAGAATGGGTCACAGGGTCCTGTCTGACTTTGGTACAGTGAAGTACCGGGAGTAGAAGCCGGTAGTAGTGGCCGAGGGCGGGACCTCTTTGATCGCTCCCTTCTGCAGCAGGGACTGGATCTCCTCCAGCAGTGCAGGGCTGGCCTGGGTGGAATAGAAAACACCTCACGGTGGAATATTTGTGAACTCAATGGTGTAACCAAGACGGACGATGGTGAGCACCCAAGAGTTCCGTGTGTCCTCTTGGAGGCCAGAGGACCATAGCCATGCATATCAGTGCAAGGCTACGGAACCGACCATGACCCGGGCAGCAATCTCTACAGAGTGCCTGGAAGAGAGGATTTGCTGGTTCGCGAGCACCACCACCTCGTTATAGAATTGGTTGGCGCTCGCCCTGCTCTCGTCAGGGACAGTGGACAATATTGGAGTGAACTTGTCCAGCAGGTTGCGAAGATATGCCACCATGCAAGCCTGCGTGTTCGACTCCCTCGCTACCAGGGAGGAGGCAGAGTAGGACTTCCTCCTGAAGGTGTCGAGATGGCGTCCCTCTCTGTCCGGTGGGGTGGTATGGGACCTGGTCCCACCCTTCATCTGTGCAGACTCCACAACCACCACGTTGGGCTGAGCGTGATTGAACAGGAACTCAGCATCCTCCTTCTGGGTCCTGTATAGATGTTCCAGCCTGTGTGGAATTGGCTGGGCGGAAGCCGGCTGGGCGGAAGCCGGCTGGGCCCACGGGTGTTTGAGGGCCTCCATCAGAGCAGGCAGAAATGGGAGTGGTGCCGTTGAAGGTGGACGGGTGTCCACGTAATGGAAAACCAGACCCTGCACCACCGGGGCTGGCTCTGCCATCTTGAGACCCAGGACCACTGACATCCGGAGGAGGATGTCCGAGAACTGCCGCACATCCTCAGGCGCCAACTCAGGTGCTGGGTCCCCAAACGCCAAAGGCAGTGACTCATGGGACTCAAGCGTCGACTCCTTAGAGTCGGATTCGGACTCACAGTCTTGCGATGACGCTGTGGAGGACCGGTCCGGTGATCGAGCTGATGACCGCTCACACGATGGTTGACATGACGGTACCGCTAAGGTGACCATTGCAGTAGAGGCGGTGGCAATTTTAGCCGCTGGCTGATGTTCTGCACCGGTCAGTCGCGGTGCAGTGGTTCTTGCCGGAGGGATCACCGCAGATACAGAATGCGGGATCGCCTGAGTGACCGATGCTGCCATGGTCGCAACTTGCACGGGGGTAGCCTCGGACGTTGGGCAGGACACCATGGAGGTGACTCGCAGAGGTAGCGAGACTGCCCGGTAGTGAGGAGTAGGCTCTCGGGACTGATGGTGTTGAGGCGATCAACAGTGTTGAGGTGATCGTCTAGGTGAGCATGACGGATTGCGTTCACGCCAAGAGCAGTAATCCCCTCCTCTCAAAGGCGATCTGGAACGGTGGTAAGGAGACCACTGCCTCACATCAGGATGGTAGCGGTCCCAATAAGAGGGCGAGTAGGACCTGTAGGAGCCTGGGAACTCTTTCCAAACATGTTCGCAGCCATACCGCAGCGCGTAGGATGCAGACAAGTAAGGCGAGTCTCGAGGAGGCACTGACCATCTTGGATAGGCTTCCCAATGGTGAGGGGAAAGTTGCCTGTGCTCTGGGTGGTCTCCTCGCTCGTCACATTCTCCCAGCTCAGGGTAGGGCTCCCGATGACGTGGGGAGGTTTGCCTAACCCTGCGTTCCGGGTATTTGCCGCGTTCAACATGTTCCTACTGTTCAGGATAGGGCTCCCGGTAACGGGGGAAGCCTGTCGAACTCGTCTCTCTGGAACGGGCGAGGCGCTTCTACCAACAGATCCTTGAGATGTTGGCGAGGTCTGGGGAGCTGCCGAAATATCCTCCGGGCGGGCCGCCATTTCAGGGCGTCCGGACGGCGAAACCGCGACATCAAGCACTGGCGGTTCAAGTGGTGCTGCAGAACCTGTGGTGTCGTCAGCGTCGGAAACCTCCAAGAGTTCTTTGGGTTCCAAATCATCCTCTGGGTTGACTATGAGCTGAGTCGAAGTCGAAGGTGGAGTAGGGAGAGGCAGTCTAGCCAGAGACCCGCACTTCTCCTTTTTTCTCTTCTTCTTCTTCTCTCTCTCTTTCTCAGACTCCAAGGTCGCTGGATGCTTACGTTGAGTCGCTGTAAGCGTTTTAGCCAACTTGTCACCCTGCAAGCCTGCAGGGGCCTCTCCAGGAGTCGTAGATGAGGAAGCCGCAGAGGTCTTCAGGATCCTCGGTAACTTATGCAACGGTACTGAGCCCGGTGCCGTCAGCACAGCGGGATCAGCAGCCGCCGGAGCTGCTGGGAGTGTGGTCGCAGGTTGGCTCTTGGACATCTTTGCTGGGCTCTTCGCCGGGGTCGGGTCTTGAGGCCACAAAGACTGTTCCCAGCAGAAGGACTTGAGGCGTGCCAGCCAGTTCCTCAAGGTCTGTGAGGTGAACTCCCTACAAATTGGGTAGGCTCTGATGTTATGAGCCTCACCCAAACAAAGGAGACACTCGCTATGCCCGTCCGAACAAGTGACCTTACGACCACACTTTTTGCAGGGTTTGAAAAGAGTAGACATAGAAGTCCGAAAGGAGAAGAAGGATGAGGCGAAGACGAAGACGACGACGAAGAAGAAGAAAAAGGGGGTTGGCAAGTCGGAGTTTGGAGGTTAGACGTCCCAAGAGAAGGGACAAATCACCAAAACGACAAAACCAGTCTGTAATCCAAAAGAGAAGTCCAAAATACCAAATCCGAGTCGAAGAAAAACCGAAAAGACTTGCAAGAGAAGGCCAAAGAAACGCTCTAAGCTCAGAACCTCCATACGCGACAGCGGACGAGAAAGAACTGAGAAGCGACTGTTGCTCGGCGGGCTGAGCATGCTCAGTGGATGCTTGGGGGAGGGGTTCCACCAAGCTACTAAGCTCTAGAATTTTCCGAACAGTACCACGCATGCGCGAAAGCTCCTAGTGTGTGAGGCACAGAGACCATGAAGAAGAAGCAGATTTTCTCATGGCTACGTGAACATTCTGTTCAAGCTGAGACTGTTGGTCCTGCTGCTGTTGGATTTCGTTCTGCTGGTGTTGGGAGCCATAGGGACCAACAGCTGCTGCTTGTCATCTCCACCCTGAGCAACAGGGACCAACAGCTGCTGCTCGTCATCAGCAGCTCTGACAGGGGCTTCAGTTATCACATAGAGAAAGAAGGCAAGTGAATTCAGGCAAGAAGTAAGGAAAAGGGGAAGCAGGTGCATGTGTATCTTTCTTCTCCCCTGTGGAGTTCCCCCTCCCATTCCTTTGCCTCTGGCCACAGCAGTGAGAACTCATGCCAAGGCAAAAAGGCAAGGGAATGGTGGAGGAAGACATGTGTGCACCTCCCTTTTCCCCTCTGGAGCTCCCCATTCCCATTTCCTTGCCTCTGGTCCTGGTGCACAACAGGAAAGGGAATGGGAGGGGAATTGTAGGGGAGGGAGTTATTCACCACCACCCCCCACTTTCATGAAGGTTCTGTGCCCCAAACCCTCATTAAAGTGGAGGGGCCACTGTACTGTCAGTATGAAGGAGGACTGAGTTCTTATTTTGTACTATTTTGACTGGGAAATAACAATCACCCTTTAGGAAGTCTAAATTATTTTTTAAAAAGATTAAAAAGAAGTGGAACAAATAAGCAGCCTTGCATGACTCCTTTTGTCATAGGGACTATGTTGAGTAATTTTCCCTGCTAGCCTACTCTGATTTTTAGGGATGTCTCTAAGGACAGGCTCCTAATACAATTCAACAATTACGGACCAATCCCTCATGTTTGTAGTTTGCTTAGTCTGCTGACATTTCCTAGGGATGGAATCAAATGCTGTTTTAAATCCACAAAAGCAACAAAAATCTTTTTGGAGAATCCTGACAAATATTTATTTATCATATGATTAAGTAGGAAGCAGTGGGGTACTGTTGACGCCCTGTATGAAAACCATCTTGCTCTGATTCATGTAAAGATTTTCCTCTACCCAGTCCTCCAGTTTCTCCATGGGGGATGTGACATAGATTTTCTTAGGCACATCAAGAAGACTGATAGGTCTGTAATTAGGTGGACCAATATGTGGGTGGACCCCAACAATATGTGGGGTCCACCACTTCTTCCCACTGATGCTGCCTGGCTGGTTTTTTGGCTCTGGAAATGTGTCACTCACAGGTAAGGAAATGAAAAGGAGAA
This sequence comes from Iguana delicatissima, assembly GCA_948472985.1. NCBI lineage: Eukaryota > Metazoa > Chordata > Lepidosauria > Squamata > Iguanidae > Iguana > Iguana delicatissima. The sequence goes on from CAOKZL010001559.1 coordinate 30,482, forward strand.
AGGGAAGGGAATAATAAAAAGAAACACACCAGCACTTTAAAGACAAATTGGTTTATATTTTTGCATGAGCTTTCATGGATATAAACCCACGTCTTCAGAAGTGAGGAGTGAAAGAAATCATTTTCTTTGATAAGCTATGGCTGCATTCATGCATAATACTAATCCATGTTTTAGTGTTACACGGAGGGGGCTCTGCAAGGAGGCTCCTCCACAGTCCTTCTCTCCAGTTCCTCCCATACTGGTAGAATGAGGATTTAATTAGGATGTAATTTCCTTTCCCCCATTTCTGGGTTGTCATTACTAACAAATCTTGGTTCAAGACAGAGGTAGAAAGTGGATGTGGCATGCTTCTGCTGAGGGGGACAGGTCTTTGGGAGCTGAACTGAGCTAAGAAGCTGTTTGCCTGCCCACTTCTGCTGTCTGTCCCTTTTCCTGGTATGGCTAGATGGCTGCGTTCTGCTCCATTTGCAGTGACAAACAAAACCAGGAGGTTGTTGTGGGTTTTCCAGGTTTTGAGGCCATGTTCCTTAAGTATTTTCTCCTGACATTTCACCTGCATCTGTGGCTGGTATCTTCAGAGGATATGGTGGCATGGAAGTGAAACAGAATATGGTGGCATGGAAGTGAAACTGTTTCACTTCCACGCCACCATATCCTCTGAAGATGACAGCCACAGATGCAGGTGAAACATCAGGAGAAAAATACTAATAGAACGCGGCCTCAAAATCTGGAAAACCCAGAACAACCTATGGATTCTGGCCATGAAAGCCTTCGACTTTACAAAGAACCAGGAGGAGTAGGAAGATGGGGGCAAGGTGCAGCCACTGGAGTAGCTAAAAGATATCCCCAGAGTTGGAAGCATTATCAGCCCTGTCCACCCTGATACTCTGGGAGCTTTCTCTGACAAGCATGCTGCTGGCCATAGTTGGTCTTGCCAGGTACAATTCCAATTTGATAAAGACAAGAGGGAAGAGCGTTTGCCTTTGGAGATTGCTTGTCATCAAGGTAGACTTCTCTGTAGCAGCAGCAGAAATTATGGTAAAAGAATCTCACCATGTCTAAATTTTCTCAGTCAGCAGTCATGATGTTTAGGAAATCCCATTCTCCTTGGGTATTAGGAAAATAATCCAAATAATTTTAACATCTGTACTGTAGGACAATTTATTATGCATCATTATTGCGTACTACAAGCTTGAAGCAGTTTGTTATGACCTTTCTTTCTAGGCAGGCATTTAGGGATTTGGCTTACTGCTGCTGGATTTTAATGTTTGCAGAGTTTACCTTATCAAATCATTGAAAGTCAATATAAGAAATAAGTCATGCCAGACTGTTATCACCGTGAACTGGCCTGGCTTTGGTAGACACTAGATATCATTTTGATATCACAATTCAGTCTTATTTTGCCACCCTCAGTCAAGTGTTTGTGAGGCCCCCGAACAAGCACAGAGCTAGGCATGGCTATTAAATGCTGAATCATTCCTTTTCCCACCTAAGCAAGCCAGACACCGCTAGATCTTGCTTTAGGAGACCTCCCAAAACAAACACTTCATTAAGGATGCACTAGTGCTAACACAAAGAGCCTCCTGCCCCGAGCAGGCACCCTGGCGAACTGGATGCTCAACCGCCCAGGCAAGTTGCATCTGCATGCTGGCTATTCCATTGTCAATTCGAACTTAATCATGTTAAATTCTGACCTTTCGGAGACATTGTCTCATGCCTAAACCTCATTGTTCTCTCCCAAGTGCAGACTAGCCCACGGTCATATTTTCCCCCATAAAAACCCCAAGCTCCAAGAGCTTCCTCGGATTGCTCCGGACTTCCATCCCGCCTTGCTGCCGCTTCGTCTTGCGAGCTCCACTCGGCCACCATGCTGAGTTTCTTCACTACTATCTTCAGCTTCTTCAGGACTACGAGAAAAGTGTTGTACCACCCATTTCCCCCGAAAATTCTCATTTCTTATTTCTTAGTTAGCTGTGTGGTTGTGTTGTCTTTAGTGTTTGTCTGTCAATAAAACATCATTTTTGCTCTTTTAAAACTTGTCTGGCCGCTCTTCTGACCTGACGTTGTATACATAGGGTTAAAAGATCCCTGCTAAGTTACCCTGCCTCTCATTTAGCTTAAGAGAGTGCTCGAGTTAATTTCCCCATCTTGTGTTTTATTTGGTTATTTGGGCGCCCCTCCTAGGACCCCAGACCCCAGCACACAGCGTAACAAGACCTCCATCTTTCAGTTATGGGACATGTAATAGGAGTTCTTCTTTGGAGGTTTTTAAGCAGAGGCTGGATGGCCATCTGTTGGGAGTGCTTTGATGGGTGCTCCTGCATAGCAGGAGGTTGGACTCGATGGCCCCTGTGGTCTCTTCCAACTCTATGATTCTGTGATAGGTACTAGAATATATAAAAAACTGCCCCATTTGCAACACCTGCAAATCCTCTTCCTCTAAATCGCATGGACTTCTCCAACCGCCCCCTGCTCCCTCCTTACCTTGGGAAACTATTTCATGGGACTTCATTGTTGGTCTGCCCAACTCCTGCAGATTCTATACCATTTGGGCTGTCACCAATCATTTTTCCAAACAATCTCATTTCATTCCACTAAAGAAAGTACCTACTGCTGAAAAACTAGCCGACCTCTTCATCAATAACATCTGGAAACTCCATGGATTACCTTCCACAATCATTTCTGATAGAGAACCTATATTCACTTCCCAATTCTGAACTTCACTCCTTAAATCCCTCAGCATTTCCCAAAAACTCAGCAGCTCCTATCATCCCCAAACTGAAGGACAAAGCGAATGCACAAATCAAACTCTTGAACAGTACTTAAGCTGCTTCGTCACTTCCAATCAAAGCAACTGGGCACTCCTTCTCCCTTTTGCCAAATTTGCTTTCAGCTCTGCTCTACACTCCTCAACTGGCAAAACTCCATTTGAAGTTGTACTCAGCATCAACCCAAAACCCTTTCCTGCACTCCCCACCACTTCCCTACAACACAACCTACCTCACTCGCCTCTTGGATTACAAAAATTTCTTCTACTTGGGATTCTGTGCATTCCGCTCTTGAAGCATCAAAAGCTTCTCACAAATGACTTGCTGACCATAAACTGAAGCCCAATCCTACGTACCAGCCTGGGGATCTTGTCTACCTCTCCTCCAAGAACATTTCCTCCAATGGCCCCTCCAAAAAAACTCTCCCCCAAATATCTTGGTCCTTTCCCAGTCAAATGGGCCATTAATGATGTCACCTTTGAACTTTCTTTGCCTGACACTTACAAACTTGTGCACCCTATTTTTCATTCCAGCTTACTGAAACCAGCTCCTTTGAATTCTTCTTCGGAGATTAAACCAACTACTCCACCAACTGTTCCTGCATCCTGAATCACCAGTTTCGACACGCCACCTTTAATTACTGCATTTCATGTTTGCATTTCAACTGTTGTCTCCTCTCTTCCCCTTTCTTTTCCACTCCCCACAACCTTTCCCTTTTCCCTCTTCCTCACTGCTATGCTATGTTTCCATTCATTTTTTTTCAGGACGGGTAGGATGTTGGGTAGACCTCCATATTTTAGTTATGAGATATGTAGTAGGAGTTAAGTAGCAGCTTGCTTGTAACAAGGTATGAGAACCAGAGACCGTTAGATAAACAAAACTAGGAATGTAGTGATAAGCGCTGCCAGGCTAAAACCACAACTCCAAGGTCTCTTTGGGCAGGATGAGAAACTATTTGCTTTTAATGTTTTGGATTTTGCTAATTGTCTCCAGTTCGCCCACTGAAGTCCTGTACTATGTATCACACTCCTAATAAATTGTGTATCTGCACTGTTATATTTGTGTGTGTGAATTCAGTTCCTGACAGAGCGAGCGAACTCCTGCACAAAATAATAACATGTATCAAATAAGTGGAGAAGATCCTGAAGACAAGAGAGCATCCGATGGAGCTGTCGAAGCTCCAGGTGAGGAAATCACCGAAAGAGACAAGATGGTCCCCAGCCGGGCCCCCGATGCTAAGCCTGTTGAAAAACCCGCCAGGGGCATTACCATCAATAGGAAAAACATCACAGCCAACACGAGGCAGCAGGCTAACAGTCTTTATTGCGGGCAATAGATCAAGTAGCAGACTATTAAGTTACAGCGCAGCGAGCCATCTCCTCGTCCAGAGCAGAAAGGAAGAGGAAACAAGAAAAAGGCACAGCCTGTTCAAAAGCCGTGTTTTTAAGTATACATATTCAATAACAAGGCGTTCCCTTAACCATAACAATGTTGCGGCTACACGCAGCAGAAGACCTTGAATACGTTTAGGTTTCACATGGGCAGCTAGACTAAACAACTACAAGCAGCTTTGCGTTCTCACCCTCTAGTGGTGGGAAAATATGAAGCCAGGAGTAACAACAGGTCCCATCATGCTTCTCAACCTGTGACACTCCCCTACTCCTTGCGAAATATTTTCAGCTACCTTGCTTTGGAGACTCCATCAACCCCAGTTTGCTAACGTGCTGACTAAATGCATTAGCAGGAAGTGGCTTGGTAAACACATCAGCCACGTTTTCTTCTGAAGACACATAGGTAAGGGACACTTTTCCTTCTTGTACATATTGTTTCACATTGTGAAATTTGATGTCAATGTGTTTTGATCGTGAAGACACCCGGTCAGACACTGCCATTTGAATGCAGGCTTGTGAATCACAACATATTTGTATTGGTAATGGCACAGACACATGCAGGTCTTGTAGCAACTGCAAGAACCAAACCAACTCAGTACAGAGCGCAGATAGGCTCACAAACTCTGCCTCTGCAGTTGATAAAGCAAGACAAGACTGTTTTTTAGCCTTCCAGTCGATTGCTACATCACTGTATTTGACAAGAAAACCAGTTGTGCTTTTGCGGTCCACAGTATCCTCAGCGAAATCACTGTCTGATGAACAGACAAGGTTTGGCATCTGATCAGGACAAATGCTTAGGCCATAATCAAGGGAACCCTTTAGGTACCTGAGTACCCTTTTCACACCCTGCCAATGATACTGGGTTGGCTTAGCACACGCTCTGCCCAGAATGTTGACACTTAAAGCAATATCAGGCCGGCTAGTACCAGCTAAGTACAAAAGGCTCCCAATGACAGACTGATATAGGTGTATATCAGGAAATAATTCCTCACAGGTATTTTTCAAAAAACCTGGCACCATTGGAGTTTGTACCGGTTTGCAGTCAGACATTTGACACAATTCTAACAATTTTACAATCTTTTGTTTCTGACACAGCAGAATACCTTTTTCAGTTCTCTGTACTTCAATTCCAAGAAAGCTCTGTACTGGGTCTAGGTTTTTCACCTGAAACCTTTTCCCCAGCTCTTTCTCAAACACTTGCACTTGTTTTTGTGTAGCACTGACCAAGCATAGATCATCCACATATGCAAGGAGAATTTCCAAACTCTCCCCTTTCCCTCGAATATATACACAGGGATCAGCAAGGCTTTGTATGAACCCACACCCTTGCAGGGCATTATGTAAACAAACATTCCAACACTTGGCAGATTGCCGTAATCCGTAAAGCGCTTTCCTCAAAAACCAAACTTGGTTTTCTCTCCCCTCTACTACAAACCCATCAGGCTGAAGCATGTACACTTTTTCCTCTAAATCAGCATTAAGATAAGCAGTAGAGATGTCAAAGTGAGTAATAACAGCTTTTCTCTGAGCTGCTATGGCAAACACCAATCTGATGGACTGGGCTTTTACAGTCGGGGAGTAAATCTGATCCAGATCACTGGTATCTTGCAAGAACCCGCGTGCCACTAGGCGCGCTTTATATTTCACATGCCCATCAGCAGTGGGTTTCAACTTGTAGACCCATTTGCTGTCAATTGGCTTCACACCCTTGGGCAAATTACGAAGAGAATACACATCATGCTGAATAATGGAATCCATTTCACTCTGCATTGCATCCCACCAGGGTTCTGCCTGTTGCTCAGGCATTTTCACAACATCAGCAAAGCACTGAGGCTCACAGTTTACAGCGCACACATGAACTGCGAGAGACTCAGGGGAAAAACGTTTAGGTGGAATGCCTTTCGTTTTTCTTTGAGACCGTCTGGGGATGGGACGATCCTGCAAAGGTTCGTCCCTGTCCTCAGCACTGCGAGACCTTTTCACTGAGCCCTCGCGTTCTCTCTCCCCTGTGCAAGACCTTCGCACATCACTTACAGCTCTTCTCCTCCACGGCCTCTCTCCTCCTCTGTTTCAACCCTTGAGGAACTGGGAGCGGAGGCTGGGAGTGGAGCAGAGACTGAAGGCTGCAGTGGCTGAGAAACTGGCAGGCCAGCCACAGGGAGAAATACTTCAGACGCTGCCTGAACACGCGACCAATTAGCATGTTCCTCAAAAGAGGCATTCCTAGACACCACACAGGAATTGCCACCAGCGTAAAAACGATACCCCTTGCAGTTGGGCTCATAGCCAACAAAACGCATACGCTGGGCCTTAGGCTCCCCCTTCCTTCTTTGCCCCTTGGGGATGTGCACCCAAGCAAAACTCCCAAAGACTCTCAGATGTGCAATGGAAGGTTGTTTACCAAACAAACACTCATAGGGAGTAGTATTAACCACAGAACTCCACAGCCTGTTGTGTATGTAACAGGCAGTCAGAATTGCCTCACCCCAAAAACTCAGAGGCAGATCTGCATCAAGCAGCAAACTATGCATTCGAGTCTGCAGAACTCCTGCATTCCGCTCAGCCACTCCATTCTGATGAGGAGAATAGCCGGCAGTCGCCCTGTGCACTATACCCTGTTTTTTGATCCATTGTTGCAAGTTCTCCGACAGGAATTCCATTCCTCTGTCGGTTTGAAGCTTTTGCAGGGAATAACCAAATTGCCTTTCAACCAAGGAACACCAGTTCTTGAGAACTTGACACACATCAGACTTTTGTTTCAACAAATAGCAGAAAATGAACCTGCTAAAATCGTCTACGAGAATGACGAAAAATCTAGCTCCCCCTAGGGAAGGTTTACTCATAGGACCCACAATATCACAGTGTACCAACTGAAATGGGGCGGTTGGTACACGAAAACTAACTCTCGGTGCTGGGAGTTGTTTAGATTTAGCTTGCTTGCAAATAGCACAGTCAAGAAAGACATTACAAGGCTTCAAAGTACACCCTTTACAACAACCAGCAAGCCTCTTTAACACAGGAAAGCTTGCATGCGCTGCGCGCCGGTGGAGGAGATGAAGGCACTCATCATGTTGTGGGACATTGCCATACACATTACACACAGTGTGTCGTGGCTCAAGAAAGAACAGCCTCCCTTCTCGTGTAGCCACAGCACATACCACCCCATCTTTGAGGATTTTACCTTGCTTCCCATAGAACTCAACCTTGAACCCTGACTCTGTTAGTTGCCCCACAGAAAGCAAACAGAAATCAAGAGAGGGAACAAACAAAACATTTTTCAAACCCATGTCAAGGGCAGGGACAAAAGCTATACCTTCGCCACAAACTTTAGCCTTTGTCCCATCAGCTAATGTCACAGAGGAAACACTGGCAGAATCCAAACAGTCAAATAAATCTTCAGAATTGACCAGGTGCTGGGAACAGCCGCTGTCTAGAAACCAAACGGAATCACCTGCCTCCTCAGAGTCTGAAACAGCATCTCCCAGGGCAACAGCAACTCTCAGCCGTCCTCTGGCCCGACCTCCTCTGCCTCCTCTGCCACGGCCCCTGGCACCGGCGCCTGTGAAGCTTTGCTCCCCTTGCTTCAGGAGCGGGCAATCACGCTTCAGATGAGAAGCAGACCCACAGCGAAAGCACCTTCGCACAGCATGGGCTCTCACCAGCCCCTCCTGCCTCGCCTCAGCAGCCGGAGAACTTTTTCTCCCAGCACAGGCCTCTGCAGCTGGAGCCGGCTGTGTGGGAGTCTCTGCATTCCTTGCGCGCTTTTCCTCTTCTTCCAGCAGACGAGCAGAAACCAAAGGAACGGTTAACTCCCTCTCTGGCATGGATTGAAGAGAGGACACCACCAGATTCCAGGAACTATCAAGAGAATTCAAGATGCAAAATACCTTGTCACTTTCAGGCAACACTTTGCCTCTCTCCCGAAGTGACGAAAACAGCTCCAACATCTCAGCCAAATGCTGCCTCACCGGGACACCGGGGGCCAGTTTCATCCCATATAAACGGGCGCACAGGGCGTACTTGGCGGCTGCTGATTGACTCAAAAACAACTCCCGCAGCCTCGCCCAGGCCTCTCGAGGGGTGGCAAGATCCCTGATATGCGTGAGCTGGTCATCCTCCACAGCCAGAAAGAGGACAGACATGGCACGCCTCGTTGCCGCTGCTATCTCCGCAGCAGTCCCCTGCAGAGTCGGGGGAGCTGTGAAAGCACCCCACAGCCCCTCAGCTTGCAAATACTTTTCCATGCGAGCTGACCATGCCAAGTAATTAGTTGCATTTAGCTTAACGAGAGGCAGGCCCCCAGGCACCACATGAGCCATCGTAAAAACACCTCAAAAAACACCTCTCGAAACCATCCTCTGCGACCATGTTGAAAAACCTGCCAGGGGCATTACCATCAATAGGAAAAACATCACAGCCAACACGAGGCAGCAGGCTAACAGTCTTTATTGCGGGCAATAGATCAAGTAGCAGACTATTAAGTTACAGCGCAGCGAGCCATCTCCTCGTCCAGAGCAGAAAGGAAGAGGAAACAAGAAAAAGGCACAGCCTGTTCAAAAGCCGTGTTTTTAAGTATACATATTCAATAACAAGGCGTTCCCTTAACCATAACAATGTTGCGGCTACACGCAGCAGAAGACCTTGAATACGTTTAGGTTTCACATGGGCAGCTAGACTAAACAACTACAAGCAGCTTTGCGTTCTCACCCTCTAGTGGTGGGAAAATATGAAGCCAGGAGTAACAACAGGTCCCATCATGCTTCTCAACCTGTGACAAAGCCCAAGACACGACCTTCAATTCCTCCATCTACCCCGACTGGAGGCCAAACCTGGGCCTGGGGAGAGAGACCAGAAACTGCTCAGAGCCAAAATTGCCAGGCTACAAGATGGGACACATCTATTGTTGAGACCAGCATAATGGAACAACTTCTAGCCAGAGAAGAAGAAGTGGAAAAGCAGAGAGAAGAAATTTCCAAACTGAGAGCTCAGCTGCACAACTGGAGACTCCTGGTGCCTCAGGTTGGACGAGTGCCACCCCAGGCTCCAGCAGTGGCAGCTGCTCTGGTGGCTGCAGCAGCTGCACCTCCCGGGATACCAGTACTGCAAGTGGGGCCCCGGCCTTTCCGAGAGTTGAAGACCACATACGATGGCGATGGAGCCACCCTGACATACTTTCTCAACATGGCCTCTAATTACATGATCAACTATGGGAACAGTTTCCCTGATGATGCCGCCAGAATTAGATACCTGAGCCAGCACCTCAAAGGAGAAGCAGCGGAATGGGTCTCCAGCCTGTTCAACTCATGAGCTGAGGAAACAGCCAAACTGCAGCTGTTCATACATCGACTTAGAGAAAGGTTTGAGGATCCTTTCTTTCAAGAACAAGCCAGATACCAACTGAAGAAACTGTGCCAAGGAAAAGGAACCGTTGGTGAATACACCTGAGAATTCAGGAAGTTATCCACTAAGGTTCCGGAATGGAAAGATGACATTCTCAAACAATTTTTCCAAGACGGATTAAATACCATCATCTTAGATCACTGCCTGACCCAAGGGGATCCTGCCAGTCTCCTGCCTGGGATGGATGAAACTAGCCGGAGAAATGGAAAGCATCCTGGAGAGTGTCCAGCTTTCCCAGCAAAGGTAAGTGCAAGAAATCGGTTGCGGAACCCCGGCACCCCGAAAACCCACTTTCCTGAGCAGCGAGGAAAAGAAAAAAATGACTCAAAGAAGGCACCTGTTTCCAATGTGGGAAGAAAGGCCACATTGCCAGCAAATGTCAGGGATCGAAGAAACCCACTGAAGAAAAGTTGGGCACCCCCACCACCCGACCTGTTCGACTCGGACAGCGATGATTGGGACTCCAACGAGTCCGCTAATGTAAGTACCACCAAAACTCATCATGTATATGTAACAGTAGCTTTACAAGGAAATAATGGGAAATTACGAATATACAGGGCCTTAGTTGACTCAGGCTGCACAACTAGTTTATTGAATCCTGCTCTGGCAAAAGAACTTGCAGTAAAGTTTGAACCCCTAAAAAAGGCTGTCAAGTTATCTCAAATGGACGGCTTACCCATGGCAGGAGGCCCTGAATGGAAAAGGACCAAACCTATCCCTGTTCAAGTGGGAAACTATCAAGGGCAATTATGTTTCCTAGTGCCCACCAAAATCAGGTTTCAAGTAGTCCTTGGGTACAAGTGGCTAAAAAAACACAATCCCCAAATTGACTGGACACAAGGGTTACTCAAGCATAACCACGATGTAAATCTAATGCCCATACAAAGCCCTCCTTGGAGTGACTTGGCACTCACTTTGAGTCCTGAGGAGCTGCAGAAAATTCCATTAGAGTACTGAGACCTGCAGAAAGCTTTTGAGGACCACGAAGCAGACAAACTGCCCCCACATAGAGATTTTGATTGCAATTCAGTTCCCGACAAGACTAGTCTTATCTCTTTTAAAGATGAGGTTACAAGCTTGATAGATGAAGGGAATGTTGTAGACATAGCATATCTTGATTTCAGTAAAGGCTTTGACAAAGTTCCTCATGACATTCTTGTAAAGAAGCTGGTAAAGTGCAGGCTGGACAGGGCTACTGTTAGGTGGATTTGTAATTGGTTGATCCCAAAGGGTGCTCAGCAATGGTTGCTTTTCATCCTGGAGAGAAGTAATTAGTCGGGTGCCACAGGGTTCTGTCCTGGGCTCAGTGCTATTCAACATCTTCATCAATGACTTGGATGAAGTAGAGGGCACGCTGATCAAATTTGCAGATGATACCAAATTGGGAGGGGTTGCTAATCCCCCAGAGGAAAGGATAAAATTTCAAAATGACCTTGACATTTTGGAAAGCTGGGCCAAAGCTAACAAAATGAATTTCAACAGAGAGAAATGTAAGATCCAGCACTTAGGCAGAAGAAATGGAATGCACATATATAGAATGAGGGACACATGGCTGGATAGCAGTACGTGTGAAAGGGATCTAGGAGTCTTGGTAGATCACAAGCTGAACTTGAGTCAGCAGCGTGGTTTGGCAGCCAAGAAAGCCAAAGCGATTCTTGGTTGTATCAATAGGAGTATGGTCTCTAGATCAAGAGAGGTAATGGTACCACTGCATTCTGCATTGGTTAGGACTCATTTAAATACTGTATCCAGTTCTGGGCACCTCAATTCAAAAAGGATATTGACAAGCTGGAACGTGTCCAGAGGAAGGTGACCAAAATGGTGAAGGGTCTGGAAGCCATGCCCTATGAGGAATGGCTAAGGGAGCTGGGTATGTTTAGTCTGCAGAAGAGAAGGTTAAGAGGGGACACGATAGCCATGTTTAAACATTTGAAGGGATGTCATGTTGAGGAGGAAGTGGGCTTGTTCTCTGTCACTCCAGAGACTAGAACAAGAAGGAATGGATTCAAGTGGCAGGAAAGGAGATTCTACTTGAACCTCAGGAAGAACTTCCTGACAGTCAGAGCTGTCCGGCAGTGGAACATGCTGCCTTGGAGTGTGGTAGAGTCTCCTTCTTTGGAGGTTTTTAAGGAGAGGCTGGATAGCCATCTGTTGGGAATGCTTTGATGGGTGTTCCTGCATAGCAGGGGGTTGGACTGTATGGCCCATGTGGTCTTTTCCAACTCTATGATTCTATGAATCTAAAGAAAAGGAATAATGTTTTGATAAGTATTATAGTTCTGATTGAGATGCACAATAATTGTTTCTACTACCTCCCCTGCCTGCTTCTTTTTGGTGTTCATTTTGTGATTTTCAGAAGTGGAGCTTATGGCAATTTTAGCAAACACAGCCTGTGCTGGATAAAGGGGGCGTGAAACAGCTTGACTTGGATGGAATTACCCAGTGACAATCTAGGAAGGTTGTATGTGCACCTCCACATTTCCAGGTTTAACTTCCATGGATTTGCTTATTTGCTAATTACTCCAGCCCCCATCCTCTCACCTCAGGTGCTTCTTTTCCAGAGGAAGCTTCACTCTTGTTGGCTCTGACCAGGTCATGCAACCTTTTAAATACCCATCGTTGGTGCTTCTCCTCCACCTGTCACTACCCAGGCCAGCTGAGGATGGGTCACAGTCCAATTTATAAGCACTACAAACACTCTCTCAATGCCTACACACCCAAGGAAGGTGATGGGCAAAAGAATGGAAGTATAGCTCTTTCTAGCTCTATATAACTGCTGTCTCTATCTTTGAAGCTCAGTCTCTGAAGAGAGAGTAGAAGGTGAACTCTGTTTAGGAGGACATCTTTGACTGTTTGACTATGTATTTTTTAAACACTTGTGTGGGTGTGTTTGTTTCTGGTCGTGTGTTCTCCCTGAGCAGATAAGTCTAAGGGAGCAGGATGTCTGCTGAGTCACTGAATTGCTTGAGGGTAGAGCTAACAGCCACTATCTCTATATAACTGCTGACTTTGTCAAGCTCAGCTCTTATGGGCCAGTGGTGCACTTACATTTTAAGAGTTGAACATGAGTTCTGTTAACAGGCAAAGCCAAATGGCTTTAGGTGTGGATGATTAGCAAGACAGTTTGGATGAGGAGGCCCAGATTTCTGTTTCAATGCCTACTTAAGACTACTGAATACAGAATATGAGAGAGCTGCTGGTAGGAATGTTTTTGCTAAGAAACTCACAGACCTGATCAGGAGGCCTTTAAGCTGAGTTATTCACCTTGACAGATTAGAGATCTGGGCCAAAACTAATAAAATGGATTTTAACAGGGAGAAAACATTTAGGAAGAAAGAATGAAATGCACAGAAGATGAGTGATACCTAGCTTAAAAACAGTATATGTGAAAGGGATCTAGGAATCTTAGTGGACCACAAGCTGAATGTGAGTCAATGGCGTTATGTGGCAGTCAAAAAGCCAATGCAATTCCAGGCTTTATCAATAGGAGCATAGAAGTATAGAACTATACTCCTGTTGATGATCAAGGGAAATAATAATACCACTCTATTCTGGTTTCATTAGACTTCACTTGGAATATTGTGTTCAGTTCTGGGCACCACAATTCAAGAAGATACTGACGAGCTGGGACATATCCAGAGGAAGGTGACTAAAATGGTGAAGGGTCTGGAAACCATGCCCTATGAGGAGAGGCTTAGGGAGCTATGTATGTTTAGCCTGATGAAAAGAAGGTTAAGAGGTGACATTATAGCTATGTTTAAATATTTGAAGGCGTATTGTGTTGAAGATGAAGCAAGCTTGTTTTCTGCTGCTCCAGAGACTAGGACATGGAGCAATGAATTCAAATTACAGGAAAAGAGATTTCACCTAAACATCAGGAAGAACTTCCTGATGGCAAGAGACTTTCAACAGTGGAATTTGCTGCCTGGGAGTGCAGTGGAGTTATTTTTTGGGAGGTTTTTAAACAGAGGTTGGATAGTCATTTGCTGGGGGTACTTTGAGTGTGTGTTCCTCCTGCATGGCAGAGGAGTGGCTTTGATGGCCATTGTGGTTTTTTCCAATCCTGTAATTCTATGATTCTATAGGTCCATCATGCTGACCTATTTTCTTGATGCCGATTCTGTCTGCTGTACCTTGGCCCCTTTTCCAAAGACACACACATATTTTGATATTTGCAATTTTCCCACCTTTGCAGAGGTCTTGCATCCTTTTCCCTAGTAAATGTGGAGGGCCAGTTGTCCTTAGGTGCTGTTTTTGTTGTTGTTGTCATCAACTTTGGTTACTGGATTTCAAACTGTATTTCATCATCGGCAAAAGCCACCACCCCCTCAAAAAAACAACTGGTCACATCCAATAAACCTGATACGAAAAAGAGTCCTTTAATGTCAAGATGTTTTTTAAAAGGATTTAATGCAGAAGTTAGTCCATTTCTCAGTTTCTTCCGAGAAATATCATATGGCATGTTTTTCAGGGAATACTGTTTACTTGAAGGGTTATGGCAACTATGCAAAATCTGGAAGGTCAATTTTTGAACAGTTTCCCCTTGAAGAAATCTATAAATATTTCTCAGCCAAATGTGTTGGGCTGCTTTCTAGAGTAAAATATTTTTACAACCTGAGACAGTCTTTCCTTTATATCATCTTTATCACTGGCAGCCAGGAGGTGGAGTTAATGACATAGAATTTAGAGTTAAAGTTGCCCAATTTTATCTGCAGAGGTGAAATGATGGGAATGATTAGAGAAGCCTGTGACTGAAGCATTTTTCTTTTTCTTTTTTACTGAGCAAGCATGTTCCCAATTAATTTGGTTACTAGCTGTTTGGCTCATCTGGGACAAGTGTTATGAATTTGGCCTGGGCTTCTGATTTTGGGTTCAGTGTGGCCCAGTTTCAGATTCTTGCTGTGGTGGCACAATATAATCTCCATAACCTCTTTATGAGAGCTCCTTTGCTCTGCACCTTCATTTGCTTGGCTTACTTCTTTAATGATCAACTAGAAGAACAGGAAAGAGATCCCTTTTTAAAAAAAGGTCCTTCATGTTTCCTGTACACTTGGGGCTGATACTTAATAAAACAGATTGTTAACGGATACTGATGTGGGCTTTCAGAGACAGATTAGAACAATACCTCTGTGTTGCATTGGGTCTTGGCAGTAGCTCTTGGCAGTTTGCATTCCTCAGCCATGGTGAAAATACAGCCCTAGAGTCTTTAACTTTTGGACCATTTTCTTTTTTCATAAATTGCTACAGTGTACAGGATATCCAATGTCTACTACTTCACTACTGGCACCTGGTTCACACCATCACACTCCTCTGCAGTGAGGTCTTTCCTTTTATGGTGGATGCCAGGTAAATTTCCAAAGTGGCTGTTTTAGAACCTGGACCCTATGCTTGGTTTGAAGCAGGGATTGTGGGTGAATGTTATAAATAGTGGAGACTTAGTGGCAACATTTGTAAGAAAAATAACTACTACTGCTAAAGCAGGAGAAGACAGATACTAGGAATGGGTCAGTGTGCACAGGGTTGGGGTCAATTTTTGCCCCTTCACGGCCCCCTTGCAGCTGGCAAGTCTGTTAGAATGTGCTTTGGTTTCTTTCACAATTCTTGTACTGTGTTATGGCTTTTCCAATGGTAGGGAGCCAGGCTTTCCTTCAAAAAATTTGTGTCTTGAGAGATTTGGATGCCATCCTTGTTAAACTTCAAATGTTGTAACCCTGATTATTCTTCTGCTTTCTTCTTCTGACTCAGCAAAAGGAGAAATAATGATGGAGGTGACAATGGAGTTTACTCTGGATTAGGGCAAAGCAGAGTTTTTCAGGCTCAGTCCTATTCAATTCAGCATATAGTGGACTGAGTTCGATTTCCTTGCCCGTTCTACATTTTTTAAAAGAAACATCACACTGTGTTGTGCTTTTACATTGCAGTCCAAGGCTAGAAATGGATCTTGGTGGCAACCTCAGTGGCGCTTGGGTAGTCCTGTGGTCACTTGCAATAGCAGTTACATATCTATACTGCTTATCAGTGCTAAGCAGTCCCTAAGCGGTTTACAATGCATTTAGCTAATTACCCCCAACAAGCTGGATACTCATTTTACTGACCTAGAGAAAGATAGAAGACTGAGTCAACCTGGAGCCCTGCAAGATCAAACTCACAGGATTGTGGCTGCAGTACCAGCACTTAACCACTGTGCCACCAGTGTTCTAGTTGAAATTGTCAGGGAGCTGCTTCCAGAGAGACAAGAGAACCTGTGCTTTTTATAGGTGGATCTCAGTCTGATATTTGTACCTGATCTATTTCTATCTCATGAGGCTGGTGGTAGCTCTGTGACACATGTTGCACTAAGGAGAACTGTGCAGCTAGATCTCCAGCCCTAGACTTCAAGTTCTGGTTTAAAGGACTGAAGGTGGCCAGGCAGTATAACGCAAGAGAGGTGAAATCACAAGAGCAACACAAAAAGCTTCTCTAAATAGAATAGCTTTCAAACTGTGGTCCTAATATATACTTAAGTTGGAATAAGCTTTACTGAACTCAGTGGGCAAGCATGCATAAGACTGCTGTCATTCACTTTGTTGTTTGCTTATATAACTAATATCTTTCTCTCTGTTGCTCAATTAATGCAGTATTTGGATTTTAAACCATATAATTGGGCCTTACATATAAGTATGTTTGACCATAAGGATGGTACCAGTGATAACAGTATATTCTCAGTATAGGTGGCTGAGTTCCTGTAACTTATCCTGCTTGTAGAAAGTATAAATCATTGAAATCAAGCCTTCACTTCTTAGGCTAAAAACAATAACAACTCAGAAAGTTTGGTTTTTTGGGCAATTAGGAACTTGAGCATTTTGCTTTGGAGCTTGTTCAAGCTTAACTCTTCTGTGGAATCAGGAGCATTCTTTCTTCTTCTTTGCTGGATTCAATTGAAAGCCTTTCTAGTCCAGCATTCTGTTCTCAGAGTGACCATCCAGATGCCTATTGGAAGACTCCAAGCAGAGATTAGTAAATACCACCTTTCTGTTGGTATTCCTCACCAGTTGGTATTCAGAAGTACATTGTCACTTAACTTGAAGATATTATGTCCTTATCCTCCACAAATTTGTCTATTTTAAAGCCATTCACATTGAGTGCCATCATTATATCTTGTAGCAAATTCCATAGTTTAACAGACTTCTTGGTCCACTTGCTAAAGATGGCAGAATCTGCTAGGAAAGTTGTTTCATATTTGAGGCACAGCAACTGTAAAGTCATAGTTTGTGTCTGTATCTGTCAGCTCCGTCTACCCAAACTTGGATAGTGGATCAGAGCCTCTAACGTTGCCTGAGGGGGAAAAACAGTTGCCTACCCTAAACTCATACAAATGGTATTTTAATAATCTTTGAAAGTGTATTGAAAGGTTGGACCAAAAGACCTAGGTCATGTAGTCACCCTCTCCTGTACACTTTTCAGCACAAAGAAAACATTGTCTCCAAAAATGGAAGGGTACCACACCAATTATTAAATAAAATCTGAACTCCAGAATACAACATTGGTGATAGTTTTATTGAGCCAATCAGAAGGTGCAAAGAATTACATTAGCTTTCAAAGCTTTTTCATCAAGCAAAGATGTGGTTGTCTGATGTTATCTGAGATGTATGTGTTGTTTTATGCTACATAGAGTGTGAGATAGACAAAGTTTTAAGCTCATCTCCTCCCCTCTCCAAAAAGTGAAGCAGGAGCAAAGGTGCTTCACACTGTTACCCTGAAAATCTAGGGGTCCCAGAGGGACACCTCAATATGCTCCAAGTGATGGGGAAAAATAAGCTCAACGGAGCACAAGCAACAGCAATGTGAGAGGCAGGGTAACCTAGTGAGATCTTTTACCCAATTTTTACGGGGTCAGGTTCAGTCAGAAATCATACAAAAAGGTCCAATGAATGGTTTTATTAAACAGTAATAGCTCGCACTAACACAAACACGCACACACGCATCCAAGGGCTAAAAGAAATAAAGAGTGGAAATAAGATAGAGGGATTGTTGTGAGGTTCATAATCTGGGTGATACTGCAGCTCTTCCTGAAGTCCTTGGTCGCAGAAGCAGCCGTTGAACAGCAGCTCAGTGAAGAGGCGCTGAGGGGCTATCAGCGAAGAGACGCTGTGCAGCTATCAGGAGGGGGGACTGGTCAGTTCGTAAGACCAGGAGGCATCATACTTCTTCCTCCTCTTCTTCCCTCTCCGCCTTTCTCTCTCTTGCCTAACTAGCCCAAAAATGGGGACTATTTGTAGGAAAAATTTAGTTTGAAGGCAAATCCTCTCCCAGGGAAAACAAACAGGGACAGGAAAGAAAAACAATCCCACACCTGGCATTTTATTGGAAGATAACAAAGTGTCATCTAAATAACAGGATCTTCCTCCACATTGGGGCTTCGGTGTGAGTTTCTGGAGATCGATTTGATAAGATTTTATTGCTTCCAGTGCTCAACTTTCTGGAATTCTTTTACTCCCTTCAAGTGGACTCCTTAAAGGTTGATGACCTTTTGTCCACCATGGGTTATCACAAGATGAGGTCTCCTGTGGCTATGTGACTGGGGAGTTTACTGGTCTGACCTGGTGCATTGGATCATACGACCGTTATTGCGCATCCAGGTGACCTCTCTGGTGGGTTAGATTAATTTTATATCAAAGTTGTAGACCCCAGGACAGGGCTTACCAAGGGGGCAACAACATACTAACTACTTGTTGGAATATGCACCATTTGAAGGAGGTGTCAGCCAATGTGTAAATGTTGAGCCTGTAGTGACACAAAAATAAAGAGACCAACTTTCATACTGAGGCCTTGCAGATACCTAAAAGTAGGGCCTAGTGGCAAAGGCTGCTGAGGCAACAACACTCCTGATAGAGTGAGCCATGGTTCTACCTGGGAGTGGTGAACTAATGATTTTATAACAAAGTTAAATGCAGGCCTTAATCCACCTGGTCAGAGTGTAATTAGAAACCTGGTGTCCCAGCATCCAAGGTTGAAATGATACAAAAAGGAGTCTGAAAGATGGAAATTCTTGGTATGTTTCAAATAGATTTTAAGTGCTCTTCATATGTTCTAGCTGTCATAACCATTCAAATATCCCCGTGGGCAGGGGCAGAAGGATGGAAGGCATAGGTCCTGCAACCTGTGAAAGGTAGAATTCACCTTTGGGATGAAGGTAGGGTATAAGGACAACACAAATGCATCTTTGTGAAAAATACACAGTTCCTGAAGGGACTCCTACTTCTGAAATATGCCACTAGGAACAGATCCTTCCATGAGAGGTGCTTGAGAAACATGAACAGTTTGAAGGGTGACTGGGAAAGTTGTCAGAACTTTGTGAAAGTCCCAAGTTGAGAACCCAAGAGGGGATTTCAGGAGTGAAGTCCCCAGAGGAAGCAGTGCATGTGGGAATGGAAAGCAAGGAATTTCTCCTGGTTTTCTTGGAGCATGGAACAAATAGCAAAAACCTGTCTATGAATGATGATGGGATGGAAGTCCTTCTTCAGACTTTCCTGTAAGAATGGAAGCACGGAAGAAAGAGAGGAGAGCTGAATGGAGAGGGCTGTCTACATCAGCAGCAAAGGTCTCTCCATGTTGACTCATTGCTCTTGTTTGTGGAGAGCTTCTGTGAAGTTAGGAGCGAATCAAAAATACTGAGATGAATATCCTTGGTGTTGCAGAGCTGCCCATTCAACATTAATGCATGAAGTTAAAGCTACTCCAGATGTACATGGAAGACAACTTGCTAGTTCAGGAAGTCTGGTCTGAGTGGGAACAGAAATTGTTATACCACCAGATCTAAGAGGCTTGAGAACCAAGGTCTTCAAGGCCACCTGGTGGTGACTAGGATGACCAGAGCTCCCTCTCCTAGACCTTTCGCAGGAATCTGCGAAGAAAAGGTGGAAGAAGAAAAGGTGGAAAGGACAGAGGATCCCAGGCAGCCAATAAATCATAAGTGAGTTGAGGTTTTCTGCTCCATGGGAAAGAAAATAATAGAAGAAATGCTCAGCCTTCCTGTTGGCTGGGAAGGCAACCTGATCCAATAGAGGGCATCCCAGATGGGCTGAGATCTGCTGAATAGCCTCTGGGTTGAGGGACTACTCTTGGATTGTCAACATCCAATCAACTCAACCAGTCTACTTGAGGATGCCCAACATGCTTTGTTCCTAGAGACCAAAGATTTTCCTCTGCCCACTCAAACAGAAGCATGGCCTCTGCCATGAAGGAGTGAGAGCAAGTCACTCTCTGACTGTTGATGTGCAACATTTTAGCCATGCTATCTGTCCTCACAAAGACAGTTGCCAGACAGTTGCCATAGGAGCAGAGGACTGGAGTGCACACCTGACAGGTTTGAGCTCTAGCCAGCTTATACTGTGACCTGCTTCCTTTGCTGTCTACCTGTGTTGTGCAAAAGGTGACCACTGTTATCCTGATTTCTGGGGTCTCTTGGGGGACACCTCAATGTGCTCCATGTGATGGGGAATGGAAACTAGCCAGAGCACAAGCAGCAGCATTGCGAGAGGCAGGGTAACCGAGCGGGGTCTTTCTACCCAGTTTTTACAGGGTCAGGCCAAGCCAAAAACCAAACAAAAATGTCCACTAAATGATTTTATTGAATAAAAGTCTCATGCACCAACACAATCACTCACACACACCCTCAAGACCTTAATAGCCAAAAGAGAGGAAGCGGGATAGGGGAACATTGAAGGGGTGTAGCTGAAGTCCATTGTCCTGGAAAACAGCAGAGAAGTGGGACTCAGCACGAAGAGGGCTGAGGGGATTACTCAACAGACAGAGCAACAGTCTGCTGGGATGACTGTGATCTGAAGAAACGCTCAAAAACTGGGATTATTTGTAGAGGGAAAAGTACCTGGTGGGCTAATCCTCCCTGAGAACAATGGGTGTTGCAGTGAGAACAAAGCTTCACAATGGTAACTTCCTTTGTGTGATGAGATTACAAGGTCAGCTGAATTTGGTGGTGGTGTGACTTCGTGTATATGGTCCTCACCTGATGGGATATTTGCTCAACTTGGGGCAAACACGCTAATTCCCTCAAGTTGGCTTCTCAGGTGCTGAGGACCCTTTGTTTATTGTAGGTTTTTCCAGCTTGAGGCCTCCTGGGGCTATGTGACTGAGGTTTTTCACTGGCCTGACCTGGTTTTCGATCATTCAATCGTGACTGCCTACGTGCTCATCCGGACGACCTCTCAGGCACACAGAATCATATTTAATATCAACATTGTAGACCCCGGGATAGGGCTTTTCCAGTGGAGTAACACGACAGTGGGCAACCCAGCCACTCAGACATGCGTCAGTGGTGACCTGGACTCCCCTAGATTCATGGACAGGTTTCCCTGCCAAGGACTCCTGGACATGGGAGGGGATCTGGATTTTGATGTGTCATTAGGCAGCTATTTTTTCTGGTGCAGAAGAAGCAACCACTGGAGAGGCCTTGACTGGAACCTGTCCAGAAGGTAGATTCCAGGAGATATGAGGCAGCCTTGAAGGCAAGTGAGAAACAGCAGGTCCAAGGTTTTCAAGGGGAAGCTCTGCTAGAATGACTGACTTGATTCTGAGGTGTTTTTCTTTTGGGAAAAACACTGAGGCTTTTTCAGTGTTTGTTATCATGCCCAGGAGATGAATAGAGGTGTCAGGTGGCTTTTCTCTTAATTGACTAGAAACCTGTGAGCTTCCAGGGATTCAATGGTGAGTTGGAGGTCCCTTGATGTGGAATGGTTCAGGAGATTTTCAAGATAGGGAAAAATGTGAAATTGTTGAAATGTACTTCCAGGGCCACCATGATTTTGCTAAAGACTCTGGGAGCAGAAAAGATTCTGAAGGACAGGGCCCTGAAATGGAAATGGTTGCCCTAATAATTTAAGTGGAGACTGCCTGTAGTTGGGGTGGATCAAAATGTGTAGGTAGGCTTCCCTCAAGTCCAAAGAGGAGAGAAAGTCCCTGTTCTCACATTAGGCTTGCAATCTGGTGCTCTGTAACTTCCTATAGAATTACACTTGATAAACATTTACTATGGTATTGATTTGTATTTTGGACACTCAGAGCTCAGTCTATAGTTCTGTGGTAGTGAGCATTTCTCACAACTTTTGAATTAGAATTTCTTGTTCTGCTTTGTTCATATTTGTACAAAGGGAAGGACCCTGCTAACATCAAAGATGTCTTTGGGAAGACCCAGGATGTTGACTGGAATACACAGACTGGGAATGTTAGGGATCAGATAGAATGTAACATGTGTACAAGTGTGATTCTGCTAATGCTGACGTATGAATTTTATTTTATGTAAGCACGAAAATGATATAAGAAGGGAAGCCTGAAAGAATAAAATCATCCTTCCCTATCACTACTGTTAGTAGGCAATACTGTACAGTTTTGATACTCAGAGGGATCCTTTGTCCAAAGTTGTTATGTGTGTGTGTGGGGGGGGTTTCTTTGCTTTTCATCCCTTTCTTTCTTCCTGTGTTTGGGGTTCAATTCAGCTCCATGTCCACCTGGGGATACGATGAACTGTGGTTTGTTTACCCACTCTAACAAGGATGTTTGGCTCCTGCCATGGCAGTATTAGCAAACCTCACATAGCTTAACCTGTAGGAAGGAGAATTAGAGCACACTTTGGCTATTGCAACATTGTAACCAGGGGCAATTATGAACAACAACAATGTATTGAATATCAACTACAATTTGTCTCTGAGAGTAAGATCAAAGGCTTCAAAGTATCCAGGTAATGCTGGAGGGCATCTGGCAAGGGAGAGTGAAGATCAGAGGGAAATAGTGTGACATCTCAGTGTGAAGACAATGTGGGAACAATCAGAAGGGGAGAGCTAAAACACAGAAGCAATTTAGTTTCCCAGGGTGCAAGCACATAAACATCCGAGTAGCCTGGGGACCCTCAGGTTATAGTGGGGTGATCTGACATTTATGGTTTTCACCATAGTTCTTCATGCCTAAATTTGTATGTTCTGTTGCTGACCGATGTACCTAGCAACTTAAGCTGCTGTGTTGCTTGCTTTATCTCAATAAATGCTACTGCTGAACAATTGAGCATTTTCTTGAGGAAGCAAGTTAACAGTCTCCCTGTTGGAGGAGATCTACAATGGAGCAAAGGGACTCCACTCTGAATCTCCCCCTTTAAATACAGTGGTTTACTCTTTTCAGGTCCAAGATTGCTTTACACTGGTTGTTTTTCTTCAGAACCAGGAAAAAAACTGAGAACCTTTGAGAGAATGGCACTGGTTCTGTTGCCTCTATTTAGAGCAGATGTGAGATAGCCTGAAGGACCAAGGAATGCTTTTCCTCCTTTTTGGCCTCTGGAGAGGCAATATAAAAGGGTGATATATTTTTTAGAAAGCCTGTTTTGTAATCATGTTGGACTGCTAGAAGACCCAGTAGTCCAAGGTGGATTGGACCCAGGTCTGGAAATTTTTTTGAAGCTGTTCTCCCAACTTCTGATGTTGTATTTTGCTTGATACCAGGTTGGTTACTGGAGTGTTGTTGTTATAAGAGGGGGGTTATTTGGCTATTGGACCCATGGGCCTGTCTCTGTCTGGATGATTGATACTTGGGGATGATTGGCCCATATAGTCCCTTGCCTTGAAAGTGGAGTAAAAGGAGCAAAAGGAAGAATCTCCAAAGGAGGAGTTTTCTTGTAATCCTCAAGCAGGGCAGAAGACAGAGCCTTGTCTTCATCCTCAGTTTCAACCAATATATTCTCCAAAGGAATCACCAAAAAACTCAGTACAAATGAAAAGTGAGTAAAGTAGGTTGTGTTTTGCTCTCACATCTGCCTGCCAGTATTTTAGTCAGATCTGTCTGTGCAAAGGGATGGCAGAAGCTTGGGCTCTAGTGAGCACTGAGTTAAGGGCAGCATCTGCTGTGAAGGCAGCTGCCTTTAGTAACTTACTAATGGTCTGAGTTCTATGTTTAAGTGGTCTTCTTAAAGACCTTTTCAACCCCCAGGAAGAAGCTCTGCTTTTGCTGTAAGTCTGGAGAATGAGAGCTAGAGTCTTAGGAGCTTTAGCAGGAAGAACAGACAAAATCTTCTGGCTTAAATAGGTTCACAGTGAAAGGCTTGTTAACATTTGGGGCACCTTCTTCTGAAAGTTCCTCCTCCTCTTCTCAGATGGAATAGGGGAGATCAATTAGTCTGCCCTCTCCTTGGATGAGGAGTCAGGGAGATGAGACGAGGGGAAGAGTTTGAGTAACCCTGCCTGTAGCTGGTTCATGCTTGTTGGTGGGAGGGCTATGAACTATGTCACTAGTAGAGATTAAACAAGCACCAGAGTCTAAAATGGTTGCGGGTCTGCTCTTCTTCCCCCATTTTATCTGACTTAACAAACTGCCATCTGCATAAGGCACAGTACAATTTTCATCTTCCCCTTCCATTTTCTGGGACAGAGGGAACTGTGCCAGACACAGAGGAAGTGGGGAGAAAGAAGAAAGGCCACTGTCCTGGGCAGTGATGGTGCTTGGTCTGAAACTACTTCTGAGGCAACCAAGTCCCAGATTCAATAAGCTAACTCCAGATGCAATGACTGGGAGGAAGTGGGCAAAAGGGGACCCCAGTATACTCACTCTGGATTCAGGAAGATCCTGAAGAGTAGACTAGATTGTTGCAGAGCCACTGCAGGCAGCCACTGGGGCGATGCCAAAGCTCACACTTAGCGCATGCGAGCCTATGAGAGTGGCAAAGACCTTTTGGTGGAGCCACTGCAAGTGTCTTCAATGCTTTGTCTTGGTGAGAGAGAGAGGGGTAGCAGAGGCACAGAAAGGAGACAAAGAAGGAGAAGAAACAGAGAACGAGGAGAGAATAAAGAGTGTGTGTGTGTGTGCGTGCGCGTACATACACGAAAGAGAAGGGGAAAACAAAGGAGTTGGCTGCAGAGAGCAGGAAGATGACTGAACAGCACAAGCTAAAAACAAACTGGGGATTTCCAGAGGTTGCTTTCCTACTTAACTTAAACCTCATTGGTTGATTTTTCTGCTTGTTGGAGCAATGTTTCTGATTTTCAATCATTTCTTAACAGGCTAGCATGTGGCCCCCTCTACTGCTTGTGGCCCCTCAAAGCAACCTTGGGTACAGCCATGGGGCTTGCAACACCTGTAGAGATGCTTGGAATTGGCCTCTCCAATGTAATTGCAGGACAGATTCTGGAACAAATTCCAGGTGAGACAGCTGTCTCTCCTATCCTCTAAGCCAGAGGCATGTAAAGTGGCTCCTAAGGCTGTTTTTGTGCTCCTAGAGGTTAAAAAAGTATTTAAAAAATGTTTTTGCCTCCAAATGCTCTCTAGGGGTCATGGAGGTATTTCCACCACCATGGGCTGCCACTTTAGGTCCAGGAGAAGCCTTTTTTAAAAATGTAGAGCAAGCCAGAAAATGATTTTATATTACTTCCTGATTCTAACTAAGGCTTTTCTTGGTCCTAAAATCATGACGAAATAAGCCCCTGGAGGGCATTTGGGAGCCAAAATTTTTTGAGGGGAGAGCATGCTGCCTGGCCACATTAAGTAGAAGCAAACATTTGTGTTGCCATCACCCCAGAACTCTTTGGTCCATGGTCATCTGATAAGTACTGCTAAGACTCATTGTATGTGTCTGCACGAGGGGAAAAATGTTCTCACCTGATTGTACAAACAATTTTTAAAATCTTGCTAGTGCAATAAAATTTCTATTACGGCACTGGCAACAGAGGATGATCTTCATGCTGGCAAACACAATTGCTTGCATTATGGTCTCTGTCATCCTTAATATAGTGGACAAAAGGCAGATAAGGACCAGCCTTTGGATTGTCTACCACAGACATGGCTAATTCCGCATGGTATTTTGACCTAAAATGTCTTCCATTATTTTAAAAAAGGTTGTTATTCAGCGTCTGTAAGTGAAGACACTAGCCAGAATTTGATTACGTTCTTGTCATGCACCAGTTAACCTGCTTTCCAAGAAACACAGAGAGTGCAGCAGCAGTGTTTTTATTGAGGTAGCAGAGCAACATAGTACTTTCGTATAAGTTGCTAGGACTGAGGCATACTGGTTAGCAAGTGGGTTATATAGTTGAGTATACACATTTGGGCACCAACAGGATTGATCAGTGAGGGCCATAAATGTCACTTTGCCCCTCAGATCTCCAAGTTTCTCACGCAGTTTAGGATATTTACATACTGCTCATCTTGACAGCCTAAACTTGCTCTCTTGGTCTGATCTTGCCCTCCTGGTAATTCTCACAGTGCCTCTCTGGGATCATACATTCCATTTCCTTGATGTTCTCCTCCTCTTGCTGGATGTCCTTGGGCACTTCTCCAGATGCCTGGAAGTTTTTGATCCCATACCTGACACATACAATACACTGTTGCAAATTAATTGATATACAATACATTGTTACAAGTGGCTGTTGGCATTAGTTACATTGTCACCATTGCACAAGTTAGCTAAGCAAAAGCATTTTCCCCTTAAGTCCTTGGCAGATGCTAAGCCTCCTGAGAGTTTTAGAATTTCCCAGACAGGACTGATGCTGGTAACAGAATTCTGTTCATCTCTTATTTCTTATTTCATAGAATCAAAAAGTTTGAAGAGACCACAAAGGCCCTCAAGTCCAACCCCTACACCATGCAGGAATATCCATCAAGGCATTCCCAATAGAGGGCTATCCAGCCTCTGTTTAAAAACCTCCAAAGAAGGAGATTCCACCACATTCCACCTTCAAACTGCTCTTACTGTCAGAATGTTCTCCCTAATGTTCAGATGGAATCTCTTTTTCTGATGTCATTGATCCATGACTCTGGAGCAGCAGAAAATAGGCTTGCTCCATCCTCCATTGTCTCTCCCTCAAGTATTAAATATGGCTATCATGTAGCCTCTCAACCTTCTCTTCTGCAGTCTAAACATATCTAGCTCCCTAAGCCTCTCCTTATAGGGCATGGTTTCTGGGCCTTCTACCATTTTGGTCACTCTCCTCTGGACATGTACCAGCGTCAATATCCTGCCTGAACTGTGGGGCCCAGAACTGGACATAGTATTCCAGATGGGGTCTGATCAAAGCAAAATAGAGTGGTATTATCGCTCCCCTTGATCTAGACATTATACCTCCTGTTGATGCAGCCCAGAATCACCTTGGCTTGTTTAACAGCTGCATCACACTGGTGACTCATGTTCAGCTTATGGTCATGTTCAGCTTGTGATTTTCACATGTACGGTGGTCAAGTCAGATGTTACTCATCTGTGAATTTCATTTTTTTCTGCCCAGGTGTAGTACCTTATACTTCTCCCTGTTGAAATTCATGTTATTAGTTTTGGCCTTGCTTTCTAATCTGTTGAGATAATTTTGAACTCTGATCCTCTTCTCTTGGGTGCTAGCTACCTATCCCAATTTTGTGTGATCTGCAAATTTGATAAGAGTGCCCTCTATTCCCTCATCCAAATCATTGATAAAGCTGTTGAGTAGCACCAGGTCCAAGACAGAATCCTATGGCACCCCACTAGTCACTTCTCTCCAAGAGGAGCCATTGGTGAGCACCCTTTGGGTTCAGTCGGTCAACTAGTTACAAATCCACCTAACAGTAGCGCTGACTTGTCCCCATTTTACTAGCCTGTTCACAAGAATATCATGAGCCTCGTTAGAAATCTTACTGAAGTCAAGATATGTTATATCCACAGCATTCCTTTCACCTACCAAGCTTGTAACTCTTATCAAAGAAAAATCAGTCTGGCATAACTTGTTTTTGAGAAACCCATGTTCACTTTTAGTGATCACAGCATTCATTTCTAAGTGCTCACAGACTGTTTAATCATTTGCTCTAGGACATTTCTTGGTATTGATGTCTGATTGAGTGGCAATTGTTTGGGTCCTCTTTTTTTCTCTTTTTTGTTTACCCTCTTTCATTCTTAAACCAAGAACATGTTCCCTGTTGTTTATCTCTGAGCATTTCCAGTTCTCAACAACATCTTTTGGTGCTTTAATTTTCCTCCTCTCTGATCTTCACCCCCTCTCACAGAAACACAGTAACATGAAACAATGAAATCATTAGCCATTTGATACTTTCAAATTCTGCATTCCTTCCTAAGTGCTTACAGATTGCCTAAGGATTTGCTCTAGAATCTTTCCTGATATTGATGTGAGGCTGACTGCGTGGTAATGTTTGGGTCCTTTTTCCCTCCCTTTTTGAAGATGGAGACAGTATTTGTCCTTCTCCAGTCTGCTGGGACTTCTTCCATTCTCCAGGAATTCTCAAAGATTATTGCCAGGGGTTCTGAGATTACTTCTGCCAGTTCTTGGATGTCGTTGATTTGGTCCTGGATATTACTTTCAAATATTACATTTACAAAAGTATTTTTAAGCATTAACAAGAAGGCAGTTTGCCATTAGAAGATTGAAATAATGTACCTTAGTGTAAAACTATTTTACTTCTAGTTACTTTATTGTTTGAGCCATGAACATTTTACAAGGAAGACCTAATGGAAAAGTCAGATCCCACTGAAATCAATGAGAGATCAATGACTAGCGCACTTACCATTAATTTTAAAAATACTTGAGCCAGTCAAAATGTATCTTTCTAAGCAAATGTTGCTGAAGAGTTAAATCTAACTCATCTTTAGTCCCTCACGTCTGAACTATCACTAGATTTCTTGTCAGTTACTCCTCAGTTGTTTTTAATTATTCCTCAGAATTTCAATCAATTACCCAAATCCCCCATACCTTACTGTAACTTAAGCCAAAGCATATTTAACACTTAATCACATTTACTCTCCATGCTTCTTTACTCTCTGTCTGTTGCTTGCATCAATGGCAATTATTATCTCATTGCCTTGTGCACCAGAAGTGTGGTTTTGACTGTATAAAGATATATTGCATGAGTTGCATAAGGTGTCACATGATATATTTGATCATCTTAGTGAAATCTAACAAATTAGGGACACTTCTTAACTTGAATACTGTGTCACTTTATACTTAACTATTTAAGTAAATTCTCTTGGTCTGGCCTAACAATGATCTAACTGTAACTGCTTTGTATTCACAATCACTACTTAAGTCATGGTTTTGACACCATTGCCACAATTATAACTGGCACTCCAACCTACTTTATCAAGCATCAGTTGCATGGAGAGAAGTCAGTCCATTCTGCTGACAATCAGAGCACTGCTGAATGAGAGGTCAGGCCAGAAGAATTTACTTCGTTACATACTTGGTTACGTATAAGGTGATAAAAGATTCTGGCCTTTGTCTTCTTCAGCATAGTTTTCAGTGAGCACAATAAATAAATTAAAGGTGTCAAATGTTAAGTTTTGTCAACACTGTGCCATCAACACAACGCAGGAGGGGAAAAAAGTCAGTAACTTATAGTTGGTTTCCTTTTCCAAAGGACATTCCTACAATCTCTGAAAAGGCAACGCCATAATCAATGAAACTGTTTAACACAAGGATTGTGTGGCCCTCCAATAACATATTAGTCTGCAACTCCTGTTATCGTCTTGTCAGTATTCAGTAGAGAAGAAAAAGGGAGTCCCAGCAGCCAAAGGACAACATATTCCTATCTCTATTATATAGGGTAGATTACTTCAAAAAATACATTTTGGTTGAATATACTTTCATCAAAAAAATAGAACAGAAAAGTAATCTCACTGACAACTGTGGATCTCTATACAAGTTTTAGGAGTCTTTGTCTCACTCACGCTATGTAACTATCCATATGACTAGAGCATCCACTTATAGCGTACTACTAGGAGAAAAACATTTTAGTCCTAGGTGCTAAGCTTTTCACTACTGATGTATCAAGAGATAGAGCTTTTGTATTTGTATTGTCTTCCAGCACTTATACCAGTATTTTTTGCTGCAGCCTGTTGACATTCTTGAATTGTAATGATTCTCATTTATCATCCTCAAAATGCTTTCCCCCTTGCTTTTCCCTATATTCTTTGGAAGGGAAACAACCCACCCCCAAATTTAGATTCTCTACACTAAGTGCTACATTGTGGAACCAGAGTTTTTAAGTGCAAATGACATGAATCTTGATTCATGTAAAATATTACAATAAATAGCTGGCAAAAACATACAGGAGAAATATTATAAAAGCAGAAATCTACAAGTGTCAAGCCAGATACATATTGGTTATGACTTTCCATTTGCCTCCCAAGTCCTCTGTCACAGAAGATTTCAGAGAAGAAAGGTGACAGTTTCTTAGGTGTACACTGAAGAAGAATGGCTTGGCTCTGACCTTAGACAATACACAGTGGTGCCTGGTTTCATTAACCATTAGCCTGATAAGGTCTTACAAAGAAAATAAAGTTTTGAAGGGAGCAGTATATTTTTTCAAAATTTTATTGAGGCTGTTTTCTACAATTAGCTAATATCCAGTGTTTTTTCTTAATGTATACTTACTGAAAGAGGGTTTAAGCACCAAGTTGGACTTCAGCCTTGCCTGTACATTTTCTCTCCTCCAAAGCAGTGAAAGGAAGGAACCTCTTGTACTTTCTTCCAATGTTCATAGAATCATAGAAATGTAGAGTTGGAAGAGACCACAAGGGCCGTCCAGTCCAACCCCCTGCCATGCAGGAAAACCCTCAAAGCACTCCCGACAAGTGGCCATCCAGCCTCCGCTTAAAAACCTCCAAAGAAGGAGACTCCACCACACTCCATGGCAGCACATTCCACTACCCGACAGCCCTGACCATCAGGAAATTCTTCCTGAGGTTCAGGTGGAATCTCCCCTCCTGCAGCTTGCATCCATTGCTCCTTGTCCTGGTCTCAAGAACAGGAGAAAACAAGCCCACTCCATCCTCTACATGGCATCCCTTCAAATATTTAAACATGGTTATCATGTCCCCTCTCAACCTTCTCTTCTGCAGACTAAACATACCCAGCTCTCTAAGTCTGTCCTCATAGGGCATGGCTTCCAGGCCTCTCACCATTTTGGTTGCCCTCCTTGGACCTGCTCCAGCTTATCCATATCCTTCTTGAATTGGGGTGCCCAGAACTGGACACAGTATTCAAGATGAGATCTAACCAAAGCAGAATAAAGTGGTACCAATACCTCCCTCGATCTAGACACCATACTCCTATTGATGCAGCCGAGAATTGCATTGGCTTTCTTGGCTGCCGCATCACACTGCTGACTCATGTTCAGCTTGTAGTCTATTAAGACTCCTAGATCCCTTTCACACGTACTGTTAGCCAGCCACGTGTCCCCCATCCTATATTTCTGCATACCATTTTTTCTGCCTAAGTGTAGGACCTTACATTTCTCTCTGTTGAAATTCATTTTGTTAGCCTTGGCCCAGCTCTCCAATCTGTCCAGGTCCTTTTGAATTTTGATCCTGTCATCAGGCATATTAGCGACCCCTCCCAATTTGGTGTCATCTGCAAATTTGATCAGCGTGCCCTCTGTTCCTTCATCCAAGTCATTAATGAAGATATTGAACAGCACCAGGCCCAGGACAGAACCTTGTGGCACCCCTCTAGTCACTTCTCTCCAGGATGAGAAGCAGCCATTGGTGACTACCCTTTGGGTACGGTCAGTCAACCAGTTACAACTCCACCTGACAGTGGCCCTGTCCAGCCCACATCTTACTAGCTTCTTTGCAAGAATGTCATGGGGAACTTTGTCAAAGGCCTTACTGAAATCAAGATATACTATGTCCACAGCATTCCCTTCATCTATCAAGCAAGTAACTCTATCATAAAAAGAGATAAGATTAGTCTGGCATGACTTATTTTTGAGAAATCCATGTTGACTTTTCGTAATTACGGCATTGTTTTCTATGTGATTAGAAACTGACTGACTGATGATCTGCCCCAGGATCTTTCCGGGTACTGATGTCAGGCTGACTGGACGATAATTATTTGGGCCCTCTTTTTTTCCCTTCTTGAAGATGGGGACAACGTTTGCCCTCCTCCAGTCTGCTGGAACTTCTCCTGTCCGCCAAGAGTTTTCAAAGATTAAAGCAAGAGGTTCCGCAATGACCTCTGCTAGTTCTTTTAAAATCCTAGGATGCAATTCATCTGGCCCTGGAGACTTGAATTCATCCAGTGTGGCCAGGTATTCCTGTACTACCTCTCTACCTATTCTGTGCTGCATTTCCCCCACTTCCTCACCTGCTCCCCAACCGCCAGGTTGAGTGTTTTTATCCTTTTGGGAAAAAACTGAGGCGAAGAAGGTGTTGAGGAGTTCTGCCTTTTTTCTTCCTCCTTTTATTAATTCACCATCTTCCCTGCGTAGTGACCCTATCGTCTCCTTCTTCTTCTTTTTGCTGCGGACGTATTTAAAAAAGCCCTTTTCCTTGTTTTTAATGTCTCTGGCCAGCCTAAGTTCGTTCTGTGCTTTAGCCTTTCTGACCTTCTCCCTACATCTCCTGGCTACTTGCTTATACTCTTCTTTGGTGATTTCCCCCTTCTTCCATTTCCTGTACATGTTTTTCTTAATACTTAGCTCAGCTGAGAGTTCTTTAGTCAACCATTCCGGTTTGCTCAGATGCCTTCCATTTTTCCTCCTTAATGGCACAGTTTTAGCCTGTGCCTTCAGTATCTCCCTTTTAAAGAACTCCCATGCCTCCTGAACTCCTTTCTCAATGACTATTCTTGACCACGGGATTTCAGCCAGCAGCTCCTTCAGTTTACAGAAGTCTGCTTTTTTAAAATCTAAGACGAGTGCCTGGCTACACTTATCTTCTCTTCCCCACTGAATGCCAAATTCTAATAGGGCATGGTCACTCTCTCCTAAAGATCCAACCAGTTCTACTGTCAGGGCCTCAGGTGTTGCCGCACCGGTGGGCGCCGCGGAGGCCGACGCCGCCGTTACCTCCGAGGAGGAGGCGGCGAGGCCAGGCCCATCGGAGGTCGCAGCTGACGACAGGGACCGCGCGGCCGCCGTGGATGGCTCCGCTGCCGGGGGGATCGCCGGGACACCGCGGCGGATGCTGATCCCGGTGAGGCTCTCCCTGCCACGATGGAGGCCGCCGCCGCCTCCGAGGATTGGCCCGGCGCTGCGGAGGCTGCTGGCCCGGCTCCCGGGCCGCGTGGCGTGGTGGACGAGGACCCGTGGGAGGAGGCGGGCCCTGGGCCCGATCCCGGGTCAACGCCTACTCGTGAGGCTGCCTCGGAAGAGGCTGAGGCCGCTGCGCTGCCGCCGTTCCAGCAGCGGTGGCAGCTCAAGGAGGCCAGCCACCGCTCCCGGCAGCTGCAGGAGAAACACCTGGGGGCAGAGAGCTCCCAGCTGTAGCACAGCTGCGAGCCCGGCCACGTGCTCGGCGCGGATTGGCCACGGCCCAGCCCGGCCCGCAGGCCTTTTTAGGCAGGCGCGGGGCTGGGGAAGGCACGGAGCAACAACCGTCGGCTTCCCGTGCGTCTGTCGCCCGTGCCTTGTTCCAGTCCAGCCCGTGTCTGCATTCCGCTGCCCGGCTCTACGAAGACCCTACCCTGCGTTAAAGGTGCACTAACCATTTTGTGTTTGGGGTGAGGCAACCCCTTGTTATTTCCATTGACGCCTGCTGTTAAGGCAAACCTCAGTTCAAGGCCCCTTGCTGGCTGCAGCGCCCCTGTAGGACTGATTGGGACGCTGCTGGCAGCCGCCTCCGGCCCGGCCCCTGCTTGACCTCAGCCCACGCTGACAGATTGTTGCTCCATCACCCGGTCATGCAGGATGCAAGGGGAGAACGCCGCCCTGAAGGCCCAGCTGGCCGCCCAGGCCCAGGAGAACCAGGGTCTGCGTGTTCAAGTGGACCAGCTCTCCCACGCCCTGCAGGCCCTGCAGTTCCAGGTCGGCCAGCTGCAGGCAGCCTGGCGCCTGCCAGCGCCAAAGATCCCAATGGTGGTGCCGCCATGCTTCACGGGAGAGACCTCCGAGCTGGAGACGTTTGTGGTCGGCTGCCGGCTGTATATACAGGTCCGTGCCCAAGACTTTCCCAACGAGCGGGCCCACGTGGCTTTCATGGTCAGCCTGCTCTCTGGGATGCCGGCCAAATGAGTCACGCCTCTGCTCCGCCAGAACAGCGGCATCCTGGATGACATGGCCGCGTTCCTGCAGGCTTTCCGGGCGGTGTGGGGGGACCCGGTGCAGGCTGAGATGGCCAGTCGCCAGCTGTGCCAGCTGCAGCAAGGCCGGGGTACGGTGCGGGACTATACCACCACGTTCCGCCTGCGGGCGCAAGACCTGGCCTACAACGACCCCGCCCTCCAAGATCAGTACCGGGCCGGCCTCTCGGCCGAGATCTTGGATGAACTGACCGGCAGTCCCCGCCGGAGACGTTGGAGCTGTTGATCCAGCAGGCCCTCCGGATAGACGGGCGTCTGGAGGCCCGAAGGCAGGCCCGTCGGGTGGGCTCCACCAGCGCCCGGACCTGGACACCGGCTCCTCGGGAGGCCCCGCCCAGCCGGCCAGGGACAGGCGCCTCCGCCAGCGGAGTCAGGGGCGAAGAGCCCATGCAGTTTGGGGGGGCGCGGCCCCGCCTGACTGCCGAGGAGAAAAAGAGGCGGCGGCGGGCGGGTCTGTGTCTGTACTGCGGCCTGGGAGATCACTTCGCTCACGTGTGTCCTTCGAAGTCCGCCGTCCCAGGGGCTCCGGGAAAAGCCAACACCCAGGTCTAGAGGGCCTGTGAGGCCTGGGGGAGCCCGGAGGCGGGACAGACGCAGACGCCTCGGCGCGACGAGACCCGCTGCTTGTGGCCACAGCGGTGTGCTATGGCGAGGCACAGCCCATCCCCGTAGGGGCCATGATTGACTCCGGGGCGTCCAATAACTTCCTGGACCTCCAGTTCGCCCAGGACCACCAGATCCCGTTGGTGCTGCTGCCAGAGCCACGGCCGGTGGAGACCATTGATGGGCGATCGCTGAAGTCCAGCCCCATCACCCATCAGACGGTCGAGGTGGGTTTTGAGATCCAGGGCCACTACGAGCGGACGAGCTTCTTGGTGGCCGCGGTGCCCTGCTTCCCCGTGGTACTAGGGATGCCCTGGCTCTCGCGCCACGACCTGCACATCTCCTGGGCGCGGCGCGAGGTGCTGTTTGCATCCGAGTACTGCCAGGAGCACTGCTGGCCCGAGAAGTTGATGGCTACCTTAGAGACCTCCGGGGCCGGGACATCTGTCAAACTGCCGCAGAAGTACCGGGAGTTTGCGGACGTGTTCGACCAGAAGGAGGTCGACTGCCTGCCCCCGCACTGGGTCTACGACTGCGCTATAGACCTGGTACCGGGGGCCCCCATCCGGCAGGCCGCATCTACACGCTCTCGGAGCCGGAGCTGGCAGCCTTGCTGGAGTTCTTGGAGAAGAACCTACGTCGGGGCTTCGTGTGACCTTCGACCTCCCCGGCCGGGGCGCCGGTGCTGTTCGTCCACAAGAAGTCGGGGGAGCTTCGGCTTTGCAACGACTACCGCGCCCTCAGCCGGATCACCATCCGCAACCGCTACCCGCTGCCCTTGATCCCCGAGTTGCTGGAGCGCCTGCGCCACGCGACGGTCTTCACGAAGCTGGACCTACGCGGGGCCTACAACCTGGTGTGGATCCGGGCCGGTGACGAGTGGAAGACGGCGTTCCAGACCCGGTATGGGCACTATGAGTACACCGTCATGCCCTTCGGTCTGTGCAACACGCCGGCGGTGTTCCAGCACTTCGTGAACGACGTCTTCCGGGACTACCTGGACCACTTCGTCATCATCTACCTCGACGACTTCCTGATCTACTCCCCGAATCAGCAGGTCCATGAGACACATGTGCGCACCATGCTGCGGCGGCTGCGGGAGCACCGCCTGTACGCCAAGCTCGAGAAGTGTGCTTTCGATCTCGCGGAAGTCGACTTCTTGGGCTACTGCGTGTCTCATCGGGGAATAGAGATGGATCCGGCAAAGGTGGAGGCCGTTGTGTCCTGGCAGGTCCCGAGGAGTCGCAAGGATGTGCAGCGGTTCCTGGGGTTCGCCAACTTCTACTGGAAGTTCATTGCTGACTACGCGTCGTTGGCCGCCCCCATGACCCAGGTGCTCCGCGGCAAGGCGCCGTTCCAGTGGACCCCCGAGGCCCAGCAGGCGTTCGACCGGCTGAAGACCCGCTTCACCACGGAGCCCATCCTGCAGCATCCCGACCCCAGGCGGCCCTTCGTCCTGGAAACCGACACCTCGGATGTCGTGGTCGGGGCGGTCCTGCTGCAGAACTCGGGTCCGGAAGGGGAGCTCCATCCGTGCACCTACCACTCCCGGTAGCTGACCCCTCCTGAGCGGAACTACACCATCTGGGAGAAGGAGCTTCTGGTTCCCGCTGGTCGGGGCGCCTTCCGCGGTGCCCGCCGCGGACTGATGGCTCCAGGAGTTGCGGGCCATCCAGGAGCTACTGCGGGAGCAGCTGGAGCGTGCTAAGGAGGCGTGCAAGCGGGGAGCAGACTGGCACCGGCAGCCAGGGCCACCTCTGTGGGTCGGGGACCGTGTCTGGCTCTCCACGCGCTTCCACCCGCCCGGGAGCCCTAGCCGCAAGCTGGATGCCCGGTACATAGGCCCTTATGCCATCCGGGCCCAGGTAAATCCTGTGGCCTTCCGGCTCCAACTCCCGCGCAACCTGCGGATCCACCCGGTATTTCACAGGTCGCTGCTCCTGCCAGCCACGAGGGTGTGACCAGACACCAGTCCTGGAGTCCCACTGGCTCCAGTGCTCGTCAGCGGTGAGGAGGAGTTCGAGGTGGCTGGGATCCTTGACTCCCGCTGGTGGCATGGCCGCCTACAGTACTTGGTAGACTGGCGAGGGTATGGTCCGGAGCAGAGCTCATGGGAGGACGCAACGGACGTCAACGCGCCGCGGTTGGTACAGGCCTTCCATCGCCGCTACCCGGCGAAGCCTCATCCCGAGAGGTGGGGGGGCGCCCCTGGGGAGGGGGGTGATGTCAGGGCCTCGGGCGTCGCTGCGCCGGCGGGTGCTGCAGAGGCCGCCGCCGCCATTACCTCCAAGTAGGAGGAAGAGGAGGCGTGGCCGGGCCCGTCGGAGGTCGCAGCCAACGACGGGGGCCGCGCGGCCACCGCGGTGGGCTCCGCCGCCGAGGGGATCACCAGGACGCCGCGGCGGACGCCGATCCCGGCGAGGCTCTCCCCGCCGCGACAGAGGCCGCCGCCGAGGATTGGCCCGGCGCTGCGGAGGCCGCTAGCCCATCTCCCGGGCTGCGGGGCGTGGCGGACGAGGACCTGCGGGGGGAGGCGGGCCCCGGGCCCGATCCCGGGGCACCGCCTACTCGCGAGGCTGCCTCGGAAGAGGCCGAGGCCACCGCGCCACCGCCGACGTTCCGGCGGCGGCGGCGGCTCAAGGAGGCCAGCCCCCGCTCCCAGTGGCTGCAGGAGAAACACCTGGGGGCAGGGAGCTCCCAGCTGTAGCACAGCTGCGAGCCCGGCCACGTGCTCGCACGCGGATTGCCCGCGGCCCGGCCCGCAGGCCTTTTTAGGCAGGCACGGGGCTGGGGAAGGCACGGGGCAACAACTGTCGGCTTCCCGTGCGTCTGTCGCCCGTGCCTTGTTCCAGTCCAGCCCGTGTCCGCGTTCCGCTGCCCGGCTCTACCAAGACCCTACCCTGCGTTAAAGGTGCACTAACCATTTTGTGTTTGGGGTGAGGCAACCCCTTATTTCCATTGACGCCTGCTGTTAAGGCAAACCTCAGTTCAAGGCCCCTTGCTGGCTGCAGCGCCCCTGTAGGACTGATTGGGACGCTGCTGGCAGCCGTCTCTGGCCCGGCCCCTGCTTGACCTCAGCCCGCGCTGACATCTACGTCATTAACAAGGTCTTCCCTGTTGGTCAGGATCAGATCCAGAATATTTGATCCCCTTGTCGCCTCTTCCACCTTCTGGACCATGAAACTGTCTGCAAGACAAGCAAGAAACTTGCTGGACCTTCCCACCTTTGTAGAGTTTGACTGCCAACATATATCCGGATAGTTGAAATCTCCCATTATTACTGTATCTCTCCTTTTTGAATGTGCAGTCATTTGGTCTAGGAAAGCACCATCGAGGTCCTCAGTCTGGCTTGGAGGTCTGTAGTAAACCCCCACTATAATATCCCTATTGTTTCTCGGTCTCTTAATTCTTACCCAGATGCTCTCGACCTGGCTTCTGGTGTTCAAGTCATGGATCTCTTCACAGGTGAAAACATCCTTGACATATAAGGCCAGTCCTCCTCCTTTCTTATTTGGTCTATTTCTACAAAATAGGCTATATCCCTCTATTCCTACATTCCAATCGTAAGACTCATACCACCAGGTCTCAGTGACGCCTATCAAATCGTATTTATTTTGTTGTACTAGGAGTTCAAATTCATCTTGTTTGTTTCCCATACTCCGTGCATTAGTGTAGAGACGCTTAAGTCCCCGTGCCCTTCCTGCAAGTCCCATAACATTGTTTCCACGCCTCCCACGATTGGATGCTATTCCTACTTGGCCAATATCATTTGGGCATTTTCCCCCTGCACTTGCCGAGTCCTTGTCCTGAATAATCTCCCTCCCCAGCTGTACTTAGTTTAAAGACCTCCTAATCCTCCTTGTGAGACTGTTTGCAAAAACATTCCTAACAAGTTTTGTGAGGTGCAGCCCATCCCTTGCCAGAAGCCCATGTTCATGGAATGTCAAGCTATGATCCAAAAAGCCAAACTGTTGCCGGTGGCAAAATGTGCGGAGCCAGCTGTTGACCTCTACTATTGTCCTTTCCCTTCGTGTACCATATCCTTGAACAGGGAGGATTGATGAAATGACCACCTGCGCACCAAGGTCCTTAAGCGTTCTCCCCATAAGCTCGTAGTCCTTTGTGATGTGGTGAAAGCTGCGCTTCACCGTGTCGTTGGTTCCAATGTGAACCGAAACGAGGGGCTTACGGTCAGTGGGCTTGACCAGCCTGGCTAGCCTCTCTGTTATGTGGTTTATCCTGGCCCCAGGAAGACAGCAGACCTCTCGATTGAGCTTGTCCGGTTTGCAAACTGCCGGTTCGGTTCCTCTGAGCAAGGAGTCCCCAACCACCAGAACTCGCCTCCTCTGAGGCCTGTCCGGGGTTCTTCGACAAGCAGATTCTTCCAGGATTGCCTGGGCATTGTGTTGAGGCTGGGAGTGCTGGTCTTCCCGATGTTGGATGCTGTCCTGTTGGTGTTCAAGTTCCAGTTGTCGAAGTTGGATTCCTTCTTGCTGATGTTCTGTTCCCTCCTTCTGGTGTTCCTCATCTTTCATAGCACCAAGAACGTTGAAGCGATTCTGTAGTTTGAGAGTCTCTGTTTCCTTCCTGGCCCTTCTACTTCTCCGTGTGACATTCCTCCAAGCATCGCTTTCCTGGCTTACGGAACTGATTTCCTCATCTGGCAGCTCCTCCGCATATCCGGTCTTCAGGAAGGTCCTCTCTGCCCTATCCAAGAAGTCCTCACCTTCCCTAATAAGATGAAGATTAGAAACCTGTTCCTCCAGCTGCCGAACTTTGTCCTCCAAGGTCACCAGCTTGCACTTGCTGCAGGTGTACCCAACATCTTGTGCAAGAAAAGGAACATGCCACAAGTGCTACAGGTGACAGCAGCAGCTCCCTCACCTTCCATACTTGATAATAAAGAGAATAGTTGTTAAAAAAAACAAAAAAACAAAAAACTGGGCCTTCTTTCTCTACTGGGCCTCACTTTCCTCACTGAGGATTGGACAAGAGATGCAAGAGTATCATTGGTTGCGTCTTCTCTGCCACAGACCTTTACAATGGATAGGATGCCTCACTAACTTAGCATTCTTCTGTATATCTTTCATTTAATACACTTATTCTCAGCTACCATTGTCTCCTTTCCCCACTGATGAAAGCAGCATGGAGGAATGCTGTCTTGTTGGTTCTCCTCTGTGCCTCCTTCCCGCACTCTTGACCAGTAAAGGTAATAGCTGTTTCAGGAGAGCATGGTTGCAGCTGGAAGATGGGGTTCAGAAGATGAGGAAGGACATCTATATCCAGTCCTTCCCCATATCTATGTATCCACACTAAACAAGGTTTGGCCTATGTGTCATGCAGTCCCTGAAGCCCTTTTTGTAGCTCCTCAGTGCTCTCAGAATGTTTTTTTAAATTGATGTTGCAGTTTGACTCCGTCATTAAACAACGACTAGTATATTGTAGTCAATGAGATAATCCATATTATTGTGAATTTAGGTCATTATCAGTAATCAATGGCCCTGCTGGTGACATACACTTGTGTATGCAAACATGTATCTCTTTTATATCCAATACCTCTTTGCACACCAACTCCCTTGCCATGGGAGGTAGGTTTGAAGCCCTACAGTGTATTCCCCTGGCTACTTCCTGGCTGAGGAAAGGTGGGAGACAGCTGGGCAGTATCCTGCTACAATTCCACAGGCAAGAGTAAAGAGCTGATGTTGCTCCCATGGATCTCCAGCAAGTAACTGTAGTGAGAAGTCATATATTATTCCTGACTGTAGAACTTCAACCGTAAGTCCCAGTTCCTCTCAGGTGGAAGAATGTAGTACATATACTTTGCTAAGCAATGTAGGATTCTAATATTAAAGTTAGTTTAACAACTCTAGAATCTCTTTAAATATAAATAGAAAAGTAGTAATAATTAGCCCAAGCATGTCTAGGGGTGAATTTTATTTTCCTTATAGGGGAACTTTACTATTTAATGAAATAATTTTTAATTTCAGCTGGTTGATAATCTATTTTTAATAAGTAACCAGTTTGTTTATATTTTAAATACAAAAACATCACCCACAAACAAAAAAGTGCAGATTTTAGCAAACCTAAAAACTGTCCCCCAGCCTTGTGGCAGCTGTTCACCCAAAGGTACACCTAGTGATTAAGCATTTAAGCACCTCTAAAGAACACAATATGAAACTTCAAGACTAATAGGCATAATTCTTCGATTACAACAAGAGTGGGAGTTATCTGTAGTTTTTAAAATTTATTATAGCTTTGTTAGATGTTTGTAGTTATGTATACTTTGTCTTTTTATTTGCATTGTATGACTATGTATTTGTATTTCTATGTATTGTTATGTAGTGTTGTTTCTTCTTTTGTACTTTCTTCTGTTCCATAAAAATATTTTTTAAAAGGACAATCTTGAACCAGATTGTCTTGGATGAAAAAGGCAGATATGTAGGGTTGAGATCAAATACAATAACACAGTAGTATTAGTAGTAGGAATTTAAGCACTGATTGATGAAAGTTATGTATTTTATAAAAAACTGAAAGCATCACTTTTGCAAATGCATTCTGAGAACTAGGTTATACTGGAGGATTTTAATGGGATGGCTGAACCCCAATTAGACAGGCAATCAAAACAGAAAAGTACAAATAATCAGAGAAAGTTAGTTGAAGGAGTTTTTTGATACTGTGGAAGAGTTATAACTAAGGGATGTATGGAGAGCAAAAGATAATAAAAAGGGGTTTACTTTTTTCTAATGTAATAATAAACATAATAATGAGTAAATATATAATAATAAATAAATAATGAATACATGTAATAATAAGGTAATAATAAAAAAGAAGTTCAGATTTTTCTCTGATAGGCATAACTCATCATGTAGAATAGGTATGATCTCGATCTTCAATAATTTGATCAACAAGGCTTAAAAAATAAGATATTTTAGCTAAGCTCCCATTCAACCGTAACTAAGTAGTAATGTATCTTAAGGAATAAGAGCAGATGTTTAAGCGGTGATTAAATGAAGCGCTGCTACACAGAGGGGATTGAGGCAAGTTAAAGATTATTTTGAATGGAATACGAATAATGAAATGGAAGAAAAGACAGCTTGGAATGCTAGTAAAGTGGTAATTATGGGTATTTTCATAAAAGTGAATATTGAGTGCAAAGGGAATCATAGAATAATAGAATTGGAATAGACAACAGGGGACATCCTATCCAACCCCCTGCCATGCAGGAACACACATCAAAGCACTCCCAACACATGGCCATGCAGCCTCCGCTTAAAAACCTCCAAAGAAGGAGACTCCATCACACTGCTGGGCAACATATTCCACTGCCAAACAGCCCTGACTTCAGAAAGTTCTTCCTGAAGTTTAGGTGGAATCTCTTTTCCTGTAGTTTGAATCCATTGCTCCTTGTCCTAGTCTCTGGAGCAGTGGAAAACAAGCCTGCTCCCTCCTCGACATGACATCCTTTCAAATATTTACACATGGCTATCATGTTCCCTCTTAACCTTCTCTTCTGCAGACTAAACATGCTCAGCTCCCCAAGCCTATGAGGATAGGGCATAAGCTTCGAGACCCTTCACCATTTTGGTCACACTCGTCTGGACACGTTCCAACTTGTCAATATCCTTCTTGAAATGAGGTGCCTAGAATTGGACACAGTATTCCAGATCGGTCTGATCAAAGCAGAATAGAGTGGCTTTCCTTGATCTAGACACCACAGTCCTATTGATGCAACCAAAAATCACGTTGGCTTTCTTGGCTCCCACATCACACTGCTGACTCATGTTCAGCTTCTGATCTACTAAGACTCCTAGGTCACTTTCATATGTACTGCTGTCCAGTTAAGTGTCTCTCATCCTATATTTGTGCATTTCATTTTTTTCTGTCCAAGTATAAGACCTTATACTCCTCTCTGTTGAGATTCATTTTGTTAGATGTGGCTCAGCTCTCCAATCTGTTAAGATCATTTTGAATTTTGATCCTGTCCTCTTATCAGCAACCCCTCCCAATTTGGTGTCATCTGCAAATTTGATCAACATGCCCTCTATTCCTTCATCCAAGTCACTGAAGATGTTGAACGGTACTGGGCCCAGGACAGAACCCTGTGACACCTCACTAGTCACTTCTCTCCAGAATGAACAGAAGCCATTGGTGAGCACCCTTTTAGTTCAGTCAGTCAACCAATTACAAATCCATGTAATGGTAGCACTGTCCAGGCTGCATTTTACTAACTTTTTTGGAAGAATGCCATGGGGAACTTTGTCAAAGTCCTTACTGAAATCAAGATATGCTATATCCACAGCATTCCCTTCATCTATCGCGCTAGGAACTCTATCATAAACAGAGATAAGATTGGTCTGGCATGACTTTGTTTTGAGAAATTCATGTTGACTTTTAGTAATTATGGCACTGCTAAGTAATTACAAACTGACTGTTTAATGATTTGCTCAAGAATCTTTCCGAGTACTGATGTCAGGTTGACTGGGCAATTATTTGGGTCCTCCTTTTTTCCCCTTTCTGAAGATAGGGATGACATTTGCCCTCCTCCAGTCTATTGGGATTTCTTCTGTTCTCCAAGAATTCTCAAAGATTATTGCTATTGTTTCTAAAATTACTTCTGCCAGTTCTTTTAATATCCTTGGATGTAATTCATCTGGCCCCGGAGACCTGAATTCATCTAGTTTAGCCAGGTATTCCTGTACTACTTCTCTACCTATTCTGTGCTGCATTCCCCCCCCCCGTTTCTCACCTTCTCCCCACTCCCCAGGTTGAGTTCTTCTTTCCTTTTGGGAAAAAACTGAGGCAAAGAAGGTGTTGAGTATTTCTGACTTTTCTCTTTCCCTTGTTGGTACTTGGCCATCTTCTCCACACAGCGACCCTACCATTTCCTTGTTTTTCCCCTTTGCTGCAGACATATCTAAAAAAGCCCTTTTTATTGTCTGTAATCTCTCTGGCAAGCGTGAGTTTATTCTGTGTTTTAGCTTTTCTGGTCTTCTCCCTATATATCCTGGCTGTCTGAATTCCTTTTTGGTGATTTCCCCATTCTTCCATTTCTTGTACATATTTCTTTTAACACATAGCTCAGCTGAGAATTCTTTAGTCAACCATTCCGGTTTCTTTTGACACTTCCCACTTTTCCTCCTTATTGGAACAGTTTTTAATTGTGCCAATAAGGAAAAATGGAAAGTGTCTAAAGAAACCAGAGTGGTTGTACATTTATAGTCAATGAATAGGAGAAATTCAGTACTGCAATCAGAATTACAAAAAGACTATTCTAAAGGATAAGATACTCAAGACAAGCATGAAAAAAGTCTAGTGGAAGAATCAGCAGATATTTCCATCATATCTGAAGA
The DNA here is from genome assembly GCA_948472985.1 of Iguana delicatissima. Classification (NCBI taxonomy): domain Eukaryota; kingdom Metazoa; phylum Chordata; class Lepidosauria; order Squamata; family Iguanidae; genus Iguana; species Iguana delicatissima. The sequence continues at coordinate 74,020 of CAOKZL010001559.1, forward strand.
AAGACAGAGAATAAGAATGTTACCTTACTTGCTTTGATAAAGAACGTGCTGGAGGAGGAACAAAGATGATCCGATGTTAACATGCAACATATTTTACAGCCACATGAAAATAAGTTTTTGGTAGTGCTAAAAAAAAACAGAACCAGGAAATTAAAGATAATTGCCACAGGAAGGCAAACAAACTGAAAGAACAACTGAGTAAGATTACAGGGAGTTGAACATATTGGAGGAAAGATTAACATCACAAAAATCAAGTAATAAAAAGTCTTTATTCTGCTGCTGAAAAGGCCTTAGAGCCCACTTGGTGCACACCAAGCCAAATTAAAAATTCTGGCAGGTGTAACTGTTCAATTCATCTTAAAGGCTGGATGGATGAGGAGGGAACTAAACTGTGGATGCACGATCAGTGGGATAGGCAACCAAGTACAGGACAAAGAATATGACCATCACTGCTGGTGTGGGATAAGTTTTACCCTCAACTGATCCTTGGGCCATAGCAAGTTTTGTAATTTTGAGCACCAGGCCTGTCCTTGACTTATCCACAAGACTTGCTTACAGCCAAGTATATACAGTAACAATATTACATGATCTCTTTCCAAACAGCTTTTTGAAGTCAAAGCAGCTAAATCATTTGATAGATCCATGGAGATTCTATAACCAAACTTTAAAGGACTACACCTTTATTCGGAGGTGCATGGATCATAGATCAGCAGAACTGATTACCTTTCATACACCCTCATTCAAGTTCTCCCGTTCAAGCAAAACACAAATGATGATATATGCAGATCATGCACCTGCATCTTAGACTTTAAGAACATTAAATAATTACAATAAACCTTGAAAACTGTATAATTATATACTTAATAAACAAGAAATAAAAATAGATATAGGACATCATTTAGATCTATTTTGGTGACTAATATGGAATTATATAGACAACCTTATGGGATGCTTCTAAAGCATATCTATGAGTGATCTTAACACACACAAAAACCAACAGAAATTAACAGAAGAATTTTGAAAAAAGATTTCATTTTTAAAGTTCAAGAGAAAGAACAACAATACAAATGATCCCAAGATGCTGAAACTCTGGAATAACTCGAGATTTTAAAAGCAAATTATCACAATTTACAAGCAGAAAAACTGGAACAATATTGTAACAGCGTGAAACAACATGGAAATAAACCTTCAAAACTGCTGGCTAAAATTCTGAAAGAACAGTAAGTTCAAATATTACAATAAAATATAAAGACAAAAGCTCAAAATTCTCAAGAAACATCAGATTTGTTTTAGTAGTTTTATCAAGAATTATATATCACACAGAATCCATCAACTGGAAAGATAAGAGGAATTCTTTCAAATATTACTAGAACTAAAGTTTTAGTTGAAGATTTGAGAGTATTAGAAACTCCAGCAACAGAGGAGGTAAATAAATACTATTTTGATTGCATTACCAGCTAAAGAATAGCTATAACCATTCAGAATTTAGATTAGGGACCTGCTACATTGTCAAATCACTCAGTAAAGTTCCATGTAAACTGATACACATACATGGTAAATCAACATTCACTATGGTTGATAGAATCTTTGACACTCCATACATCATAATATTGGTGATAAAAACTCAGGAAACCATTAAAGGATACCCACTTTACAGTCAAAGCATTGAAGATCTGTAATTGCATTAAAAACATTGCTTGTTTATTGAGCAGCACATGATTCAACAAACTGTAGCTGTTTTTAACATGTTGTTTAAAAAGTACCCTTTTTGGATATATTGTGCACTCCTCAGCCACCCCTTAAGAAACAATGACACACACGTAGGTCAGTAATAATTAAGGCTTAGCTTTAGAATAGCTATCCAAAATAGAGGCACTGGTGAAAATGCACCTTAAGATTTCATTCAGTCCCACATAGTCCAAGCTTGGTCCTTAAGACAGAAGGAAGACAATCCAAAACACAATGCAGAAAACCAAGCTTTGAGCTGTACTTATGCTGGTCCTTTAGCTTAGGACAAGGCTCACCATCCAAAACCAATCAGTCTTATTTGTCAGTTCACTGCGGGGGGAGGGGAACTTATCCCAAAAATTGATAAGAAATGAAGAATTTTCTTTCCCATTCTCCCTCAGCAAAAGTTATCTTTTAAGTCAAAAAGGCACAATATTTCACCTAATGCTTCAAAACAACTCTTATTTTAACATATGGCACAGATCTTGCTTCTTAGAACCAGGAAGGCCACTACCTCTTTGGTGTGACTGATAAACTCCTATATATAGCGGAGTTACAAGGCTCTCTAAACATCTAATAATTAAATGTCTAATAAACATTCAATGTTGACAATTAATGAGAACAATTTATGAGAACTCCCCCCACATGCTGAAGATTCCTCCCTTTTAGTACAGGGATAGGAAACCTTGGCACTTCAGATGTTTTGGGCTAATACTTCATAAGTCTGTACTACTGGTGGGAAAGGGTTGGCAGCTGAAGTCAAAAATTCCTAGAAAGTAAGGTTCCTTAACTCTACTTCAGTTTCTCCTAACCAAACCCAAATAGTATGACTACAAGAAACAACTCAACATTTTTGACAAATAAATCTAACCAGCAAGTGCACCACAAGAATAATTGTACTGCAAAAATCTTGGAACCATTTCTAATCAGACGGACAGAAAAAACACTGAGAGTATCAAGAAAGCTACAACACATAGCTATAACCAAGTGGATTAATCTAAGTCTGCAGATGGGGTTGCCAAGTTCTTGCCTAGAGATGTTACCTGTATTTTTAAGTCAATGAGTAGGGCCATAGCCTTCTTATTTAATCCAGCTCACAGCTAGAACTCTAATTTTGCTATGCAGAATATAAGAAAACTAGCCAAAACAAACAGAAAGTTGAGGAAGACAACACAGTGAAATTAAAGGTACAGGTGCTGTCTCAGAGGGGACAAAGACCTGGCAACTTGATTTCCAGAGCATAGGCAGAAGTAACCAAAAGCAAATAAAGGCAGATAGTGGAGGTAGTGGAGGAAAAAGGAAAGCAAGTAAGACTGATGAAATCAGCAGAGAATTAGACACAACAGGAAGTTTTCATGGGACAGAAGCAGTTCAGTGCCTTGTGGGAGACAGAAACTTAGGCACAAACAGCCTCTGTTTCGAGAGTACTGACATGATAAAACACTAGCTTCTTAACCACCTCACTGAACAAAATTTTACTTATATACCAGACTGGTTTTACAGAGTTCTGTCCACAGAACATTCTGTGTCATCCATAACTGCAAATATCATTCAACTCACATCCTCTTTATCTAGCCAGAAGAGAATTGCAAGATTAAGGCTTCTGAGATTGTTCCAAAAAGTTAATTTGTGCATGATTTGTTCTGACTACAGTTCCTTTCCAGTTCATAATTCAGCTGGAGCTTCAGTTAAAAGTTTGCACCAGACTCCTTCTCTATCTAGTACAAATAAAATCACTCAAAAATTGTATTACCTAATCTGAGCTCTATGAAAGCAATATTTGCATTCAGTGGGAATGTGTACTGCAGCCCATCACAGGATGTTTTATCATTATGAGAAAGTTAGAGAAGTGCATGGGCATAAAGTATTCTCTCAGAAGTCTGATCTGTATCTTTAAAAAACACACACACAAAGAGAAATACCCAAACTGACTTTTGTCTCATACTGAATAAGTAAAGCCACTTTCCTTCCTGAAGTATTATCACCTAGAAAATTTGGACATGTTTCTGTACTGACAACAAGGGAGGGAGCAGCTTTCCCTAATAGAATACAATACTGGATTTTCCTCCAGGTGGGTTGAGAACTTTGTTGTGTGATCGTGGTCGTGGTCCCAGTCTGGGTTCGTGATCATCCACCTTGGGTCCAAGCTCTTTGGTGCTCTCCTTCTGTGGCTGTCTCATTTCACTCTTATCTTCCATGTGGGGTCTTTGGTCTTCCGTAGCTGCATAAAATGTTATATTGTTAGGTGGACATGCTAGAATATTGCTTTTGTTTAATTGGTCTTCTGTTTGAATTATACAGTTGTCATGCTCACCTTTCAAATATCGTGGTGTCAGACACTTACCTAGCATTCCACTTCTTTGTTAACAAACCAAAGTACTGTAGGCTGGACGAGGATTGTGCCAGGCTCCCACCACCCATGGGTAAAGTTTCAACAACACTCCCCCACTAAATGGTATGTTGGTTACTTCAGAGGAAGTTCTTTCTAGACCATGGGGAAGATGACATCTATTAATGCGTTAAGTCTTATCGCTATGCAGAAAAGATAGAATTCCTATGCCTTCAAGAAGGTTAACTAAACAGATCTCTGGATCTTCTCCCAGTTCTTTTCATAGCAAAGCAAACAACAACGATAAAACTAGGAAAGAGAAAAATATAAAAGTCATTACCCACTGCAGCTACTAACTGTGCGGAAAAAAGTGTAATCAGTGCCAATTACTTTTTATTACTCTGACTGCCATCAGTCATATAAACTTCTAAAGTGCTTTGGCTCTACCTTCTCTGGAATGAACTTCTTCGGTAAGCAACCAACATACCATTTCCAGATTATGTGGAGGGAATCATCCTAGTAATGAAATTTGCTCAAGCTCCAACTATGTATCGGGAAAGGAAAAGACAAAGTGTGCTGACAGATGGACAAGCAAGGATGCACTTCAGGAACTGTCTGACAAAGACAGCTACACCAGAGGTATATGCGTTCAGCTTACAACGGCTAGAAACGACAGACAGGCCCACCCAAACAGTGGTTCTGCAAATTTTGCCAATGGAAGCCTTAGTGGCCAAGGCTGCTTACGTAAGCTGTTGTTCTTGCACAGTCAACTGTATAGCACTCTTTAGATGAGGAGTTGGTCTTCAGGTCCTTGTAGGCAGTGAAAACACCTTAAGCCACTGTGCAAAGCAGAGGCTGACATTTTTGTCTAATAAAGTAGGTAAGGAGAATACAAATAAGGATTCGGTGCATTTGAATAAGGCTGTTCTATCTAGAAATACAGTAGGACCCCTGTATCCTTGGATTCATTATGCACTGGTTCAGTTATCCGTGACTGGGAATGGGCACACAGAGAACGGGAGAGTGCCCACTCTGCACGCTCCTGCCAGCTGGAACCAGCGCATCCACACGGGGGCAGTGGTGGGCATGCAGAGAATGGGAGATCGCTCACTTTGCATGCTCCTGCCAGCTGGAGCCTGTGTGCCCGCATGGGTGGCAGCGGCAGGCATGCCAAGAACAGGCGATTGCCCACTCTGCACGCTCCTGCTAGCTGGAACCAGCACACTCACACGGGCATCCAGAGAACGGGAAATCACCCACTCTGCACACTCCTGCTAGCTGGAACCAGCACACTCACACGGGCATCCAGAGAACGGGAAATCACCCACTCTGCACACTCCTGCCAGCTGGAACCAGCACACCCGCAGAGGCGGCGGCGGCGAGCATGCAGAGAATGAGAGATTGCTCACTCTGTGCATTCCTGCTGGCTGGAAACAGTATGCCTGCATGGGCAGCAGGTACGCAGAGAATGGGAGATTGCCCACTCTGCACACTCCTACCAGCTGGAGCTAGCGCATCCACACGGACCGTAGCGGTGGGTGTGCCGAGAATGGGCGACCGCCCACTCTGCACGCTCTGCCAGCTGGAACCAGCATGCCCTCACGGGTGGCAGTGGCAGGCATGCAGAGAACAGGCAATCCCCCTGCCAGCTGAAGTGAGCGAGCGGAGGCCCTAAGGTGTGTAGGGACGTGGCGATAGCTGGCCCTTCACATCACTGCGGGCCTGATCCTGGGCACTTGCACAAGCTCAGGCCACGAAGCATACAGGGACGCAGCAAACGCCGGCCCTACATGCCAGTGCAGGAGAACTGTACTTTAAAATCTTTTTTTCCAGAGGTGTTGACAGGGTGTTCACTACTGTCTGCGGATTTCAGTATCCGCAGGGGCCCGGAACCAATTCCCCACAGATATGAGGGTCCTACTGTAGAGTATCTCTTAATGTCCTTCACTCATCTAGTTTATGCCATTTTTACTCTGGTAAGTGAAAGCCTCTGGCAGACAGTAGAACTAAGTCCTCAGAGCTCAAAAGAAAATTCAGCTCAGGAGGAAAAGAAAGGTAATGGCGTAAAGTGACTGCGTTCTTACCAAACACACAAAGATTTTTGTTCAATGACAATGCGACAGACTCAGACACAAGTTTAACTGAGGTGACAGACACTTGGAAGAGTATTTTAAGCGACAGACTATGGGATTTCCATAAGGAACTCAAACGACTCTGAAGCTAAATACTTTCAGGACTGTTTATAGGTTTCAGCTAATGAACAGATCAAGGAAGCCCTTCACAGAAAAAAATCGAGGTGTGGATGAGAACACAGATGTCCCTCAGAAAGCATGGATGTGATCTTAGAAGAGTCTCTGGATAGAAGGGCTCCTACCAGTTTTCTGATGGTGGTACACGATCCTCTGTTAATGGGAACAGAGATAGTGGTGTCTGGGAGGTGTGCAGTCTCCCAGGGGGGTGAAGCCTCATGATGTAATAGAGCACTAACAAGACTCATCAAGTCTGCTGACTGTCCCACAAGAGAATAAATGATACTGTAAGATATAGCCTGTAACATATTGCAAACAAGTATGAGTTTGAAGCTGAAGCGTGTTGGAACTCAGGTTATTTCACCACTCCTTCAAGTTGAAAGACGGACCAGGATGAGAGAGATAGCAAGAGTTTCTGTAATGACCTTAAATCATTAACAGGATTGCTATTACAGGAAGCGCACATTAATCCTGATACCAATATTTAGGATATACGTAAATCATCTTGTGTACTGATCCTACTAGCATTTATACCTAACTTAAAATTTAGGACACAGAGAGAAAAGTAATCAAAAAGTAGCTTGAGATGCAAGGTTCTTGGACAGACAAAGACTCATCTCTTGAGACATTTTCTTCATGCTTTCTTCAGGATAGCCTGTGTAGTGGATAGACCGTTGGGCTTCATCAGGGGAACACTGAATCAAAGTCATGTGTGGACAAGCTCTGGACAAGCTGGAGCAAGGATGGAAAGAAGACAGAAAGAACAGGGAGATAGCAGAAATAGTGCCCTATAAGTAGGCAGTTTTGTAACATAGTGGCACTTAACTGTCTTAAGATACAGCTTGTATTTGCACCAAAAAAATCATCCTATTAATGAATAAATACATGTTTCAAGGACAGTAGTGCTACTGAGAAAAAAGAATAAAGTTCACGTTTCAGAACTATTCTTCTTCACAGTAAATTTGTTTCACTTACCTTTTGTTCTTTGTTTCTGTTGTGAATCCCCTCTGTCATCCAAAATAATACTGTGATCCTGGGAGAGGAAACCAGAGATTTTTTTTTAAAGAAACAGAACTCACTCAAGAAATGTATTGGTTATTTTTAAGGGCAGTAGGCTTACGTGGGTTTCTTTCAAACATAAAAGCTACTTTTCCCGTAGTTCTTAAGCTTTAAGAATATCTTTTGTTGCCACAGACCACCGCTTAACTCAAGATTTAAAACCCTAAAGTGCATCAAATACTTATATAAAGTTGCTCATCAAGGATCTTCAAATTTGTAGAGAAGGGAGAAATAAGCAAATGCACACACTCTTATTCTATATAAATTTAAAATAAAACAACAAACTACTAGTACTAGTTCTACTACTAGTACTACTACTAGTACTACTACAACAGTACAATTATCACCACCTGACTGGTAGACTATTTGGCAGGGTTGGCTCAGTGAAAACCTTTGATCCAATCAGAAAGCAGCAGCTCCTGCACCTACCCCTTCTATGTACAAACAAGCAGAGACAAATATGTGTACGTAAGAGGAACTATCTCAGACAGAAAAATTAGCAGTCTCTTTGAAAAATAAACCTATCCAGAACTCTGAAAGAGAATGGGAAGGAGTTTTGAACTGGATAAAAATATAGATATATAAGATACACAAGATTTATAAGATGTATAAGAAGTATAAGACATATAAAGAAATGAAAAGTGTAATTTTTCTCTTCTGTTAATGGAAATGTAATTGCTCTTCTCTTTGTAAATGGAAACAAAACAGATTCAACTGGGGGAATACAAGCATGGAAGTAGGGGTGGGTTTATGTTATTAAACTTTTAATAAAAATATACTGATAGAACTCTATATACCAGAGACAGGGGGAGGAGCCAAGATGGCGATGAGGCAGCAGCTGCTGTAAAGAGCTCCTGCTGTAAAGTTTATCCTTCTGTTATCTTTTTGTTGACTTTTTGCATAGTTTTTTGTTTTGGATGGGACAGAGTGAGTAGACACAGACAAGCAAACCAGTCTGTTGACGAGCCACAAAACACAACTGACTGAATCTAATTGAGGAACCTCGCTCCCCTGACTGGAGCAGAGCTGGTGTTGCATGGTTTTATTATCTCAGCCACATTTCAAGGACTTTGTAATTGACTACAAACATAAACAACTAGACCTATTTGACTGAAGAAACACCAGGCAGATTTTGCAGCCCCATTTGCTCTATAGAAAGAAGCAGGGAGTGGCTCTGAGTTGCTTGGAAGAATTAGTGTTGAATAGCTACAGTTTTTCCGTTTGAGTACAGAGTGGAAGTTTGAACTGATAATCCAATGGGAAATAAATGCCAGAGATCTAGCCTACGTCAACCTTTGGCTAAAGCAGTGAAGCAGTTGAAGACTGATGAACTTCTAACAGCTAACTGTCCTGTAAGTAATTTGCCTATTTCATCTACCATTACTCTAAATAACAGGTTTGTTGCATTGAGCAATGAAAGCCTTGGCTACTCAGGAGAACTGTGATTCCTCAGTCATTCTTACACCCCTTATCTCAGAAGACGATTTGAATTTCCCAAAGAACTCCAATCCTAATTATTTAGCTGAACAATGTCTATTAACTGCTCATATGGTGACAGCAATATTTGAAAGTTTGCAAAGGGTTTGTAATAAAATGAATGCTGTGGAATGTGCACTAGGGGAACAAGGACTCTGTCTCTCTAAGAGTATTTCCCAGGTAGGGGGCAATATGGGAGAGAAGGCTAGTAGATTCAAAGGTGATACTGAATTGCAGAACATCTTGCAACTACAATCAGTTTTTCAATTGAAGGAAAAACCTTACAGCTCAAGGATCTTCCAGCCCACACAGGTTATTCTATAAATTGCTCCGTTTAATTAAAAAGAGCGAGATGGGATTGACGCAGAGTAGAAAAAGCTCTTAAGACAATTGTAAGTGGTCAAAAAAGAGTACATCTCACTTTTGAGCATGTCTGATCCCATTCATGTTATTTAAAATGAAACCCTTCCTGGCTAATTTCCAGATTTCTCCTATAAGAGTCTTCTTAGAAACAACTCTTCAACCCTTGTTTCATAGAAGGATAGTATCACAGGCCCCTGAAAACACTTCTCAGAAAGTCAGCAAGATAGATCTATAAGCAAAGTATGGAAGAAATGGCAATATGACAGTAGATACACAAACAAATAAATAATCAATGCATCAGAATATAGAGATAACCATTCTAACAGCAGTGGTATTTTAACTCCTTGGTTGAATTTAATACCCAATGGGTAGAACAAACTTAACTTCCCTATATGACAAAATTGAACCACGGGAGGGCTTTTTTAAAAAGGATAACATTATTACTCAGGATAAAGGAGACTCTCCCCCCCCAGACTCAACAGTAAGCAAAAATGCTTGGTTAGTAGAAAATTTAAATCAGCCGACGGAATGTCAACAGGGAAATTTAATCTGTTTGGATCCAGAAAATACAGAAGACACTGAAGGCTGTTTTAAAAAAGATCTACAAATTGCAAAGTAAAAAACTGTATCCACAGCCCTGACAACACGGGGGCCTGGCAGGACTTGGCATGTCATTCTTTACTTCCAAATATTACTTCTCAATCCATCTTATTTCAACAGAATGCAATACATTCTGCTTCCACTCAACAGCCTACTACTCCAATGGCATATCTACTAGAATGGACAGGGTGGAGGATCTCAGGTACCTATATCACCTTTGGTGCAAAGGGGACTACTCATAGATTCTCAGGAATATATTTCTGTACTGTATGAAAATGCAGGATGGAATGCCAAATACAGAGATCCCTTTTTTGTGGAATATCTCTCAAAGTTTGATATTTTTAATGCTGCAAGAAATTTGGGCTTTGGAGGTAATCGAAGTAAATGGTTTTATTGCATATCAGCTATTTGCCACACCTAGTAAAAAGAAGGGTAGATCAAAGGGTGGCTTACTTACACTTATCTCAGCTAAACTTCGTATGACATCATGCAAGCTTTCTACTTATGATCAATATGCAATAGCAGTGATGGTAAAATTCAACAAATGTTTAACATTGTTTATAAATGTATTATTTTCCCCTCAGCAACTGCATGCTCAGTTTGCTTAATCTGGCAAGGTTTTAAAATTATATTGAAGAGCCTCAACTAGCTCCCCCTTTGTCTCAGATAGTTATTGGGGGTGATTTTAATGCTAGACTGGGGGTAATGATCCTGTTATGCTGCCCATCATATCTGTTATCCAGAAAAAACGCCTTTTATTTCAGGAAATATGCGCTGCTCAAAAGATACTGTTAGTAACTATGCAGGTCTTAATTTGGCACAGATGGCACACAGGTTAGAACTATGTTCTTGAATGGGAATGTTACTGGGGACATCCAGGGGAATTTACATTCTGGTCAGGAACTAAGATGAGCACCATTGATTATATGATTGTTAGCCGGGGATTTGAATCCCTCTATAAAAATGGTAATAGATAATAAGTTGGAAAGTGATCATCTGCCCTTAAACTTGTATTTGAAGATATCTGATAATCATACCCATATCATAAATATCTTAAAACCAGTTACTAGTAATAGGATTAAGTGGTCACAAAAGACTGCAGGGTTCTTTTTGCAGCTGTTTAACACTAATCAATTTTCTAATATCCATTCCACCTGCCTGGCAATAATGGGATAATTGAGCAATACGAAATACTGATCAAAAAATTAGTTGACTTATTCTTTACCAGTTCCTAAAGAATTTATACTAGAAAGTTTAGTTCAAAGGACCGGTTTGATTGTGAGTGTAAGAATGCTAAGAAATTTGCTTATTTTTAATTTTAAACTTCACAAGGAAAACCCAGAAGATGTGAGGGCAGAGGAGCTGTTGAATTAAAAAAAGAATAAGAAATTAAGGTTAAAAAGGTTGTGCACAACAGACATTCTGGGTGAAAATTTATTACGCAGTAAGGACGAAAGATATCCTTTTGGCAGCTCACGTCAACAGTAACCAAAAGTTACACCACATGGGCAGATTGTCATATCCGCTCTGGAGTCTGGGAAGCTTATTTTTATGAGTTATATGCCATTAAAGAATTCCCTGCTTTTCAAGTGAACCATATTACTGGTTTCCATTCTGGCAAATTCTTGGTATCAATTACTGAAGTGACAGAGCTTGTAAACCAACTTAAACCAGGCAAGGCCCCAGGGGATGATGGTATTCCTCTTGAGCTAATCAAATGCAACATAGATTGGTGGGCCCTAATTTTGGCAAATCTTTTTACACATATTGATAAGAATGCCCACATGCCATCTAATTGGAATACAGCTATTATTATTCCAATCTTTAAGAAAAGTAAGAAAGATAATCCAGCAAATTATCGGCCAGTTAGTTTTTTTCTATAATTAGTAAAATCTATGCTAGACACTTATATTGGAAATTGCAATATTGGATGGACACAAAAAATTTCTGGCTGATGACCAAGCAGGTTTTAGACCAGGAAGATCTACTTGGACCAGGCCCTAATCCTACATCTGGTAAAAATACTCTAGTAAAGCTAAAGGGTCCTTGTTTGCAGCTTATCTGTCTTTTATTCTATCTCTAGAGATAGATTGTGGCACAAGCTAGAAGCCTCTTCAATAGATTTGCTTATTATTGCTTATTTACAAGCTACATGAAAATACAGCCTTGAAAAAAAGGTGTAATTTGGAAGGTAGCTGTCCAATAAAGTCTTTACACATAATGGACTTAAGCCAGGATGTATACTAGTCCCATTGTTATTTTTTATATTAACTCAATGGTTGCTGCTCTTAGTCAGTTAGATTTTCACCCTCCCAAATTAGGGGCAGGCATCTTTCAGTGTTGCTATATTCAGAAAGATGTAGTAATACTGTCGCAAACACCCACTGGCTTACAGAGAGCGTTGCGTGCTCTAACACGTTAGCCAAGAGGAAAGGGCTCCAAATAAATTATGAGAAAACTAAAATTATGGTGTTTGCAAAAAGACCACAGCTGTATAAATGGATGATAAATGAATAGGATTGAACAAATAAGGATCTTTAAGAATCTTGGTGTTGTATTCCAGTCAAATGGAGACCGTAAGGCACATGCAGAATATGTTGCACAAGTAGCACAGAGATCCACATCTGTAATTCAAAAAAATTTTTATCTAAAGGAGGGCAATTTTCCAGATGCCCTAAGGTTGTTTCTGGCCAAATTATCAGTCAACTACTTTATGGTGCTCGACTAGGTCCTTTGTCTTCTTTCACTACCTTAGAAAGAGTAGTCAAAATTTCTGAGGGCCATCTTGCAAGTACCACGTTGGGTCTGCAATGCAGCTTTGCGGTTGGAGGTGGGCTTCCTGAAAGTTGAATCTAGGGCTTGGTTAGCTATTTTTAGTTTTTGGCTGAAATAATTTTCGACCAAGTGGTTTAGCTTCCTTAGTATTTCAAGATAATTTCCAATCAGTATGGAAAAAAGCCGTATCTGCTAACCTCCCGATTTTATGGTTTTTCTGAGATCTTACATGTGGGATTTGACGTAGCTAGTCGAACCCTTAGACAGCGAAATTATGGATATGGAGAGGCAGCACAACTTAGAGGCAACTTCAAATAATATATTAATTGACACCGCACTGATACCCTACAAGTCAACTAATTATTTTTATTTACTTTTAATATCAAATCAATGTAGAGCTTTTACTCTTGCCTGATTAAATGCATTACCATCAGCAATACAAGAAAGGGGAAAAATTTAAAAAAATTCCATACGATACATAAATGCCCTGCAATTCTGGTGAAATTGAAATAACAACTCATGTTCTTCTGCATTGCCCTTATTATCTTGAAATCTGGGAAACACTTTTTGAACCATATATAAAGGCATTCCCTGGACGTTCAGGGCCCTTTTTCTTCTTACTGATGTCAGGGAAAAATCAGGGATTTGACCAAGATAGCAAAATTTTGTGCCACTGCAATTAAAACTCGTGAAAATAAGGTTTTAGTAAATGCTAGGTTTTATTATAGGAATATATACCTATATTTTATGTTTTACATCACATATTTTATACGATTTATGTTTATATTTATACTTTCCTAATGCTCCCGATGTACGTATATCATGTATGTAGATGAATTTTCGAATTTGGTCATTGACCACAATAAAAATTATTAAATATTAAAATATTTATAAAAAAAGAGGAACTATCTCGCTGATCATGGGCAGAATTGAGATGCAAGTATGGTTACTTGGGATGAGTTTCATGGAATGGATAGTGGTGGGGGCAGTGGAAGCAGGAGGAGGAGGAGAAGTGACAAACCATGCCAGTGGGGAGAAGTTGATCTCAACTCCCTTGACTAATGATATCCATGTGAGCTTGACTGCAGACAATCTTTGGTGGACTTTCTGGATACCACTTTCTGGATACCACTTAAATGGCTTCCAACTCAATCCTGACTCTGTATGTGTGTGAGAAACAGTGTGTGTGTGAGAGAGAAACTTGCATCCTTCCAGTCAGGGTCTGATTCCATAGAGGCAGTTGCACTGCTCTCTTCCCCCGGGGAATGCATGGGAGCTGCCTGGCTCTTGTTCTTCCCCTCACTCCTGTGATTTGCTGGGACTCCTTTAGGGGCCCCATGAAGAGCACCAAGCTTGGCACCACTGCTGGCACGTCCCACTCTCCTTCCACTCCACTGTGCAACCAACAACTCTAGTACTCCACCTGCTGGCAGCACCAAAGTGAGCCAAATAAAGACACTTCTCCTCCATTCACCCCTCTCTGTGTGCAGACCTCCTGTGATGAGGACACTGCAGCTCCCTTCACAGAGGAAGACCCACTCCATTACCCTCTTTCAGCCTGACATCAGTACCCGGAAAGATCCTTTGGGGCAGATCATTAAGCAGTCAGTTTCTAATCACTTAGAAAGCAAGGCAGTAATCACGAGAAGTCAACATGGATTTCTCAAAAATAAGTCATGCCAGACTAATCTTATCTCTTTTTATGATGGAGTTACTAGCTTGATAGATGAAGGGAATACTGTGGATGTAGCATACCTCGATTTCAGTAAGGCCTTTGACAAAGTTCCCCATGACATTCTTGCAAAGAAACTAGTAAAATGCGGGCTGGACAGGGCTACTGTTAGTTGGATTTGTAATTGGTTGACCGACCGAACCCAAAGAGTGATCACGAATGGCTGCTTATCCTGGGAGAAATGACTAGCGGGGTGCCACAGGGTTCTGTCCTGGGCCCAGTGCTGTTCAATATTTTTATCAACGACTTGGATGGCGGAATAGAGGGCATGCTCATCAAATTTGCAGATGACACCAAATTGAGATGGGTTGCTAATCGCAGAGGACAGGATCAAAATTCAAAAGGACCTGGATAGATTGGAGAGCTGGGCCAAGGCTAACAAAATGAAATTCAACAGAGAGAAGTGTAAGGTCCTACACTTAGGTAGAAAAAATGGAATACAAAAAATATAGGATGGGGGACAAGTGGCTGGATAGCAGTACATGTGAAAGGGATCTAGGAGTCTTCATAGACCACAAGCTGAACATGAGTCAGTAGTGTGATGCGGCAGCCAAAAAAGCCAATGAAATTCTCGGCTGCATCAATAGGAGTATGGTGTCTACATCGAGGGAGGTACTGGTACCACTCTACTCTGCTTTGGTTAGACCTCATCTTGAATACTGTGTCCAGTTCTGGGCACCCCAATTCAAGAGGGACATGGTCAAGCTGGAGCAAGTCCAGAGAAGGGCGACCAAAATGGTGAGAGGCCTGGAAGCCATGCCCTATGAGGATAGACTTAGAGAGCTGGGGATGTTTAGTCTGCAGAAGAGAAGGTTAAGAGGGGACATGATAGCTATGTTTAAATATTTGAAGGGATGCCATGTAGAGGAAGGAGAGGGCTTATTTTCTGCTGCTCCAGAGACCAGGACGAGGAGCAATGGATTCAAGCTGCAGGAAAGGAGATTCCACCTGAACCTCAGGAAGAACTTCCTGACGGTAAGGGCTGTCCGGCAGTGGAATATGCTGCCTCGGAGTATAGTGGAGTCTCCTTCCTTGGAGGTTTTTAAGCAGAGGCTAGATGGCCATCTGTCGGGAATGCTTTGAGGGTGTTCCTGCATAGCAGGAGGTTGGACTGGATGGCCCGTGTGGTCTCTTCCAACTCTACATTTCTATGATTCTATGATTCTATGATTCAAGACCTGTTTTTCTAATATGTATTTTCCTGTTTTAAAAAAGGTGTTATGTATATATGTAGGAGATCTCAACTGCATATACCAAGAAAACATGTTTCAGCACTTCTCAAGGACTTCACAGAATCACAGAGTTGATAGGGGCCCTATGTGCCATCAGCTCCCACCCCCTGCTCAAGGTAGAATCTCCAGCTACAGCATCCATAGCAGCTAGTGGTTGAGGTGCTTTCTGATGTCATGTAATGTCACCACCTCTCTAGGAAATTGGTTCCATTGTCAAACTGCTCTTACTGTCAAGAAGTTCCTTCTAATGTTCGATCAAAATCTGCCACCACCACCACCCATAACCTAAAGCTATTAAGACCTACTTATATCCGCTGAGGCAGCAGAAAATAAGCCTGTAATCTGGGAAAATAATTTGCCTCCTTGGTTTGTTAAACGAACAAACTTTGCACCAAAATTAATCTGTTTAGATAAAAATGGAAGATACTGTGGATGGATGATGGGACTTAGACAGATCGCACTAAACCCTCCCCCATACCGCTGCGCTCTGATCAAACATGGCTCAGAGGCAAGCAAAACAAACATATAGCAGACTTAAAAACACAGTCACAAGAAGCACAGGCAGCAGAGTGTAATATGCAGCACTGCTCTGACCCCAAAAACTACCCACTAAGAACACTAGCACACAGTGTTGTCATCCAAAAATATACCTGAAGGCTTTTTATTCTTTGGTTCCAATATATACATCTGTACAGGATTCGCAGATCCTCCAACAAAGGTCCAGCATTCCATCATCACATTAGATTGAAGTATGCTCGGACAGAGCTCCGGCAAGAGTCAGGGAGACCAAGAAAGAACCTGTCAGAGCCCACCTCTTTATATACACCAGGAATAGCTGATGTAACCCCGGCCAGAATTTCATGTCACCATGGCTGCTGAAACCCCTTGCCCAGGTCACTATGTCACTATCACTATGACTCAACCTTACTGCCCATGGAGATTACCTCATGCTTGCACAGTCATTCCCTAGGTGCTTTCTACATGCACATCAAAAGTATTTTAATTGGAACAGAGGTCATTGCAATCCTTTTCCAACAGTCCCCTCCAAAATACTTTTGATGTCATATGCAGTACTTAGCGTGTTGCAATGTACCTTTCCAACCCCAATTCCTGCATGAACCTCTCGTGCTTGGGTACTGACAGTGCCTTTGTGAGAATATCAGCAGTATTGTGTTCAGACTCGCAATACTTCAATGTAATCAGCCCCTCCTGGACTAACTGCCTCACATTTTGGTACTGCACTCCAATGTACTTGGTTCTGTTTTTTAGATTCTGTGCTTTGGCCATGGCGATGCACGCCTGAGAATCTTCTTTGACGCTTAATGGGGTTTGACACACCTCCCCAATATCTAACAGCCTTACCCACTTTAGCTCTCCAGCTACCTCTGACAACGCTGCAAATTCAGCTTCCGTGGTGCTCAGAGCCATACAACTCTGCTTCCTGGATCTCCATGCTACTAAACAGTCAGCGTACTTGATTGCCAGGCCCGTGACAGACTTCCTATCTGTTTCTGAAGCAAAGGAGCTACCTACATAACACTCCATTCCCACTTCACTTCCTGTCATCTTAAGACACAAATCCCTGGTCCCTTTTAGATACTTCACCACTCTCTTCAAAGCTGTCCAATCCACCATTCTGGGTTTCGCCACTCTTCTGCTTAACAGACATATGGCATAACTGATGTCAGGCCTTGTGTGGTTTGCCACGTACAACAGACTACCAACCATGGAATGAAACAAATCTGGCCTGTCAAACAACTGTTCTGACTCCAACCTTGCAAAATCCACAGTCATAGGCGTGCTGGTTGCTTAGGCATTCTGCAGGCCACACTTCTCCACAACAAGATCTATCTTCCTCTTTTGGCACAAGAACACAGCACCATCCTGTGCTCTTTTCACCTCAATGCCAATGTATTGCCTTAGACATCCCAAGTCCTTCAATCTGAACTTGTGCTCTAGCTGCTTCTGTACACACCCTATTTGATCCATGCACTTTGTTGCCACACACAGGTCATCAACGTAAATCACCAGCACAACACACTCATCACCAGTGCCCCTGGTGTACACGCACGCATCAGCCACACTCCTCTGAAACCCTAACTTGCACAACTCCTCGTGTACACACAAGTTCCAGCACCTGGCTAACTGCTTTAACCCGTAAATGGCTTTCTTCAACCAATACACTTTGTCCTCTCTTGCACAATCATACCCAGGAGCTTGCCCCATGAACGCAACTTCATCCAGTCTTGCATTCCAGTACGCTGTCTCAAAATCAAAGTGCCTTACTTCCATACTTCTTTTCACCACCAGTGGCAACACCAACCTCAGGCTCTCTGGCTTCACTGTTGGGGAAAAGGTCTTGTCAAAATTTTCAAACCTTTCCTGGGAAAAACCTCTCGCTACCAACCTGGCATTATGCTTCATGCTGCCATCCAGCAAGCACGTCTTCTTATACACCCACCTGCATCCGACAACTTTCTGATCCTTTGGCCTCTCCACCACCTCAACACTTTCTTGTCCACCATGGACTCGAACTCAGCATCCATGGCTTTGTTCCAACACTCTTGCTCCCCCTCAAAACACCGCAGCATGGCTTCAAAACTCTCAGGTTCCTCACCTTCCACCATGCAAACCCTAGCTTCCTGTACCACAAACTGGTCAGAAGCTTTCCTTACTCTCCTGGTCCTTCTAGGTATGATGACCTCAGATCTGCTTAGATCATCATCACTAGAACTGCCAGCAATCCCCTCCATTTCCAGCTCCGTCTTCACCTGGAACCTGGGTGTGAGTTTGTCAAGTGTACTGAATGTGTCAGGCGATCTGCCTGGAGAAGCTTTGGGTGATTGTGGTGTGATGTCAGGTGGTCCTGCCCCTCCTGTTCTGGGGCTTTCAACCTGCTCAGGCTCAAGTGGTTGTACAAACACTTCTTGGTTGCAATGTACATTCTCCCAACCACTATGAGTCTCAAAACTGGCACTCCTCGAGTAAACCAATTTTCCATTTCCCAGTGGAACCTGTATTTTCCCCAAGTAGCCAGCGAACCGCAGCCTTCTCCAATTTGGCTGCCCTTTCCTCCTCAGTTGGCTGGGAATGAACACATTAGCAAACTGGCCAAATATTTTCAAACGAGCCAAACTGGGTGGGCGCCTATACAACATACAGTACGGAGTCTGGTTCACACTAGAGCTCCACATCCTGTTTACCACGTGGTTTGCAGCCAACACAGCCTCAGCCCACAAACCAGGTGGAGACTTGGAATCTAACAGCATGCAATCTTTCATCATCTGTAAGACTCCAATCCGTCTCTCTGCCAGTCCATTTTCAGCAGAAGCATATGGATTAGTGGGTCTTATGCTGTATGCCCTTCTGTTTGAGCCAGTTTTGGAATTTGGAACCATAAAATTCACCACCCCGCTTGGTACTGAGGCATGCAACCTTGTGTGGAAACTCTCTCTTCACCATGCTGACCCAGTTTTTGAACTTGTAAAATGCCTGATCTTTTGTCTTTAGCAAATACACATAACCAAACCATGTATACCTGTCAACAATTACAAAAATATATTTAGACCGACCTTCACTTTCTGGAAGAGGACCCGCCAAGTCTGCGTGCACAACTTGGAACGGCCTCTTGGTGTTCACCTTACTTTCCTTGGTTGTAGGAAAAGATTTTACCTTCATCTTTTTACACACAGAGCAATCTAGAAACTTATTGCACTTGTTAACCTTGAAGTTGGGACACACTTTTGCCAACTGTGCCAACCCATCAAAATTTGCATGTCCCATCACCCTATGCAAATAGTGAGCACACTTATCATGCAAAGGAATATTAGTCACCACATTATGACTCCCAGCAGCTAGCAACATGTAGTAAGGTCTGTTTTTCTTTACACTCCTGGCACAGACTTTCCCGCCAAAGCTGATTGTGCATTCATTCCTCTTGAACAATATCTCATACCTAGCATTTGTTAAGCATGAAACACTCAGTAGACAATTTTCAAGGTTTTCAGCACATAAGACGTTCTCACAGTTCTTTCCTAAACAGGGCACAAACACGTCCATCTTCTTCACTGCACTGTGAGCTCCATTGGCTAAGCTCACGCTGTGAATGGAGCTTTCTTAGAATCATAGAAATGTAGAGTTGGAAGAGACCACAAGGGCCATCCAGTCCAACCCCCTGCCATGCAGGAAAACCCTAAAGCACTCCCGACAAGTGGTCATCCAGCCTCCGCTTAAAAACCTCCAACGAAGGAGACTCCACCACACTCTGTGGCAACACATTCCACTGCCGGACAGCCCTGACCGTCAGGAAATTCCTCCTGAGGTTCAGGCGGAATCTCCCCCCCTGCAGCTTGCATCCATTGCTCCTTTGTCCTGGTCTCAAGAGCAGGAGAAACAAGCCCAATCCCTCCTCGACATGACATCCCTTCAAATATTTAAACATGGCTATCATGTCCCCTCTCAACCTTCTCTTCTGCAGACTAAACATACCCAGCTCTCTAAGTCTGTCCTCATAGGGCATGGCTTCCAGGCCCCTCACCATTTTGGTTGCCCTCCTCTGGACCTGCTCCAGCTTATCCATATCCTTCTTGAATTGGGGTGCCCAGAACTGGACACAGTATTCAAGATGAGGTCTAACCAAAGCAGAATAAAGTGGTACCAATACCTCCCTCGATCTAGACACCATACTCCTATTGATGCAACCAAGAATTGTGTTGGCCTTCTTGGCTGCCGCATCACACTGCTGACTCATGTTCAGCTTGTGGTCTATGAAGACTCCTAAATCCCTTTCACACGTACTGTTAGCCAGCCACGTGTCCCCCATCCTATAATTCTGCATACCATTTTTTCTGCCTAAGTGTAGGACCTTACATTTCTCTCTGTTGAAATTCATTTTGTTAGCCTTGGCCCAGCTCTCCAATCTGTCCAGGTCCTTTTGAATTTGATCCTGTCATCAGGCGTAATAGCAACCCCTCCCCCAAATTTTGGGGCCATCTGCAAATTTGATCAGCGTGCCCTCTATTCCTTCATCCAAGTCATTAATGAAGATATTGAACAGCACCGGGCCCAGGACAGAACCCTGTGGCACCCCGCTAGTCACTTCTCTCCAGGAGGAGAATCTGCCATTGGTGACCACCCTTTGGGTACGGTCAGTCAACCAGTTACAAATCCACCTGACAGTAGCCCTGTCCAGCCCACATCTTACTAGCTTCTTTGCAAGAATGTCATGGGGAACTTTGTCAAAGGCCTTACTGAAATCAAGATATACTATGTCCACAGCATTCCCTTCATCTATCAAGCAAGTAACTCTATCATAAAAAGAGATAAGATTAGTCTGGCATGACCTATTTTTGAGAAATCCATGTTGACTTTTCGTAATTACGGCATTGTTTTCTAAGTAATTAGAAACTGACTGTTTGATGATCCGCTCCAGGATCTTCCAGGTACTGATGTCAGGCTGACTGAGCGATAATTATTGGGTCCTCTTTTTCCCTTCTTGAAGATGGGGACAACATTTGCCCTCCTCCAGTCTGCCGGAACTTCTTCGGTCCGCCAAGAGTTTTCAAAGATTACAGCAAGAGGTTCCGCAATGACCTCTGCTAGTTCTTTTAAAATCCTAGGATGCAATTCATCTGGCCCTGGAGACTTGAATTCATCCAGTGTGGCCAGGTATTCCTGTACTACCTCTCTATCTATTCTGTGCTGCATTTCCCCCCCTTCCTCACCTGCTCCCCAACCGCCAGGTTGAGTGTTTTTATCCTTTTGGGAAAAAACTGAGGTGAAGAAGGTGTTGAGGAGTTCTGTCTTTTTTCTTCCTCCTGTTATTAATTCACCATCTTCCTTGCGCAGTGACCCTATCGTCTCCTTCTTTTTCCTTTTGCTGCGGACGTATTTAAAAAAGCCCTTTTCCTTGTTTTTAATGTCTCTGGCCAGCCTAAGTTCGTTCTGTGCTTTAGCCTTTCTGACCTTCTCCCTACATCTCCTGGCTACTTGCTTTTAATCTTCTTTGGTGATTTCCCCCTTCTTCCATTTCCTGTACATGTTTTTCTTAATACTTAGCTCAGCTGAGAGCTCTTTAGTCAACCATTCCGGTTTGTTCAGATGCCTTCCATTTTTCCTCCTTAATGGCACAGTTTTAGCCTGTGCCTTCAGTACCTCCCTTTTAAAGAACTCCCATGCATCCTGAACTCCTTTCTCATTGACTATTCTTGACCACAGGATTTCAGCCAGCAGCTCCTTCAGTTTACAGAAGTCTGCTTTTTTAAAATCTAAGACGAATGCCTGGCTACACTTGCCTTCTCTTCCCCACTGAATGCCAAATTCTAATAGGGCATGGTCACTCTCTCCTAAAGAGAGAGTGACATCTCTCAGCAGATTCAGACAGTTGACAATGTGGTGTGTTGCCTCACTGTCCAAAAGCCAGTTCCGACAGACAGCTTCCTCTGTTGCTGCTACAAAACAGCTGCCAGCCTTCTTCTTCCCCCGGACTCTGCGCACCTGGTTTTCCTTTGCTCTGGACAGGAATGCCTTTCAGTCCTTCTTCAGGTGCCCTGGCTTCCCACAACAGAAACAACGCCTCACAAAGCTGCACACCGCAACTTCTTCCTCACATGGAGGATATACATGGCTGTTCTCAGCCCCCTCTGAAGTGGCTGTCAGAGCAGCTCGCTTCAAAGGATCGTCTCCCCTGTTCCGCGAGCGCCCTCGATGTCACCAGGTCTAGATTTAACTCCCTCTCCGCCAGACTCTGCAGACTGTACTGCAGAAAATCCCAGTCCCGGTTCAGACTGCCAAGGAGCATATAGCACTTGTGTGCCTCTTCAAACACCATACCTCTGTCCTCAAGCTCCAGAAACAGTTTTCTTATGGTATCCAGGTGAACCTTTACATCTCCCCCTTCCTGAAGCATTGTGTTATAAAGTCTTTTTGTCCATATCATTCTGGACAGGCAAGAGACTCGCTGACGAGAGCTTGCCAAACCTCAGCTGCTGTGGGCTTATCTCTCACATGAATAAGCTGGCTGGGTTCCAAGGTAAGAATGATAGTGGCCCTCACTCGCTGGTCTCCCAACCACCCAGCCGCACTCTCAGAAGGGTTTTCCACAACATTCCAGAGATTTTCCCTGATCAAAAGACTCTGTATCATCTGACACCACGTCTGGTAATTTCTATCATTGAGTTTGTTGAAACCGAGGGCTCTTCTGTTGCTGCCATGCTTGCTACGTTACAAAAATGGAAAACTTACTCTGGCAACTCAGACTGAAGGCAAAACAAAACCTGGATGACTTTTCACCCAGTGGATAGAAAAATCAAAACAGGTCAGGCAAAAACAGTTGCACATTCTGCCCAAAAGGAAAAACACTCCCACGTGGTACTACAAACACTGGAGTTTCAGCCAGAGACTTTGTCACCATCTCACCGCTACCACAAAACAACAGGGTTATACAGACCTGAACAGGTCAAGCTGGTCCAAGCTGGCCAAAGCTGGGCCCATAACCCCTATGGGGGGGGTGGATGATGGAACTTAAGACAGATCGCACTAAACCTTCCCCCATACCGCTGCACTCTGATCAAACATGGCTCAGAGGCAAGCAAAACAAACATAAAGCAGAGTTAAAAACACAAGTCACAAGAAGCATAGGCAGCAGAGTGTAATATGCAGCACTGCTCTGACCCCGAAAACTACCCACTAAGAACACTAGTGGTCATCCAAAAATATACCTGGAGGCTTTTTATTCTTCGGTTCCAATATATACATCTGTACAGGATTCGCAGATCCTCCAACAAAGGTTCAGCATTCCATCATCACATTGGATTGAAGTATGCTCAGACAGAGCTCTGGCAAGAGTCAGGAAGACCGAGAAAGAACTTGTCAGAGCCCACCTCTTTATATACACCAGGAATAGCTGATGTAACCCCAGCCAGGATTTCATGTCACCATGGCTGCGAAATCCCTTGCCCAGGTTTCATATCACTATGACTCAGCCTTACTGTTCCATGGGGACTACCTCATGCTTGCACAGTCATTCCCCAAGTGCTTTCCACATGCACATCAAAAGTATTTTAATTGGAACAAAGGTCATAGCAATCCTTTTCCAACAGATACGTGGATGTGGAAATTACTGTTAGTAATCTTAACATGTTAATGTTTGGAATTTATGTGCCAGTGAAAAAAAAATATACATTCTTTAAAGAAATAAAAGACAGTATACTAGAATTAAAATATGAACATTAGTGTATTTTAGGAGACTTAAATGGTGTAGTTGATCAACTATTGGATAAATACTGAGAATTTCCTAAAAAACT
The DNA here is from genome assembly GCA_948472985.1 of Iguana delicatissima. Lineage (NCBI taxonomy): Eukaryota > Metazoa > Chordata > Lepidosauria > Squamata > Iguanidae > Iguana > Iguana delicatissima. Next base: position 97,866 of record CAOKZL010001559.1, read on the forward strand.
GGGAAAAATCAAGGGCAGATGGAACTGGAGTTTCTTAAAATACTAGATGAATTACAATTGGCAGATATATGGAGAGTTTAAGAGACTAATAAAAAGTTTTTAGTTTCTTCTTACACACATATAAATCACTATCCAGAATTGATATATGGGTCTCCAGTGCATTATTAAATAGGACAGAAAAAGTTGATATTTTGAATAGGACCTTATCTGATCATAACCCAAGGGAGATGTTTTTGAGAGGGAAAAGGAATACACTTACTGTATTTGCTGGTGTATAAGACTCACTTCTCCCCCCAGAAAACACAGTTTGAAAATGGGATGTATCTTATAGGCTGGTGTATCTTACACACCAGCAAACAGTATTTTTTGGCATATAAATGGGGTGCATCTTATAAGTTGGTGCATCCTATGCACCAGTAAATATGGTAGTTGGAGATTGAATAAATTACTTTTACAAAATGAGTAACAGTAGTTCAAGATTGCAAGAGAAAGATTAAAGAATATTTTGAGTAAAACTTGGATAAAGATGTTGAGATTAGAACAGTCTGGGACGCTAGCAAAGTGGTTATTAGAGGGATTTTTATCCAAAAAAGTATTGAATGACAAAGAAGAAGACAGAATAAAATGGATAAGTTGACAGGTGAAATTAAAAGAGAGAGAATAAGTGAAATCCTCTTCTAAGGATAAAATTGTCAGACAGATAAAAATATTGCAGACTCAGATAAAGATGTTAATGAGAGCAGAGATTAAGAAAAAAAAACAGAATTCGTAAAGCAAAGATACTTTGAACATGCTAATAAGCCAAAGAGGTGGCTAGCTTCTAAATTAAGGAAAAAATTAAATTAAATAAAATGAGCATAGAGTTGGGGGAAGTAATGTAACTAAACAAAAAGAAATTAGTAAATTGCTCTATAATTATTTTAGAATTTTATAAAAAAAATAGGAGGTATCAGAAGACCAACTGAATAAATTTTTTAAAGAGTGGGTAATTCCAAAAGTTTCAGAAAGACAGACATTTTAAATAAAGAAAACTCAATTGAGGAGATTTAAGAAATGATTAACAGATCCCAGAGATGGAAAACACCAGGTTTGGATGGCTTATCAGCAGCTTATTATAAAAGTTGTTGGGAAGAAGTATTAATACTTTTGCAAAGAATTATGAATTATATTCCTCAAAAACATCAGAACCTGGGAGTTGGAGAGAGGCCAACATTATACTTACCCCTAGAGAAGACTGTGACTCTAAGATAATCAAAAACTATAGATCCCTATAATTATTGAATAAAGACTATAAGAATTTTGCAGATATATTAGCTAACAGATTGAAAATATATTTACAGGAATATATACATGAGGATCAAATGGCTCTCTCCCAGGGAGGCAAATAATAATTAACATTAGAATGATAATTAATGTAATAGAGTATTTAAATTACTACAGTTAAATAAAAGGAGCCTTGTTGTTTGTAGACGCTGAAAAAGTATTTGATAATTTTAAATTGGGTGTTTCTATTAAAACTATTAAAGGAAATGGAGGTGGAAAAAACTTTTACAACTGGATATTCATCACAAAAAGCTAAATTAAAAATTAATAGTAACATAACAGAACATATCCAAATTAAGAAAAGGATGAGACAGAGGTTCCCAATTTGTCCACTGCTGTTTATTTTGACTCTTAGGCCATTTCCACACTGGACTGTTCTAGTGCAGAAATGGCCTTAAAGTTTTGAATAGAGAAATAAGATTTGAAAAGAAGATTAGAGATAAGAGAATTAGGAAGATTAAATTTAAATTACAGTCTTTTGCACATGTAGCTATTATATTGGAAAATTTGCTAAGTTTGAGACATTTGATGCAATTAATAAAAATAAAAATAAAAAAAGGCAAGTTTGCAGGGTTAAAATAAAGAGTGATAAATCTAAAACTTTAACCAAAAATATGTCTACTCACAAGGAACATGAACTAGCAATAGTTAAATATTAACGTCCAAAATTAACCACAAACGCTTAATAATTTATGAAAATAATGATGTAAATGTATGGTATAGTATTAAAAAAAAAAGATTTAGGTAGGTAGCACAATCTGAATTTGTCACTATTAAGCAGAATTTCTGTGGTTAAGATGAGCGTGTTGCCGAAACTGATGTATTTGTTCCCAACTATCCCAATTATACTTCCCAATACATTATTTAAAACTTGGCCAAAAAAAAAAAACTTACAATTTTTTTGTGGTCAGGTAAGAAACCAAGACTCAAACTGAGACTAATGATAGATGCAAAGGAAAGGGGTTGGTTTGGTATGCCTGAAGCTATATTCTGAATCCTTATGTTTAGCATGGTTGAGCAGTTGGATTCTATTACAGGATAAAAGGATATTAAGAGTTAGAAGGACATGAGCTGAAATTTGGTTGGCATGTGTGCCTTTGGTATGAGAAAAAAAAAGATATAAATATGAGAGTTAAGAACCATATTAGGAGAGCACTCTTGAGAGTATGGGGGAAAATATGAACAGGTTGCTTACCTGTAACTGTGGTTCTTTGAGTGGTCATCTGTGCCCTTACACACTAGGAGCTTTCGCACATGCGCGGTACCGTTTGGAAAATTCTAGAGCTTAGTAGTTTGGCAGGAACCCCTCCCCCATGTATCTACTGAGCATGCTCAGCCCACCGAGCAACGGTCTCTCCTCAGTTCTACAAGTCTGCTGAAAAAAGGGAACCTGAGAGTGAGGGGATGGTTGGGCGGATGTGTGTAAGGGCACAGATGACCACTCGAAGAACCACAGTTACAGATAAGCAACCTGTCTTCTTCTTCGTGGTCGCTGTGGCCTTACACACTAGGAGACTTTGTAGCTTACCAGAAGGACGGTGGGTCAGGTCCCTGGAGTACGGAGGCCAGCACCGCTCGTCCAAACCGGGCATCCCTCCTGGACCGACAGTCCAGTCGATAGTGGCAGATGAAAGTCGAGGGCCTGGACCAGGTCGCCACTCGACAAAGTTCCTGTAGGTCCACACCTCGCAAGAGGGCTGCTGAGGATGCCACAGCTCTGGTGGAGTGTGGCCGAAGCAAGTCAGGAGGAGACTGCTTGACCATGTCATAAGCAAACAGAATCGTCTGGGCCACCCACTTGGAGAATCTCTGGGTGGACACCTTGCGGCCCCTGCAACACTGACTGTGACAGACAAACAGGTGGGGAGTCTGCCTGTAAGTCGCAGTCCTCTGAGTGTAAAAGGCCAGGGCCCTTCGAACGCCCAGAGAGTGCAAAGACCTCTCAAGAGGGGTGATAAGATTAGGATAGAAGGTAGGAAGGATGATGTCCTGGTTAAGGTGGAAATGACAGACAACCTTCGGAAGGAAAGAAATGTCCGGGCAGAGAACCACCTTATCCCGATGAAAAACCAGGAAGGGGTCGTTGACGCGTAGCGCTGTCAATTCACTGGTACGCCTGGCACAGGTGACAGCCACCAGGAAAGCAGTCTTAAGAGTCAGGAGTCTATCATCAATAGTGGCCATAGGCTCAAAGGGTGGACTCGTAGTTGAGAGAGTACAAGAGATAGGGACCAGGGAGGCAATGGCGGCGATACTGGCGGGTACAGATGGTGGAGTCCCTTCAGAAACTGTTTCATTGTGGCATCCTGGAAGAGCGCTGCCGAAGGGGAGTCTCGGGGTTGGTAGGCCACAATGGCAGACAGATACACCTTCAACGAAAGAACGAAAGACCCTCTTGTTTCAAGTGAAGCAAGAAGCGGAGCACAGTACCGAGAGCAACTGGCGATACCGTGTCTCCACGCTCCTCCACAAAAGTCACGAACCGCTGCCACTTGTAGGCATAGTTGCGGCGGGTCGATTCCTTTCTGGCCACGGTAAGGACATCCTGGATAGCGGGATCATCTAGGGCGCTATCGTCCATGCGCGCAGGGCCAGAAGAGGCAGGTCGGGATGGAGAACGCGACCACCGGAGTGAGACAGCAGGTCAGGTGCTGTCGGAAGCCTGAGCAGCCGTCTCCGAGAGGCCTTGAGCAGCGGGGCAAACCAATGCTCCCTCGGCCAATATGGAGCGACCAGGCTGGCATCGGCTTGGTCCGCCAGGATCTTGGCGATCACCCTGCCCAGCAGGGGGAACGGTGGGAAGATGTACAGGAGACCCTCTGTCCATCGGTACTGGAACGCGTCGCCAAGGGAGTTCGGTCCCGGCCGGTCCTCGAACAGTACCGGCGACACTTGGCGTTCGACACCGTGGCGAAGAGATCGATGTCGGGATCGCCCCAGTGGCACCGTATCAAGCAGAACGTGTCCTCCAAGAGGGATCACTCGTGGTTGGTGGAAGTGTCCCTGCTCAGGGCATCTGCTGTCGTATTCTCCTGTCCTGCCAGGTGGATGGCAACAGGGTGGACTTGGAGGGACACGCACCAGTCCCAGAACTGGAGAGAGATGGTGAGGAGCGTGGTGGAATGGGTCCCTCCTTGTCTGTTGACATAACACACCGCCATGGTGTTATCGGTCAAGATCAGTACGGTCTGTCCAGCAACCAGATTGCAGAACGCTCTCAGAGCTTTCCCGGTGGCTAGGAGCTCGAGGGCGTTTATGTGGAGAGTGCTCTCATCGCCCGTCCATCAACCTCGAACTCTGAGGTCGTCGCAATGCGCTCCCCAACCGAAAAGGGAGGCGTCGGTCATGACTGTGAGCCGAGGGGTTGGTCGTCTGAAAGGCATCCCGGACAGGAGATGATGGTATGAGAGCCACCACAGCAGAAAGTGACGTACTGGTGTCGGCAGTCGAAGTCGCAGGCACTGGTGGTCTCGGAGCGGATTGAAGGCTCTGACAAACCAGTGTTGGAGGGATGCAATTGAAGCCTCGACAGGTACGTGACGGCCGTGGTGGAGGTCATGTAGCCCAGGAGCTGTTGTATTTTCCTCACCGATATGCTGGGGCGTCGAAGACGGCCGCAGCAGAATCGGCGATGGGTATGAGCCCGCTCCAGAGGAAGGTAGGCCCTGGTCGAGACCGAGTACAGGGTGGCTCCGATGAAATCCAACACTCTCGCCGGCTCGAGGTGTGACTTCTTCGGGTTGACCCGAAGACCCAGGTGGGTCAGGAGGAACAGCGTTAGATGGATGTCCGAGTACAGTTTGGTCTTGCAGGACGCTACCAACAGCCAATTGTCCAGGTAGGGGAAGACGGTGATGCCCTTCATCCGCAGGTGGGAGACCACAGGGGTCATGCACTTTGTGAATACCCTCGGTGCAGTGGAGGCCGACGGCAGCACCCGGTACTGGTAGGAGGTGCCGTCGATCGCGAACCAAAGGTATCGTCTGTGCTCCGGATGGAAATGTGGAAGTAAGCATCCCGCATGTTAATGGAAGCGAACCAGTCTCCCCGGCGGAGGAAGGGTAGGATCGTCGACAAGGTGACCATCTTGAACCTCCTGGGGCGGATGTATTCGTTTACCCCTTGGAGATCCAGAATGGGTCGTAGGGTCCCGTCTGACATCGGTACTGTGAAATACCGGGAGTAGAAGTTGGTGGTAGTGGCCAAGGGCGGGACCGGCTCGACCGCTCCCTTCTGCAGGAGGGACTGGATCTCCTCCAGCAGAGCTGGGCTGGCCTGGGTGGAGCAGAAAACGCCTCGAGGTGGAATACTTGCAAACTCGATGGTGTAACCAAGCCGAACAATGGTGAGCACCCAAGAGTCCGACGTGATTGATCGCCACGAGTGGAGCTGTTTGGCCAGCGTGGGGTGGTTCGTTAGGGCTGACGGCAGGCAGAAAGTTGGCTGAGGTAGAGTCCTGCAGATCCCATCAAAAGCAGGATTTCGATTCCGATGAAGACTTCTTGGAAGTCGTTTGTTGGCCCCGTGCAGGACGCCTGGAGGAGGATGTGGCGGGAGTCCTAGAGGATCTGGACCTGAGTGAGCGAGGTCGGCAGCTCGCAGAGGACGGACGGCGCCACGCAGGTCGCGGGCCACGGTGGGACTGCGGAGGCTGACAGATCCCCATCTTCTTGGCCGTTAGATGGGCCTTGACGATGTGGTCCATCGCCTCATCCGCTGACGCATTGAAGAGTTCCTTGCCGTCGAATGAGAGGTCCTCAGTGTGTTTCCGTGTGTCCTCCTGCAGGCCTGAGAATCGTAGCCAGGCATATCTTCGGAGGGCGACAGAGCCGACCATGACTCGAGACGCCACCTTCACAGAATGTCTCGAGGAGATGATCTGTTGATTCGCGAGCGCTACCGCTTCATTGTAGAATTGGTTAGCACTCGCCCTATTCTCCTCCAGAACAGTGGAGAGAATAGGGGCGAACTTTCGAGAAGACTGCGCAGGTAGGCTGCCATGCAAGCTTGGGTGTTGGACACTCTCGCCACCAAGGAGGAGGCAGAATAGAACCTCCTCCTGAAAGTGTCCAAACGATGCCCTTCCTTATTCGGCGGTGTCGTATGGGGCCTGGAACCGCCTTTGGTCTGTGCCAATTCCACCACCACTGAGTTGGGCTGAGGATGATTGAATAAGAACTCAGCATCCTCCTTCTGAGTCCGACAGAGGTGTTCCAGCCTGTGTGGTATAGGCTGGGCAGATGCCAGCTGAGGCCACGGATGTTTGAGGGCCTCTATCAAAGCAGGCAGGAATGATAGCGGGGCTGTGCGGGAGGCCGGGTGTCCACATAGTGGAAAACCGGATCCTGCATCGCCGGAGCTGGTTCCGCCATCTTCAGACCCAGGGCTTTCGACATCCGAAGGAGAATGTCCGAGAACTGCCGCACATCCTCAGGAGCCGACTCAGGAGCTGGATTCCCGAATGCCAAGGGAGGGGACTCATGTGAAACGGGTGTAGAGTCCTTAGAGTCCGACTCAGAGTCATAATCTTGTGACGATGCTGTGGAGGACCTGTAAGGAGAGCGGTCCGACCGGTGCGCAGGTGATTGGCCGTGAGACAGTACCGGCAGTGAGACCGTCTTCAGCGCCGCAAGTGGTTGTGCAGCAGTTGCTGGAGGCACCAGTGAGGACACTGGAAGCGCCTGAGTAACAGTGGCGACTGCAGAAGAAGAAGCCTGGGTGGAGACAGCCTTAGATGTCGGGCAGGACACCGTGGATGTCACCCGTGGAGGTGGAGAAATTGGCCATTGACGAGGGGAAGGCTCTCAGGACCGGCGATGTTAAGGCGCTTGTCTCGGGGAGCGCGATGGAGTACGCTCATGGTGAGGGCGATGTTCAGCTCCCCTGGAGGGCGATCTGGAGCGGCGATAAGGGGACTAGCGGCTGACATCAGGGTGGTAACGGTCCCGGTAAGAGGGGGAGTATGACCTGTACGAGCCAGGATACTCCCTCCAGACATGCTCCCGGCCATATCTTAAGGCGTAGGACGCCGATGAATAAGGCGAGTCCCGGGGTGGCTGTGACCATCCTGGATAGTCTTCCCAATGTCTTGAGGGGGATTGTCTATATTCGGGACGGTCCCCTCGGTCGTCACGGGCCCGGTGCTCAAAATCCCGACGACGTAGGGAGGGATGCACAGTCCCACACTCCGAATAAACCGAGTGGTCCTGATATTCGGGGAAGAGCTGCCAGTGGTGTGAGGAAGGACGCCGTTCAGGCGAAATGCTTCTACCGACAGAACCTCGAGGTATCAGCGAGGTCTGGGGAGCAGGTGGAATATCCGAGCGGCCGCCAGAACAGGGCGTCCGGTCGGAGAGGTCTCTTCCTCCAAAAGTGGTGGCTCCGAGAAAGTCGGAGAGACCACGAGGTCGTCAGCATCAGAGACCTCCAAGATCACTTGGGGTTCTGCGACCTCACTGGGATCGACCATAGGCTGGGTCAAAGTGGAAGGTGGAGTAAGGATAGGTGGTCTAGTTGGAGACCCACGCTTCTCCTTCCTTTTCTTCTTCCTCTTCTTCTCCAACTCTTTGTCAGGCTCAGAGGCAGCCGGGTGCTTACGTTGAGCCGCTGTAAGCGTTTTAGGAGGCCTGGCACCCTGCGAGCCCGCAGGGGCCTCTCCAGGAGTCGTAGACGAGGAAGCCGCCGAGATCTTCGGTATCCTCGGTAGCTTGTGCACCGGTAGCGAGCCCAGTACCGTCGGCACGGCAGGATCGGAAGGCGCGGAAACCACAGGGAGTGCGGTCGTAGGTCGGGTCTTTGCCATCTTCGACGGGCTCCTTACTGGGGCAGGGTCTTGAGGGGACAAAGACTGCTCCCAACAGAAAGACTTGAGGCGTGCCAGCCAGTTCCTCAGGGTCTGCGAGGTGAAATCCTTGCAAATGGGGCAGGCTCTGATGTTATGAGCCTCGCCCAAACAAAGAAGACACTCACTGTGCCCGTCGGAAGTAGCGACCTTACGACCACACTTCTTACATGGTTTGAAAAGGGTCGATATAGAAGTCCAAAGGAAAAGAGTAAGAGTTGAAGACAGACGAAGAGACGCGACGAAGACGGGGGGGCGTTTGGCAAGTTGGGGTCAGAAGTCCCAGGAAAAAAGGGGCAAAAGCACTAAAAGCGACAAACCAGTCCGTAATCTGTAAAGGGAAGTCCAAATACCAAATCCGAGTCGAAAAAACCAGAAAGACTTGTTAAGAAAGACCAAAGAAGAAACGCTCTAAGCTCAGTACCTCCATACGCGATGGCGGACGAGAAAGAACTGAGGAGAGACCGTTGCTCGGCGGGCTGAACAAGCTCAGTGGATACATGGGGAAAGGGTTCCCACCAAGCTACTAAGCTCTAGAATTTTCTGAACGGTACCGCGCATGCGTGAAAGCTCCTAGTGTGTAAGGCACAGAGGCCACGAAGAAGAAAGACAGTTTTGGTATGAAAACATTGGTTGGGTCTCACCACAAGAGGTGTTCCACAGAAGAGAATTAGCAGGTGTACAAAAATGGCCTTTTATTGGAAATGGATCAAGGGTGGACATTCAAGGACCAGCAGCAATAAGATGAAGAAAGATACAAGATATAATGGTTAACTTATTTCACTTAAGAGAGGGATTTAGAGAATATAAAGCTAAATTTAATTTTGAAAAAGGAGAAACAGAATTCGAGAAGGTGATCTGTAGGGAAAATTCCCACTTGATAGCAAAATATATAAATCATTGCTAAGATTTGAAACAAAGGGAGAACAAATTAAAAACTGTATGGTGAAATGGACAAAGAATACAGGCTGTTCTATTCAATTGGAATACTGGGAGAGGATTTGAGGAAGGGATTAAAATTAACCCAATGTTACAATTATAAAGAATTTTGTTGTTATTTTTACATTGATGTACTCGTGGTATGTGAACCCTGACAAACTTGACTAAAATCTTTAAAAAAAATGTTGGAAAGATGACAAACATGTAGATACATTCTACCATCTGTCATGGACTTGTAATAAAGCTAGAAAATATTGGTTATTAACCAGCTGGAAGAAACAAAATTCTGGGAACAGAAAAAGTATTTAGACCCGAACGCTTCTTCTAAATATGAGATTATGAGGATAAAAAAGAGAGAACAAAAGTTTATTATATTATTTGATAAGAGCAACAAGATTAACATAGAATCATAGAATCATAGAATCATAGAAATGTAGAGTTGGAAGAGACCACAAGGGCCATCCAGTCCAACCCCCTGCCATGCAGGAATACCCTCAAAGCACTCCCGACAAGTGGCCATCCAGCCTCCGCTTAAAAACCTCCAACGAAGGAGACTCCACCACACTCTGTGGCAGCACATTCCACTGCTGGACAGCCCTGACCGTCAGGAAATTCCTCCTGAGATTCAGGCGGAATCTCCCCTCCTGCAGCTTGCATCCATTGCTCCTTGTCCTGGTCTCAAGAGCAGGAGAAAACAAGCCCACTCTCTCCTCGACATGACATCCCTTCAAATATTTAAACATGGCTATCATGTCCCCTCTCAACCTTCTCTTCTGCAGACTAAACATACCCAACTATCTAAGTCTGTCCTCATAGGGCATGGCTTCCAGGCCCCTCACCATTTTGGTTGCCCTCCTCTGGACCTGCTCCAGCTTATCCATATCCTTCTTGAATTGGGGTGCCCAGAACTGGACACAGTATTCAGGATGAGGTCTAACCAAAGCAGAATAAAGTGGTACCAATACCTCCCTCGATCCAGACACCATACTCCTATTGATGCAACCAAGAACTGCGTTGGCCTTCTTGGCTGCCGTATCACACTGCTGACTCATGTTCAGCTTGTGGTCTATGAAGACTCCTAGACCCCTTTCACACGTACTGTTAGCCAGCCACGTGTCCCCCATCCTATATTTCTGCATACCATTTTTTCTGCCTAAGTGTAGGACCTTACATTTCTCTCTGTTGAAATTCATTTTGTTAGCCTTGGCCCAGCTCTCCAATCTGTCCAGGTCCTTTTGAATTTTGATCCTGTCATCAGGCGTATTAGTAACCCCTCCCAATTTGGTGTCATCTGCAAATTTGATCAGCGTGCCCTCTATTTCTTCATCCAAGTCATTAATGAAGATATTGAACAGCATCAGGCCCAGGACAGAACCCTGTGGCACCCCGCTAGTCACTTCTCTCCAGGATGAGAATCTGCCATTGGTGACCACCCTTTGGGTACTTAGAAAACAATGCAAAACAAATGACTGTAATTAATACGGTCAGTCAACCAGTTACAAATCCACCTGACAGTAGCCCTGTCCAGTCTACATCTTACTAGCTTCTTTGCAAGAATGCCATGGGGAACTTTGTCAAAGGCCTTACTGAAATCAAGATATACTATGTCCACAGCATTCCCTTCATCTATCAAGCTAGTAACTCTATCATAAAAAGAGATAAGATTAGTCTGGCATGACCTATTTTTGAGAAATCCATGTTGACTTTTCGTAATTACGGCATTGTTTTCTAAGTATTTAGAAACTGTTTGATGATCCGCTCCAGGATCTATCCAGGTACTGATGTCAGGCTGACTGGGCGATAATTATTTGGGTCCTCTTTTTTCCCTTCTTGAAGATGGGGACAACATTTGCCCTCCTCCAGTCTGCCGGAACTTCTCCTGTCCGCCAAGAGTTTTCAAAGATTATAGCAAGAGGTTCCGCAATGACCTCTGCTAGTTCTTTTAAAATCCTAGGATGCAATTCATCTGGCCCTGGAGACTTGAATTCATCCAGTGTGGCCAGGTATTCCTGTACTACCTCTCTATCTAGTCTGTGCTGCATTTCCCCCACTTCCTCACCTGCTCCCCAACCGCCAGGTTGAGTGTTTTTATCCTTTTGGGAAAAAACTGAGGCGAAGAAGGTGTTGAGGAGTTCTGCCTTTTTCTTCCTGCTGTTATTAATTCACCATCTTCTAACATACTAACATACGTTAGATGTTGGAAACAGAACCAGATTCCGAGAAGAATGGACTGAAAAAGTAATGTAATTAGCTACAACAGATAAATTGACTGATTAACCTTGACCTATAGGTTAAAGTAAAATTTGGTGATGGTGCAAAGATGGGTTTTACTATTTGAATATACGATTCTCTGTCTGGGAAGATACACGCACACACATATGGGAGTAATTAAGAGAGGAGACTTTGTATGTAAAGTCATCCCTCCACATTTGCAGGTTTCACGTTTGCACATTCAATTATTCATGAATTATTTGCTGTCTCCTGTGCTGCTTCCCTGTGTTGTTTTTAATAGGGACTGCAAGCCTCGTGATACTGAGAAAATGCAAACAAGGCTTGTAAGTCTCTATTAAAAATGATGTGAAGTAGCAGTGGAAGTGGCTGTAAGCCCCACCAGCCACCCACTTCTGCCTTGTGAAGGAACCCTGATGCCTCAAACAAATCCATGGTGGGTTGAATATACTGATCATACTTTTTTGTGTGTTAAATATGGTTTGAGAGGGCCTAGAGTTATTCATGGTTTTTTCACTTTCACAGGGGTCCTGTGCTCCCAACCCTAGCGAATATGGAGGGATGATTGGATTAGCTAGGTAACTGCAATCAGTGACGTGCGAGATGTCAGGAGGGTGGCAGGGGGAGAAGGTAGTATATGGATTATGTTCATTGTTAATGTGTTGTATTCTTCTTGCTTGTGGTTTGTATAAAATAAAAATATTTAAAACACTACATAATTAATGAAAACACTGAAGAGTGTCATTCCCAGGAAAGAAGCCTGCAGCATTCCACTCAAGTCTTCCTTTCAGCTTGAAGCTCAGGAACTAATGATTCTTTGAAAATGATTTTCCAAACAATTAGGGATCCATCTGACAATGTTCCAATCTATTTCATATTTAAATAATTTGCTCATCAATATATCATGAGGTACTTTTATCAAATGTTTTTTGAAATCCAAACAAATGACATCTACAGCATTCCCACTATCTACTAAACTAGTGACCCAATCAAGGAAAGATATAAGTTGATAAACCCATGCTGGCTCCCACAAATCACTGCACTGCAATCCAGACACAGCAATCCTCCACTTTTTGTTGATTCATTTTTTGATGTTCCACTGCTTTGACGCTTGCAAATTAGACAAGCTTTACTAATTCAACAAGGGGTCTGCTCTTTTGCCACTACTTCTTGCCTACAGAGGCTCACTTAGGACTGCATGTGCCCCCAGTGCCAACTCCTGCCAATGGAAAGGGAGGACCTCTTAGGTTTGCAGAATCAATTCTTCCTCTGTTCTATCCAGACAGTCTTCGTGCTCTCTGATGCACTGGAGTCTCAATGCATAACAGCAGTGCACTGACCTCTTCAAGAGAGCCACCGGTTTGCAACTGTTGCAAGTGTTGTCAGTGAGGCTTTCTGACAAGAAGACAAACACTGCATAAATACTGCAGTAGATAACAACAGATTCTTCTGCCTCCATCCCCACAGTTATTTTTTTTTTCATTTTTTTCAGACTCTAATAAGTCTTACTGATATGATAGGTGCATGCCTTGTGGCACATGCCACTGGCCCTTAGAAACTATGTTCGAAAGACAGAGACAGCAGTTATATAGAGCTCATAGCTGCTGCTCTTTTACACCATGTGCCCAGGGTCAGCACATGGGCAAAAACAAACAAAAGCTCCCACAAAAGCCATCAAAACAAAAAGAGAAAGAGAGACAGAGAGTATCAAAGATGACCACCAAAAACACAGCTCAGTTTCTGCCCTCTCCTCAGAGACAGATTTGGCTCTATATACAATACTGGCTGGAGCACATGTCTCTTATATGCAACTGTGCAATTTTTTTTCAACACTCTGTAGTAGCCAGAAAATTCAGTCAAAACTGTCAGGACCAGACTCAGTGTTTTGGTAAGGTAATTGCCTCAGATGGTAGATGTCAAAAGCAGCGAATCTCACAAAGTGAAACTGCAGGTGATGCTGCTGTATCCTTCTCCTTTCCAGCATGGGGAAAACATGGCTGCTACCCAGTCTGCCTCCTCCTCTTCCCCGGTACAGTGGTGGAATGACACTTTGCTTCTCAGCTCAGAAAGCAGGTTACCTTGGGCCTTCCCTCATCAGGACTCCAGGTATTGAATCTGGAGGTTCTAAACCAGTGGTTCTCAACCCTCCTAATGCCGCGACCCATTAATACAGTTCCTCATGTTGTGGTGACCCCCAACCATAAAATTATTTTCATTATTTATTTATTTATTATTTATTTATCAGTTAGTTAGTTAGTTAGTTATTTCCAACATTGAACAGATTGGAAACACTGCCCTAAATCACTGCTCTGGATAGACTTCTAATGCCTAAAAACTGGTAACCCTCCCCCTATTTTTTTAAGCACAGAAAGCGTCCATCAATGCCAGAATTAAGGCAGTAGTTCTAGTTCGGAATGTTAGGTTTCCACAGTTCAAAAAGCCAGTCACTCCCAAAGGCAACGCCAAAACAGCCCACATTTTACACAAGGTGCAGGGAGGAAAGGACAGGGAGAGAGGAAAGATGGCGGTGGCATAAGCAGATGCGTTTTGTTTTACTCCCACCCTCCCTCCCTCCCTCAAAGGGTGCGCAGCTGCTTGGACGCTCTCACTCCAACGTTGCACGGGCACCTCTTCCTTCCTCCTTTCATCCCTCTGAGGGCTCGGGAGTGGGGTGCGATACCCGTTATAGCCACTCGACCACGCTACACCCGTGAGCCCCTCTCGGTTTCCCCACCTCTGCCCTCCCACCCAGCAGGGAAAGACAGGGAAACGTCCCCACACGCGCCCAGCATGCCTCCTTTCCCCTCTTGCCAGCACGAGGTCTCCTCTCGCCAGCTTTGCCCCCACACCCAGCAGGGAAAGACGGGGAAATGCCCAGCACGCCTCCTCTCCCCTCCTCCCAGCGCAGGGTCTCAGAAACAGCACTCCTGTTATCACCGTGAACTGGCCTGGCTTCGGAAGATATTAGATATCATTTGGATATCACAATTCGGCCACATTTGTTTGTGAGGACACTGAACAAGCACAAAGCTAGGCATGGTCATTAATTGCTGAACATTCCTTTCTCCACCTAGGCAAGCCAGACTCAGCCAGATTTTGCTTTAGGAGACCTTCCTAGACAAACACCTCATTAAAGATGCACGCTAATACGAAAGAGCCCCCTGCCCCAAGCAGGTAACTTGACGAGCTAGATGCTTAACTGTCAAGCGCGCTGCATCTGCATACTGGCCATTCCACTGTCGATTCGGACCTAATTCAATCATGCTAAATTCTGACCTTTCAGAGGCATCGTCTCGTGCCCAAACCTCATTGTTCTCTCCCAAGTCCAGAGTAGCCCACGGTCATATTTTCCCTATAAAACCCCCTAGTTCCGAGACTTTCCTCGGATCACTCTGAACTTCCATCCAGCCTTGCTGCCGTTTCGTCCGCCGAGCTTTCTCCTCAGTCTCCATCCGAGACTGCGCAATTACGGACCTCCGCTGTGATCCACCCCGGGCTTCCAACAGGTGTAGTATCACCCAATTCAACAAACCCTCAACCTCCTCTATACCGTTAACACCTTTATTTTCTATAGTTACTTGTGTGAGTGTGCTCCATACACTGTTTGTCTGTATTTAATAAAATCACAGTTAATTTCATATTTTTGTGTGCTTCTTGACTTAGCCTGACCCCATATACATAGGGTTGCAAGATCCTGCAAAGCTTAAGTGAGTGCTCCAGCTAATTTTCTCCAAAATTGTGTGTTGTTGTTTGCTTATTTAGGTGTCCCTCCAGGGACCCCCAGTAAACAGAGTAACACTCCCATTGGCTGTGAGGCCGCCTTCTTTCAAAAGGGGGTGGGGCGAGGCAGGAGAGAGGAGCGGTGACCCCTGTGAAATGATCATTCGACCCCCAAAGGGGTCGCAACCCACAGGTTGAGAACCGCTGTTCTAAACTCTTTACTGATCAAGGCAAATGCATAACTATTCCTTTTACACCAACCATTTTTCACCCAAGTGGAGGAACTGCATAAATGATTATAACATTTTTACCTTTGGCTTGTTTGGGTGTGCTTTGACAGCGCAAGAAGGCTGTGCAGATCCAAAGATATTGCTGGTTTTTCCACCGGGGGGATGTGTAAGTTGTCTTGAAGGGTTAGGTTTACAGTCCTCAAAAATTCCACTATCCTTTCCACCTGCAAGACAGGAAGTTACCAGGAATCACTCTTTTCATTCAGATTCTCTGGACAAAGGCATGAGAAACTCCAAGAAAGAGTCTCACGTCAACAACTATCTTTGTCTGTTTCACTATCTTTGTCTGTTTCACTGATTGAGATTTACTGTTTCTTTTTCTACCGCATGCACTGACTTTTGCCCTAACAGATCAGGAATGAGAAAAGAAATAATGTGCAGCACCATCAGCAGTAACACCTGCAACAGTGGCGAAGAGAACATAACCACTCTAACCTCTCCTGGAGCTATTTCAACCCTTCAAGTATCTTAGACAGAACATTGTGAAGTTAGACAGATGACTAAACTGAGGCTGTCACACTTTGACGTATCATGAGATGATTTGACTTGCTAAAAAAGATTGTAAGACTCAGCAAAATGGAAGGAAGTAAGAAAAAAGGAAGACTACATTACAGATCAAAGGAAGCCACAGCCATGATTTTACATGTCCCACAAAAGTATAGACACAGTCTACGTTCAAAAGAAAACATCTTGATGAGCACCAGCCATTTGCAGATGGAAAATGTTTAATGTTCTCCACATGAACTGACATAACAAGACTACAGGACTGCTCTGTACTAAAGCAATAAATGGTTAAAGACAGGCTACTGATTCTTCAAGATAAAGCCCATCCACCCATAATGTCCTCAAAAACAGTAGCTCTCACCTGGAGGATTTGTTCTCTTTGGAACAATCTGAGGTTCTTCATCTCCGCCAAATATGTTAGAAGCCATTCTGTGTGGTCTGAGAGAGGCAGAGACTTCTTCAGGGCTTCCAAAGATATTGCTGGAACTTCCTCCTGGAGGTTTCAGCACTCTGTTTTTCAGAACAATTGTAAAAAAGTCAGCCATGAGCACATACAATGTGTTATCTTAATTCTACAATATAGAGAGCAGAATGTTGCTCAGTGACAAATTTGCTGGGGTGTACACACAACATTAAAGCAAAAAAAAAAAATACAAACCATTAACTGAGTAAGGATCTTCCATTAGCCTCATGGCCTCCATGAGACAATTCAAATGGGGTTGGGGAAGGCATGAATAACTTTTCTTGGTTGGAAAGCAAAGGCCTTGGTGAGTCATATGATGTCTACCACTAAGGTTACAGACCTCACTGGCTTTCTACAGAGAGAAGATTTGGTCAGTTGCACTGGAAAAAGAGCAGATTATTATGTGGAATTAAGCAATCAGAGAATCAAATGGAAGGGATTACAAGAGCGATCCAGTCCAATCCCTGGCCATACACAGCTAAAGCAATGAAGCACAGTACTGTATTAGCAATGAAGCATAGTACTGTGTTAGCATTCACATGTAGCTCAAGGTTGACAATGTTCATATGTAGGTCAAGGTTTCCTCAGTGCACTTTTTAGACAATATAACAAGTAAGTCTTTCTCAATTATATCTTTAGACTTTCATAAAAACTCTAAAAATTACAATTATCATACAACAACCCTTTGGCTGTTAACTCCCAATCTAAGAAGTCACGTTCTCTGACCAGATCCTACTAAGGTTCAATTACTCTTCTGCCTCTCACTAGGCTTCCAATGAGAACTAAACCTCCCAAAACAGTTATATGCTCTGACTGGCTAGGGGTCTCTACTCAACAGCTCCTTGCTACGCTCTCACTGAAGGAATTCAAATACCCAAAGGTATTTGGCTTCATATAACTTTTTCTCTCAGCCATAAGCCCCTCCCACACGTTACTGGGCTGGGTTTTTCTCCTGAGGTGCTATTCTGGTTGCCAAGCAACCTGTTTCCAGGCTGCTTTGGTACTTCAGACAGCCACACTCCAGAACCATCACAATAGTCTTTGATGAGAAAAGGAACATAATTGACTTTTAAACTTTAATGAGAACAGGTCCATTCTTCTACCTGTTTGGATATAGTTGGTTTTTTTTCCTTTTATGAAGTGTTGGACTTCTCATATAAAGATAAACTGGTTTAAAGCAAATGCCTTTCCCAAACATTAAACAGGCTACTGAATTATAGAAACCAAGTTTACTAAATCCAGTTTTGGATGTTCATAAGGAAAAACTGTATTCTGTATTCACTACTGGTGCAGAATTGGGGGGAAGTGTTTGAGGACAAACTGAATTTTTTTTCTGCAAGCCTCTAACCAGCTACTGATGAAGAAGATTTCCCTTAAACTACCCACTTTAAGGGAAAAAGAAAAGGAAAAAAGATTTGATGGAAGTACTAATAAAATAGTTTTCCTTTCCCTTTCATATTTGTTTATAAGTATTTGGTAACTTTGTTTATATTGTCTGAATGTTTTGATATGTTCTGTTCATTTAGTCAATAAACTTTTAAAACATCTCAACCTGGATATTATATTCCTGCTGATGCAGCCTCAAACTGTCTTGGCTTTTTTTGAGTATATCACACTGCTGACTCATGAGCTTGTGGTCTACTAAGACCCTTAAATCTTTCTCACATGGACTGCTGCCAAGCCAAATGTCCCCCGTTCTGTATTTGTCCCTTTTAATTTTCCTGCCTAAACATAGTACCTTACATTTATCTTGACTGAAATTCATTTTGTTAGTTCTAGCCCAGCCTCCAATGTGTTACGATCACTTTGAGTCCTGATTGTCTTCTGCAGTATTAGCCACCTCTCCTAATTTGGTGCTATCTGAAAATTTAATAAGCATGTCCTGTATCCCATTGTCAAATACATTTATAAGATGTTGAACATTACTGGGTAAGAGACAGAACCCTGACATATCCCATAAAGCTCAGTAACTGTTCTCGTTGCTAGAGCAAAGCAGGCTACAGGAGACCCCACTGTTAATATCTCTCAGTAAATGTACTTTTTTTCCCATGTGAACTTTCACCAGAACAGTCAAACACTAGAAAAAAGAACTTTCTCTAGGGGAACTGTACTGCAGGCAATGAAAGAGATGGAGAACAAGGTCGGTAAAACTAGCTCAACACACAGTCCCTCTAGGTCATAAATGTTGTCAGGTATCTTAGGTCATTTCTGCCCAATGTCACTATAGTGCAACAGCAGCAAGTTGTTTCCAGTCCAGGAGCCACACAGCACATTGTCACTATCCAGCTGCTATCCTGCCCCCAAGCATCGCCAAATCACTGTATTCTATTTACAGAAAAATAGCCATTAAGAGCCTCCTTTAGCATTTCAATTCCATCAGCCGTCTTAGTGCAGTACCGTTATAGCACTTGATAGTGCTTCCTATTACTGCAGATCCAGCAGTGGGCAGGATGTGGGCATGCCCAGCTTGTCGTTCCCTCAGCCACTCCCACGGCATGGCAAATTTGGAATCTACTACCTGTGTTTATTTTACATTTGTCCTTCGAATTAATTTTATTTTTTCAACACTTTTTTTAGCATTATAGCACACAAATGCAATAGTGTACAAGCATGTCATGAGCTTACAATGTGGCTGCACTAGCACAGCTTCCAAAAAAACCCCTACCCAATCGGTGAAGGCAGGTATGGGAATGGCCAAGAATGCTTTTGTGCAGAAGCAGCATCGCTGGTAATACTGCTAATCATCCCAATTAAGACAGAAAGGTACAGAAAAGAGCATTCCTAACTCGACGGCATGTGTGAATGGCAATGCTGGAACTGTAATGCTACAACGTGCTAATGGTGCCTAGTGCGGAAATGGCATTAGTTAAAACAGTCGATAGCATACTGCAATTTTGTAAGTAATTTCCTCACCTGTGGAATAATTATTAGCCCCATTAACTCTGTTCAAGACTCATTTTCCATAAGCAGGACATGTTGTTGTTGCTGTGTGCCTTCAACTTTTTCCAACTTATGGTGACCCTAAGGAGGGTTGCAGGGTTCTCTGGGGCTGAAAGTGTGTGATGCGCCAAAGGTCACCCAGTGGTTTCCTCAGCTGAGCTGGGAAGTGAATCATCATCTCCACAGTCGTAGTCCAACACTCATATCACTCCACCATGCTGGCTCATAAGCAGGATGTATCAACTATAAAAATCATTACATTGGATTAAGATGCTATCAGTGGATTTGATATGACTGACCAACCTACCAGCTGTGAGCCCATGTTCAGGTATTCATAAGATGCAACCATGAGTTCAGCCCTTGCTTTAAGTTGTTCAAGTCATGAAAGTATGGGAAGACAGCCATCCTCCAGATGGTTCATCTCCAGCCAAAAGGATAGTGTGCAGCTGTGGCTGAGATGGAAGGCAAACACAACTCAGCTTTGCTACAGCTGCCGATGTTTCAAGACGGTAAAGAGAGCGCAAGAGAATAGGCTAAAGCATTAGAAATTAGTTGAGTACTGAAGGGAAATGGTGGTGCACCTATAAGCTTGAACTAATGTTGCAAAATGTTGTTGGGCAGAGCTGCAGAACTGCCTCCATTTAATGTAACTAATTTGTGACTTGACAGGTATTGGAAGATTCTGTTGGTCCTCACAGGACATGATTTCCAGACCTTTTATCATTCTGGTCAACCTTCTGCAGACATGTTCCTATTACTGTTGAACTGCTTTTACCATCAGCAAGTTCTTAATGTTTAGATGTAATCTCTTTTCCTGAAATTTGAAGCCATTGCTCTGTGGCCTAGTCTCTGGAGCAGCAGCAAAGAAGCCTGCTCCATCCTAGATATGACATCGCTTCAAATATTTAACCTCTTAACATTCTCTTCTCTATGCTAAACATAGCCAGCTCCCTAAGCTGCTCCTCACAGGGCACGGTTTCCAGGCCTTTTACCATCTTGGTCACTCTCCACAGGATATATTCAAGCTTGTCAATATCTTTCCTGAACTGTGGTGCATTGAACTGGACACAGTATTCCAGATAAGGTCTGGATAAGCAGAACAGCGTGGTACTATTACTTCCCTTGATCTAGACACTATACTCCTACTGTGTGACACTGAACAGGTTCTTCTCAGATTTGCTATGTAGAGGAAAATGGAAGCTTTCAGAAAGTGGATTTAGTAATCTTAAACACTGAGGTCACATGCTCAGAAATGCCAAAGAGAAATGAGTTCAAGAAGAATGGGAGGTTCTTAAAGGGGAAATATTCAAGGCACAATTACAAACAATTCTAAAGAGGAAAAAAAGTGGGAAGGTCCAAAAAATCAGAATGAATGTACAAAGAACGTTCAGATGAGCTGAAATTTAAGAGACACATCTATGATACAGAAGTAGGGAGAAATCACAAAAGAGGAATACAGATGAATAGCTAATGAATAGTGAGAAGGTCAGGAAAGTAAAAATGCAAAATGAGCTCAGGCTTACTACAGAGGTTAAAAATAATTTTAAAAGGCCTTTTTTTTAAAAAAAACTATCTTCAGAGCAAGAGGAAGCACAACAAAATGGCTGGGTCACTAAATGGAGAAAATGGGAAAATCCTAGCAGCAGATAGAGGCAAGGTAGAACTCAATACTTTCTTTGCCTCAATCTTCCTCAAAACGAAATATAATATTCTACCTGGTGAAAAGAGAATTTATGAGGTAGTAATAGGACTGCAATACAGAATAGGAAAGCATGTACAGGCCTTCACCACTTATCTGACAGGTTAGGGACCAGAGCACTGTCAGAAAACACAGTCTAAAAGAGGAATCCATGCACTGTACTATAGGGAGCATGAAGGACTGACAGATGCTCACTTGGGACTGACCACACATGCTCCTTGCCAAGTCTCTGCTGGCTTGGCAGATTTTTTCTCCTCAGCTTGCATCACAAACAGCAGGGGCTTCCTGTAATAAACACCTTGTTAGTTTAAATGAATGCATGTCTCCATGACCAGATGAGCTGGATCCCAGGACACTATAGAAACCTGCAAATGTAATCTAGATCCACTGTCGATAATCTTTGAGAATTCATGGAGAAAAGAGAAGTCCCAGCAGCAAATAATGCTCCACCTTCCTAGGCAAAAAGAGGACCCAGCCAACTTATTGACCAGAAAGCTTGAGATCAATACCAGGAAAGATCTAGAATAGATCATTAAACATTCAGTTTAGAACCACTTAGAAAGGAATGCTGTGATTACTAACAGCAGCAGGGTTTATCAAAAACAATTTATGCCAGATGGATCTGATCTCTCTCTCTCTCCTTCACAGAGGTATAGGCTTGGTAGATCAGGGGAGTGCTGCAGAAATATGCATCTTGATTTTAGTAAAACTGTTGACAAGGTCACTCTGATTTTTCAGACAGGTTAGTGTAACATAGCCTAGACAGTGCTACTGGTAGGTGAATTTGTAACTAGTTGATGGATCAAACTCAAAGGGTTCGCCATGACTCTACTTCATTGTGAACTCAAGTGACTAATGGAGTTCCACAGGGTTCTGACCTTGTCCTGGCGTTACTCAACATTTTTCAAAATTACTTGGATCAGGGAACAGAGGGCATCTCCATAAAATCTGCTCTGCATATCTGTGTGTAGCTAATACCCCAGAGGACAAGATCATGATTCCAAACAATCTTAACAGATTGGAATGCTAGGCCAAAACTAATTAAATAACACTAAATAAATATCAACTAGGATAAATATAAGGTACAACATTTACGCCCAAAAAATCAAATGCATAAATATAGAAAGAGGGACACTTTGCTTTGAAAATTCATGTGAAAACGATCTCAGAATCTTAGCACACCCCAACTTAAACCTTAGTCAACAGTGTGATACGGCAGACAAAACAGCCAATGCATTTCCAGGCTGCATCAACTGTACAGTATCCAGACTGAGGAAAATAATAGGAAGACTATTGATAGGCTGTAGTGTTTCTAGAGGAGGCTGACCAAGATGGTAAAAGGTCTGGAAAACAAGTCCATGACATGCCCTGTCCCTGATCCTTGTCTGAAAACATCCCCTGTATTCTTCCATCTGTACTGTCTAATGACACCAGATAGAAATAATCATTTGAGACATCATCTGATATATCATGCTGCCATGAAATACTTCCCTTATTCCCCTCACTGAAGTTCTCTTTAGAATAATTACTGCTATGTTCCTATTTTGAGATTAAATTGCTAAGGATATATTTTATCTGCACCTTAAATTATTTGGTGACTAAGGTAGACCTGTCTATGAGATGGGTGCTTCATTGACTTAAGAGAATTTTTCTGTCCCAGCATCTAAATCAGATGCTGTGTGTCAACCAATCAATCACTTATTACGGTCATAGACCAGCATGAGCAAAGATTACAGATTTTCTCCTAAAATACATAAAATATGAAATGCGTAAAACAAAGTGACATAAAACAGAATCCAAAAATACATAAAATATGAAACGCGTAAAACAGAGTGACATAAAACACAATGCAATACAATAAATACTTAAAATTCATGTGTATTAATAGTAATGCTAAAACCAGTTATAAATGTAGATTAAAACCCTTTATCTGAGTCAGTATATTAACCCCACTCCTTATAATTCCTTTGGCTAGTTGGTTCTTTATCGCTGTTCTCTATTGCTGGTTTGTTATCTGCCTAGGAGTGGCAATGGCAGACACACAAAATCTAGCAACCTTGTTTTTAATATGTGAGTCCTGATCAGCAAGCAGATATGATGCTGTGTGTTGTGACATGTTAGTACATTGGCTGCAGGGTGTAGCTGTTTCACACAAACATAAGGGGTGGAGGAGCTGCCTCTCCTACCACCATTCCAGCTGCCTCACCTGAGGAAGACCCCAGCGAGTGCAGCTGCGGCAATGGGCCAGGCACAGGGGGAGGAGCTGCCTCCACCTACTGAATTACTGTGTCACGAAATGATGCATATCGAAAAAGTATGCCACCAACATGAAACGTTTGGAAAGCTCTGATCTAAATCATTCAAATTACTAGGTGGAGCACTCACCAGGATCCCTACAGCAATTGGTGAGATCACAGCTGCCACAAAAGCCATATATCTGAGGTAATCTTTTTTTATCTCTTTTAGATCTTGAAAAAAAATCTCTAAAATTAATCCTGCTCAAAGGCAACAATTCTGCAATTAATTTAATAGATCAATTTTTGAGGTGCTGTCCCCTTTTATGGACTCATTTACGACTTGTGAGGAGGATACATCAACATCATTTCTCAAAAAGAGAGATGGGATGGAAAATTTTCCAGATATTTTCTGATGCTATATTTTTCCAAGGAAACACTTCCACATTATCCACATAGAAAAGGCATATATTCATAGTTGTCTGGCATGCTGTATTGCAACCAATCAAGTAAGAGAGGCTAAACAAAAGATGTGAAGTTCCGGTTATTCTTTTAAGGAGACGAGCATGGACAAAACCATGTGTTCCGAGGAAAGACTAACAATGAAAATGCACTGCTAAGCTTGTTCCTGTTTTACAAAACTGTTATCAGGTTTTTTCCCCCAAAGTTGAACAGATAAGTTATGCAGGAAGTGAAAGAGTGATTGAAATCTGAAGGTACTACTTAAACCTGAACAAAAGAAAGTTAAACTGTTGAATAAGAAATATTGTGTACAGCTCTTGGGTATGTGACCTTAAAAGTGGTGTTCTTACAGACGCAGTCATTTTTGTCAAATGTTAAGGATATTGCAGTATATTCTATCTTCTTTACGTTATTGCAAATATTCCAATAAAATAATTTCCGCATAAAGCTTTGAAAATGTTTGAATATAATATTTAAACCAATGTGCTAACCAGATATTTAGACAGCTATTTTTCTAAATATTGACATCACCATTTTACAATTAAATTTTTTTAAAAGAAGATTGCAAAGCAAAGTTTACTCATTGAAGGAATAGAGGACATGCTCATCAAATTTGCAGATGACACCAAATTGGGATGGGTTGCTAATACGCCAGTGGACAGGATCAAAATTCAAAATGACCTGGATAGATTGGAGAGCTGGGCCAAGGCTAACAAAATGAAATTCAACAGAGAGAAGTGTAAGGTCCTACACTTAGGTAGAAAACATGGAATACAGAAATATAGGATGGGGGACACGTGGCTGGATAGCAGTACATGTGAAAGGGATCTAGGAGTCTTCATAGACCACAAGCTGAACATGAGTCAGTAGTGTGATGCGGCAGCCAAGAAAGCCAATGCAATTCTCGGCTGCATCAATAGGAGTATGGTGTCTACATCGAGGGAGGTACTGGTACCACTCTACTCTGCTTTGGTTAGACTTCATCTTGAATACTGCGTTCAGTTCTGGGCACCCCAATTCAAGAAGGACATGGTCAAGCTGGAGCAAGTCCAGAGGAGGGTGACCAAAATGGTGAGGGGCCTGGAGGCCATGCTCTATGAAGATAGAGAGCTGGGTATGTTTGTCTGCAGAAGAGAAGGTTAAGAGGGGACATGATAGCTATGTTTAAATATTTGAAGGGATGCCATGTAGAGGAAGGAGAGGGCTTGTTTCCTGCTGTTCCAGAGACCAGGACAAGGAGCAATGGATTCAAGCTGCAGGAAAGGAGATTCCACCTGAGCCTCAGGAAGAACTTCCTGACAGTCAGGGCTGTCCGGCAGTGGAATATGCTGCCTCTGAGTGTAGTGGAGTCTCCTTCCTTGGAGGTTTTTAAGCAGAGGCTAGATGGCCATCTGTCGGGAATGCTTTTTGAGGGTTTTCCTGTATGGCAGGGAGTATGGTCTCTTCCAACTCTACATTTCTATGATTCTATGATTGTCATTTATCTATTTACTAGGCCTAGATCTTCTACTTGAAATACACCCAAAGAAACTAGTCATCCTTCCTTGTTTCCAAAAATACCCACAGACTGAGAGACTGAGATTACATATTTAAGTTCATGGAGACTTGAATTCTTTTAGATCAGCTAGCCATTCTGGTACTATAGTGGGCCTTTCACTTTTGAGGGTTTAGTACTTGTGAATTTGATTATTCAGGGTTATTTATTCATATATTAAAAATTACCCTATTTGCTTTCACCATGGAAAAAATGTGTTCTCTCTAAGAATCTCTAGTCTAGGTCCTTCAGGGAGATTCTGTGGTAAACTTCCGGAGGAAGCATCCACAACCCACATCTCTCCCGAGTTTCTGCTGAAAACTGAAAACCACGTGCCCTTTTTCTTAGAATTAGGACCAGCTGCTCTGACATTTGTAAAACTATCTGTAGTTTTAGAAGTATTTTTGAAGAGGAGTTTTAATTTATTTTAATTGGTTTAGTGATGTATTAAAAATCGTTAATGGTTTTCCTATAAAGGAGTTAAGATGATAAAATGCCTTAGATAAATAAACAGATAAATACATCCATAATTCAGGGGCAATGATATTCATCTGACAAACTCCATTTAGGAACTGTAACTATACAACAGAAAACTAGACAATCCACAGGTAAAGATGATCAGGATCAGAACGGTAACAAAGGTAGAATGAGGTAGAATGGTAGCAAAGAAGTTTCCATACTAAACCTCTGGACTAGTATACAGAAACACCTCGCTGTGCATTATTACTGGGTTACCCTGCAAAGTAATTCCATTATCATTGGTTTGCGTTGGCGTATGTACGTTTTATCGCCATGTTACTCAACTCACCTTTTCCCCTCACTGGAAAAAAAGCAAAAATAGTACAAAGACCGTGGAATAAGTACTACCTTCCCACTTCCCATAAAAACTTAGCCTGGCTGGGCACGGTTAGGATACGAAGGCTTTTCTATTTATTTTTTTAAGGAAAAAACGCTTTACTAAGTAACAGCGCGCAGGGTTACCGAGAGGTAAGCCTCGCGGGCTTCGTTGCGGCTCCTCCTTCGCAGGCAAACACAGCCGCGCCGCCTCCCCCCCGCAAAGGAGGGCAAAGACCCGTTTCCGTCGACACCGGAAGGCCGCCGCCAGAATCGGCACGTGACGCGCCTCAAACCAAAGTGGACGATAATCGGGAGCACCCCTCGAGCTGGACACAAGGAAAGCAAAAACGGGGGTTCTTACCATCCCACCCCAGCCCGCAACCCCTTAAACGCACGGCCACTCAGGCCATTTCCGCACCAGATTGTTACAGCGCGATGACTCCACTGTCAACATCCTATGGAATTCTGGAGTCTGCAGTTTAGGGAGGGGACGGCCGGCCCCTCCCTAAACTGCAAACCCCAGGACTCCATAGGATGTTGACAGTCGAATCATCGCGCTATAACAGCCTAGTGCGGAAATGGCCCCAGTTCCTTTTCCCTCCTCACTGGAGAGGGGCGGCCCCGCCAGGTCACCAGCTTCCGCCCTAGAGGAATCGACGAAGGGATCCAGAGGTCCCGCGTCTACCTCTCTGGCCTCAGTTACCGGAAGTCAGTCCGCTCAGACCGGCCGAAATTACCTCGAGCTGGGCTTCGCCACGTCGGTTTCGGAACCCTGGAACATATTAGCGACGAATAGTGGTAACAACGAAGAACTCCCACCGCCAGCCGCTTCGCATGAACTCTGCACGTAGCTACCGCTGAGCAACGCCGGATTCCTTGGCTACGCCCTCGGGTAATTCGATTGGTCAATGGAAACGTCGTTCAATCCCCATTCTAACCACTCAACGACGAACGGGCGAGACTCCCTGGCAAGCTTGAGGTGGGGAAAGTTTGAAGGGGGCGGGAAAGAAGGAGGAAGGGAAGACGCTTCCAAGCCGCCCTCAAAAATTTCCGCGCATTCTATTGGGTGATTCTGTTGCCTTTGTAAAATACTCCGGAACTCCTTGGGAGGAACGGAAGACGGGGGGGAGGAGCTGGCCTTTAATTGCGAAAGGGTGTTCAGCATTTTGGGAAATTGGAAAAGGGCTGGTGAGGCCTAATAGAAGGTATACTTGTATTCGCGAATGCAACGTTAACCTTTAAAATATTTATTGAGGCAGGCAGTGATTTCTTTTTCTTGAAATTTGTACTCCATTTTAAAAAATAAATACTACTCGAGACGTGGCTGCAACGGCAATACGAATCAAGCCTATCATAGGATTTTCTTGGGGAAATGAAAAAAAAGGTATTAAAGAAAAAAAAACCATTGCGTTCTTCTGAGGCTGAGATGGGCGTGTGTGGCTTGCAGAAAGTCACCCGGGGGTTCCAGAGGCTGAGCCGCTCTTGGAACAGCAGTCTCCCGGATCTGAAAATAATTTTACAAAAAGTGATTAAGGACATTGCACAATGAAATACTTACATTGTGGCCTCAGGGGAACAATAAAACAGGCCAGCGCAGCTCCATCATGCCCAGGGCCAGCGACGGAGGAAAGGTCCTCCCTCCATCCCAGCTGCCACTGCTGGCCTCACAGAGAAAAAATACCTCCCTTCCGCCATCTCCCTTCCTTGTGTGCCCAGTTTTTTCAGATTGTCCTCAGCCTGTAGGCTCACTACAGGAAGTCCCCACCTTTTGACCTCCCCATCTGACCACTGTCTTTTGACACTTCCAAATTAAGGAAAGTTCCATAGGTTTATTGGGAGTTCCACTCTTTCTTCAGTTTTTCCTGCTTTTCTTCTTTGCTCCTTAATCAGCATTAATACTCGATTGCATGACATGCAGGCATGTCAGGTTATGGGCCCAGGTCTAGCCCTTTTGTTGTTTTGAGAGTTCCCTTAAAGGGTTAAAGTAGATCAAAGAGCCAGGCCATGGGTGGAAACAACTGAAGCATGGCATCCTCTAGAGGTAATGAACCAACAGTTCCCAAGCTCACAGGGAACAATTATGCAAATTGCATTTGTTGCATAGAACTCAAATTAGCAAGAGGTTAATCTTTTTAAAAAAAATATTTTTAGTGAAGAATAAAATAAATATATCAAAATGTACATCAACATATACTCTTTTCTTTTGACAAATATTCTCATAGTAAAATACATAAAAACCACCCCTCCCTCCCTTATTTCCCTCTTATACCCCTTTCTATCTTCTGTTATTTTGCTTTTCACAAATTTTTGAATAGATGTTTCTTTAACGACATTGTCAATTTCTCCATTTCCATCATGTCCATTATTTTTAATAATCAGTCATCTATCAAAAGTTTTTCCTCAGATTTCCACTTTTGCGCATAAATAATTCTTGCTGATGTGACCAAATATAGAATTAATTTTGAGTGTTTTTTCAATATAGGGTGGTTGCTTATCATGTTCAACAGATAGGCTTCAATTCAACTTTTGTTCCAAATTTTTTTGAGATTAATATATATATATATTTGAGATTAATATCTATCTATCTATCTATCTATCTATCTATCTATCTTTGTTTCCTTCTTTTTTTGGCTACAGAACAAAGCCACCACATGTGAAAGAAAGTTCTTCTGCTTTCTTTACATTTCCAACAAATTTCTTCTTTCATTTTTATATTTGAGATAATTTGGCAGGCATCATATACCAACAATATAACATTTTGTAATAGTTCTTTTTTATATTAATATTCAATGTAAATATTAAGTCCTTCCCCCATGATTTCTGTCAGTCATCAAAGTCAATTGTATGACCAATATTTTGGGCCCATTTAACTGTGGCGTCTTTTTAAATCTCTTTTTCCACATCTCGTTCAAGAAGGATCTTACATAGTTTAGATATTGTTTTTGGTTGTTTTCATTAGAATCTCATCTAATTCATTGTATTCATTTGCGATTCCATAAAGTTTCTGATCCATTTTAAATTTTTCCTGTAATTGTCAATAGGGAAACCACTGGACTTCTACTTCAAGAGCAAGAAATTAATTTTCCTGTCTATAAAGAAGGAAAAACAATGAACACAGAAAGGCTGGCAGCTTGGAAAACTAAAGATTTACAAGCACAATGTGTGATCACGTTTCTCTATCAGAATAAAGTTTCAAGTGTGTCTGGAATGAGAAAACTACTAAAGCAATACTAGCATATTTTGAAAAGATGTGAGTGCTCAGATGCTAATAGACATCTTCCATTGCTAGAACTATTAATTTGCATGTGAATGGAACCTAATGAGAATGTTGGAGATTATTTGTTGTGTGTCAAAGAGATAGTGGATGAGCTAAAATTATCTACTTGTCAACTAGATGATGAAGTAATAATAACATGCATTTTTAAGGGACTGGCTGCAAAATGTAAGTCTCTGATACATGTTCTTAATGGCAGATTTGACTAAAGATTTAAATGTGAAAGACACTTGTTATAAATCAAGGTGTATTTGCTATTTAAAAGTGAAGGGGACTAGACCCCCACTTGCCAGTGCACCCTCTAGAGTTGATTTACAGTGATGTCTGTGGTTCACTGAAAACACAGACTCTTGGAGGAAACAGATATATGTTGCCTTTTATTGATAATTATAGCAGATACACAATTACTTCTTCATTTTAAGAAAAGAGCCAAGTGATAGAAAAGCAGCAGGATTATGTGGCAGCAGTGAGTGACAAATTCAACAGAAAGCCACAAATTCTCAGAACAAATAAGTTACAAGTGCAACAATGTTTTGTACTGAAGAATCCAGAATGCCTCACATAGGGCAGTAGTAATACAGCTGGTTAGTTTAAATAACCTGACATGTCCTCCCTTCTTTTCTCTACATATCCCGACCCCTCTCTGATAGAAACTGATACTCTTAGAGATGTTTCTCCACCACTTCTCTTGTTCTCTCTCTCTTCCCAGCTCTTCCCTAAAATGCAGCTAGATTAGGATAGCACCCTGAGTAACTTTCCTATCTTAGGGCCTTTCTGCACTACTCTATTATACTGCTATTATTCCACTGTCAACACCCTATGGAGTCATGGACTTTGCAGTTTAGGTAGGGGCCTTTTGAATTCTCAGCCAGAGAGCTCTTTGGCCTCAGTAAACTACAAACCCCAGAATTCCACAAGATGTTGAAAGTGGAATAATAGCACTGTAACAGTGTAGTGCAGAAAGGCCCTTAAAATGGAATTCCTATAATAAAGCCTTTTATTTTGTTCCATTAAGGCACGAGTGTCTTTGCATTAATGCTTTGTTGCAGACATGCACTCTCTATCACTTCATGCTCCCTACAGTATAGTGCACAGGTTCTGCTTTTTAACCAGTTCTGTTTTCTGGCAGTGGAGAAAGCCTGTATTGTAAACTGCTCGTTATATGGTGCCATACAAATAAATAATAATTACTGTATTTTAAATTAATAAAATCCGCTTCATGCATTGAAACCAAAGCCAGGGAGAAAATTTGGTATGGAAAAAAAAACCTGAAGTAAGGCAGAACTTTGATGAAAGTGTATGCCAAGGAAGCAAATGAAAGGAGATCAGAAGCAGCAGCAAGATTTAAGGCAAGATTGGGAGCTGGGTGGTCTTCTAGATGTTGGACTTTGGTCACCCTTCACTATTGGTTACAATGCATAGAGCTGATAAGAGTTGCAGCCTAACATCTGGAGTGCCCTATCTCTCCTCTTCCTTAAAGTATCACCAAAACTATGGTAGGTTTCATAGACCAGCATCCGTTCTTACTTGTTAATTTTGAAAGTACTATTTAATTTTTGGCATTTTTTCCTGCAACAGATTATGCTGTTATTCTTTGAGAATGTAATAAGCTTTTATATTAAACAAAAGTTTTTCTGAATGTATCCTTGTGATGCTTTCAGTCCTATTAGATTTGTAATTAAATCCCCTTCAGGTTTACTCAGAAGTAAATTTCACTGAACTTTGTCTGGCTTATTCCCAAGTAAGTGTACAAAAGAAACACAATAATGTAAGATGCCATCTCTCCAGGGGTGGTGTGACAACGTTCGGGAGGTGTGGATATCTGGAGTGTCAGAGCAGTTCTGGAAGCAGGTTGCTAGGCAACCAGAATAGCTCCTCAGCAGAGAAACCTAGCCCAGTGATGAGTAGGAGGGGCTTATGGCTGAGAGAATAAGTTACATAAAGGCAATACTAGTTGTTGGAGTATTTTTTTAGTCCTTCAGGGAGATTCCTAGCAGGAAGCTATGGAGCAGAGACCCTCAGCCAGTCAGAGAGTGTGACTGTATGGGAAGGGTTAATTCTCAGTGGAGAATTCTAGGCTACTGAGAGGCAGCAGAGTAACTGAACCCTAGTAGAATCTGGTTGGAGAGAGTGTTGTGAGTTGAGCTTTTGGTGGGAGTGTTGCCAAAGGGCTGTTACATGATACTTGTGCTTTATATGAGAGTCTAAAGATACAAGTGGACTGTCTAGAACTGTATTAACTTTGACCTGCAGATGAACTTTAATACTTTATTCTTACTGTTATCTAAATAAATGTTACAGTTTACTTTTTATAAATCCTGACTCTGCTGCATTGTTTTTAAGGGAACACAGAATTTATACTATCATAAAGTTACTGAGTAGATCTGAACGGACATTGAAGACCCTCATCCTTTTACACAAAAGTGGTGTTATAAGGGGGAGGCGGAGTTGTATGGTAAAGACAGGGCACCTTATCAAATTGGGAATTTCCACACCAATCTGGGAGAACTAAAGCCTCTCACAGATGGTAATTGTGTAGCATTCCAGATACTGTTGAATTCAGCATTCTTCATATTTCCTGTATTGAATAAGAATGCTGGGAGTTCGAATCCAACATCCTCTGGAGACCACACAGTCAGCTATCCCTGCTATATAGACTTGCATAGCAATAATAGTACAATTCTAACTCAAAGATAGGCCAGTTAGGGTGCGTCTTGTGGCAGCTGAAAAGGCCTTATGCTGGCTGAACTACCCTTATGCAGGCATAACCCCCTTGTGCCTGCTGATCAGCTGGCTGAAGGGCCAAAAGCGGGTAGAGAATGAGAGGATTTTACCTACTGTGAATGATCATTCTATTCTGCATTTAAGGTATAAACACTGTGAGCAACACAATTAACTTAGAATATAGGTAATGATTTAAGAAATTTAAGTACAATCATTTAGTAAGAGCTGTTTGTCACAAGGGTGGGAACCAATTTTTAAATTTATGTTTGTTAGTTTAGTTCTAGTTTAGTGGTTTGGTTTAGTTTACCTATATATTGATAGTTTAGTTAATTAGGTTTAGTGTTATATAGCTGTTTTGTTTTTTGGATTAGTTTGGTGTATGATTATGTTTTATATTGTTTGTGTTTATATCTTTTGGTTAAATGTATAATTAAAAAAAGAAAAAGAGAAGCTGAAGGAGCAATCCACATTCACAATTGGTTTGATCCCAAATCTGTTATGACAGTTGACTCTCCTCTCTCCTCTCAGTTTTGTTTTCATAGCCTCAAAACCAGAAAGATTGACAGAGACAGACAGATAGAAATAGCCCCCTTTTTTATTTTAATCCCTGGGTGGAGGTGGATTGCTCCTTCAGCCTCTCTAGAATTCACAGTAGGTGAAAACCTCTCATTCTCAGGTAGACTGAAGGAACAATCCATGTTCACGATTGAGATATACCTGAGCTTCCACCTCAATAGTAGGTCTAAATTCCATGCTGTTGCTGTTATCTCCTGAAGCGCTGTTCTTCCAAAGGCAGCCTGTACTGACTGAAATTTATCTACTTTGTGGTAGTATACAAACATGGGTGGTTCTAACCATCCAGCGTCTAATGATGCTGCCACCCTGTAAGGTACTGAAGTCACCACTGATCTTGTCAAGTGAAGCAACATATGGCACCTTCACATAATCATAACATAATGTTACCCTAAGATGTGGAAGATTTTGAAGTCCACCCACAATGCCAGCACCTCCTTAGAATTTGGGGAATTATAGCTCAAAGGAGGGTCTTTAGGTGCTGAGTGGGCATTGGAGGCAGCAGCAGCGTTGCCTGAGTCTCTGTAATTTTGCCTTGTATTTATCTCCTTCTAACTTAATTTGTTGCTAGCTTAGAATTTAGCTTAAAATTCTAATTGGGTATGATTTTTTGTGGTCTGAGACAGCTAATAGCTGCAAGGCTGGGTCTGACTTTGGCTGAGAGCTGGATCCTTTGTAACTCCTTAGTAATTACCAGGGGTTTTGCCTAAAGAGAGATAACAACAGAGCCTCATGAGTAACTTGCTGTTTAGCTCATATCTGAACAAAGATATCGAAGCTTTCCTGCTTGCTTCTCTGCCCATATGGCTGAATAGCTGGATCTTTCGAGATTGGAGTGGTAGTCTAATTTGTTTATTAAATGGGAAACAAACAACAAAGAGTTAGTTCAGGCCAATCTCTGGCTAAAGCAGCGAAGCAACTGAAGATTGATGAACTTCTAACAACAAATTGCCCTGTGAGTAATCTGCCTACCCCTTCTACTGTTACTTTAAATAATCGATTTGCTGCACTGAGTAATGAGTAACTGCTTTAACTCAAGAGAACTGTGATTTGTTAGCTATACCTACACCTTGTATTTTGGAAGACAATGTGAATTCTCCAAAGGACCCTAATCCTAATTCTAACCCTGACTTTTTAGCTGAACAGTGCTTTTTAACTGCTCAAATGGTGATAGCAATATCTGATAGCCTACAAAAGGTTAGCAATAAAATGAATGCACTAGAATGTGAGCTCGGAAAACTTATAAAGACTCTCACCCATTCCAAGGCCAATTTACGGAATGGCAAGCAAAAAGGAAAACACGCTAGCAGGCCAGGGAGTGACAGTAACTTGCAGAATATCATGCAATACCAAACAGCTATATATTTGAAAAAGTCTTAGCTCCTCAAGGAATTTTCAGCCTACACAGGTTATATTGCAAATTGCCCCAATTGCTGTTAACAGAATGAGATGGAACTCCCATAGAGCAGTAATGGCCTCCCTAAGCCAGTTGTTAAACATAGAACCTAGGAAATTGGACCTAAAGGGGAACTTATTGGTTGCCTGATAACAGTGGTAAAAAAAAAGTCCACCTTACCTTTGAGCATGCTGATTCCACATATTTAAAATGAAAACCTTCCTGGCTAAATTTCAGATTACCTCTTTGAGACTCTTTTTAGATTCGACTGTTCAACCTTTGCTTCAGAGGAGATTGATAGCACAGACTCTCAGAAATACTCCTCAAGGAGTTAATGGTGATGATCCAAAAACAAGCCATGGAAGCAAAGGTGAGATGACAGCAGAGGCACAAGTAAAGAACTTATTGCTACAGCAGATTATAGAACTTGGAGATACAACTTCTGTTTCCTATGGCATCGCGCTTGGTCACTTAGCAGAGGAGCTCCTGCTAAGCCACTGTCACAAACGGTCTAGCCAAGGGATTTTTGATATTTTTCTAAGTTCCCAATTGGTCCAGTTTACTTCTCCAGAAGAGGAAGTCCAGAGGGGTCTTGACGGGGACCCCAAAATAGTCCACCCAGCCCCTCACCTTCAGACCAGGTCGAAGAGCTGCCACAGCCGTTTGATGACCGCTGTTTTATTCTATGGCAGCATTAGCGACGCCACAGAATGATTTTTAAAATAATATTTTCCTTTAAAAAAGACTTTGTACTTGTTTAGTGTGGACAAGAACTCACCCACTTGCCACTAGTTATTATACTTCACCGGGCCAACTCTGTATACAAGCACGAACAGACCAGTAAGATGGATTTCTTGTAAAGAGTATAAACACGCCCACGTTGTAAAGATGGCTGCTGAAAGGACCAGGATAGTCGTAAAACAACAAAGGGGACTGGAAACTTCGTCAAGAGGGGAAGCTTGAGAAACTGACAGCAGCCGACTTAACAGACAGTAAAACTCAGCAGAATAGAAGCTACAAACCCTATAAAGAAAGCCAGTAAAGACAGAAGCAACAAAACTGTATGCAAGGAAGTCCAAGTGGATCACAAAAGAGAAAGACAAGACTGTCCTATTATAAAGCTCAAGAATTGATAGCACCACACTTCAACAAGAGAAATTTGAGGAAAATAAAGAATAAAGCTGAGAGGGTAGCTGAAGTTAAGAAGACAAAGAAATGAAGGTGAAAACAGTGAGTGTAAATTAATCATTATTCTAGAAGCTCTAGTTAATGGATGGTGAACTGTGATCTTAATTAAATTAATTATTGGAAATTTGATCAAGTTAAATAGTGGGTTAGCTATTAATTTAATTTAAATTAATTTAATTCATTTAATTTAATTATTAATTTACATAGAAGCAGTAAAATTGGTAAATATATACTGTATGTATTTTGAACATTAGATTTATATTTAATAAGTACAGGGAATAATGAATTCTGAGCTGATGTAAGCAGAATATTAGGATTAAAGAATTAGGTTGTTAAGTTGAAAACTAGCTCATAGAATACAGAATAATACATAAAGGTGCACAATTGAGGTTGTAATAGTATAAAAATAGTAGAAAAAATAGTAGAAAAAATTGGATAAATTGGAACCTATTGAGAACTTACAAATTGAAGTACAGACACTTAGCTATTAGGAATATACAGACAATATAAAACACAAATAGCAGTCAGACACGAAAGTAACAAAAACGGATTATGAAATCAAACAGAATGGCTGCAAAAAAAGCCATGTTATCATTGACTCAAACTCAAATAGTAAAAGGAGGAAGACCTTCTTTAGAATTAGCATCAAGTGTGATGGACACATTGCAACCACAAACAGTAAAAGGAAAGGGACCACAGACGGAATTGTCAGCAACTATAGCAGATGTCTTGGTGCAAATAAATGAAATGCTGCAGGAATTTGAGAACTTTAATGCAGAAATACGAAGGGAGCTAAAAGATACAAGAACAAAAATCAGAACTGAGATCAAAAAAGAGTTAAATTCCTTTGGGGAAAAACTAGAAAAAATTTCTAGTGATATAACAACCATAAAAACAGATATAGGAGCTCTTTAGAAAAAAGTTGAACAAACAGAAATAGTAACACAGCAGATAATTAAGATGCAAGACCAAGATTCAACTGCCATTACACAACTTGAACTCAGATATAGAGACAGACGTCTAAAGCTATGTGGACTCTCTGAAGAAAGAGAGGAAAACACAGATGAAGAGACGCTGACTATTTTAGCTACATACCTAGAAGTGGATCCAGATATTTTAGATCAGGATATAGATCAAATATTCTGTATTAACTCAAGGACTGCTAGAGAAAAAAATTACCCACAGATATAGTTATCAGTTTCATAAGAACCAGAACTAAGGAACTAATTCTTCAAAAAAACTACAAAAAACAACAACTGATTATAAACGATAGAGAAATAAAACTTTTTAAGGACATTCCAGGTCAAATCTTACAAAGAAGACAAGAGTATAAATTTTTATCACAGCTCTTATTTAAAAATCATATTAAGTACACCTGGAATTGAATAGAGGGATTATCATTTATATACAAACAGAGAAGATTTAAGATTAATAACATACACAAAGCATGAAAAATTTACGAAAAGATCAAAAAAGAATTAGACGCAGAAGTACAACAAAACAGAATGGCAAAACAAAGACTATCTGAAGATCACCCACAGACGTATACACTGAAATCGGAAATTACGAAAACTAAACAAGACAATCAAAAAGAAACAACAGCGAGGATAGAACAAGAAAAAGATAAAGAAGAGGAAGAAGAAAGACAAGAAGTAGAAGAAATAAGTGAGGAACTGGACGAAGAAGAAGGAAAAAGAAAGAGGATGAAGAGGAAGAAATAGAAGAAACTGAGACTGAAGAAAATTGATATAATAAAAGAAAGAAAAGAGAAAAAAGGATTACTTTAAATACAGAAGTAACACCGTAAAAAAACCTGATATTAAAAATTATATCCTGGAATGTAAAAGTGTCGGGGTCTCCGGCCCCGCCGGAGCCTCGGAGGCCGCTGCGGAGATGGCGCCCGAGGCTGAGGGCACACCGGCCTCCTCGCGAGTCGCGGCAGAGGCCTCCCGCGCCGAGAACGGCCAGCCGGCTGCCGATGGGGGCTCCACCGCCGCGGAGGGGGCCGCGGAACAACCCACCGCCGGGGACGGTCGCCCGGCCGTCCCCGCAGGTCCCACCACCGGGGGGAGGTCGCGGAACCTACCGCTGCGGCAGACGGCCGCCCGGACGTCAGCACGAGTCCCACCGCCGAGGAGGAGGTCGCGGAGCCGCCCGCTGCGGAGGACGGCCACCCGGGCACCGCAGCAGTTTTCGCCGCCACGGAAGGGGCTGCAGGACCTTCCGTCGCCGAGGGGAACGCCCGGACGCCGCCGAGGGCCTTACCGCCGGGGAGGAGGCCATCGGGCCCCCTCCCACGTGGTGACAGCGACGGCAGGCCAAGGAGGCTACTGGAGCGTTGGGCGGCGAGCTCACAGCTGGCTGATCACGCGCAGCTGTGAGGCAGGCAGAGGACCTGCAGCTGCGTGAAGGCTGCAGGATTGGTCGGCGCCGATCCAGGGGCCCATTTAAGGCCGGAAGGAGGACAAGTCCGGCACGGGGCAACAACCGTCGGGATTCCTGCGCCGTCGGTCTGTCCTGGGACTGGTGCCTGCCGAAGCTCCGTCCGGAGGAACTGCCAGCCAGCTGCCTCTTCATTGCCAGGGTGAGGAAACCCCTTCCTTTTGTTACTTCGTTTGCCTGCTGCAAGGTCTGCTTTTGTTTGCTGCATTGCTGGAATTCTGAGGCTAGCCTCGGCCTGAGACCACCCTAGCCTGCCCGGCCCCGCCCTGCCACCGACAAAAAGGACTTAACTCAGAATATAAGTGACGACAAATATTTCATTATTTAGAAAAATCCAAAGCAGATATAATTGCTTTACAAGAAACAAGAATCCGAGAGAAAGACAGTAAGTATCTAAAGAATCCTAAATTGGGAAACTGTTTTCCTGCAGCATACCATAAAAAAAGAGGGGGGTAGTAATATATGTAAAATCAGCCTATAACGTTGAGAAAATATTTTTGGACCCAAATGGGCATTATATAGGACTGGAAATTACTCTTCCAAATTATAAGTTACTTACAGTTGCTGTTTACACACCACAAGAAAACAAGGAGAAATTTTTTCGGGAAATACGAAAAGAAAGAAATAACTATCTTAGTGAGAGATGTCAGGAAAGCATATTAATCATGGGGGCCATGCATGCTGTGATAAACCCTCTAGAACAGTGGTTCTCAACCTGTGGGTCCCCAGATGTTCATGGACTCCAGCTCCCAGAAGCCCCAGCCACTATGGTCAATGCTCAGGGCTTCTGGGAGCTGAAGTTCACAAACATCTGGGGACCCACAGGTTGAGAACCACTGCTCTAGAAGATCAAAAATTGGCAAAACAAAGAAAGGAAAATCAAAGGAAACTTCCAAAGAGCTTCTTTGCATTAATGGACAACCTTTCTTTATTAAGTGTGTGGAAATTTAAATACCCAGATGAGAGAAGTTACACATTTTATTTGGACAGACACCACTCAATGTCGAGAACTGATCTGTTTCTTTTATCCAAGAGCTTACACACAGAAATACACGATATTGTGCTGCAACCAAAAACATATTCAGACCATAGCTTGATTAAATTAGGGTTAAAAACAAAACACAGAGAATATGCATGGAAACTCAACGATTCACTGCTAACAAATACATATTATGTGGAAGAATTATGAGAGACCTTGAAAATGTATTTTAAAAAGAACAATAATGGAGAATTAACTGCAAAAACCATTTGGGATGCTAGCAAAGCAGTCCTGAGACAGCACCTTATTAAAATAGGGCACATAAATAAGAAGAAGATAACAGAAAGAACAGTAAGGATTTATAATGAACTTACATTAAAAGAAAAAGAACTAGAGAATGACCCCATGAATGAAAAATTAAAAGATGAAATTAAATTGCTCCAGGAACAGCTCAAAAATATGTACTGTCAAGAAATCGAAAAGAAGATTATGAACTGCAAATTAAATTACTTTGAAAATTCCAACAAACTAGGCAAATGGCTTGCTTATAAACTAAGAAAAAAGAAAAAGAAAAAGCAGATTCTTCAACTGAAAATGGCGGGTAAAATTTACACAAACCAAGACTTTATTAAAGAAATATTTCATAAATACTTTACAGATCTATATAAAGAGGATACAGGACAAAAAGAAGATGACTGTCAGTTACAATCCTACTTAGATAGCCAGGATATGATGAAAATATCAAAAGACCACAAACAAATACTTAATGAAACAATTACGAAGGAAGAAATCTCCATTGCTATTAAGAGTTTAAAAACCTCAAAAGCACCTGGACCCGATGGCTTCACCGTGAAATATTATAAAACATTTGAGGGGGAGTTGATACAACCATTATACAATACTTTTAATCAAATTCTAACAGAAGGAATTCCAAAAACCTGGACAGAAGTGAATATCGCTTTAATACCAAAGGAGACAAAAGATTTAACACCACCCAATAATTACAGACCAATTTCATTATTAAATACGGACTACAAAATATTCACGCGCATAATGGCAGAGACACTGAAGAAAGTTTTGCAATCTATCATACACGAAGATCAGGAGTGGCTTCCTACCAAAGAGACTATTGAGAAATAATGTAAGAACAGTGATAAATATTATAGACCATTTTGAAAGACACAATGAAAAAGAACTAGCAATGATCTTTCTAGATGCTGAAAAAGCCTTTGACAAGGTGAAATGGAAATTCCTAATAGCGACCTTGGAAAGAATGGATTTTGGAAATAGCTATATAAAATGGATACAAGAAATATACTCTCAACAAACAGCTAGAGTTATAGTAAATGGGGAAAAAACAAGAGACATAAAAATTGAAAGGGAACTCGGCAAAGTTGCCTCCTCTCACCTCTTTGATTTATCTTGATACTAGAAATATTAAATAACAAGATTAGATCAGACTTAAATATAAAAGGGATCAAAATTAAAGAACAGATATACAAACTCCAAGCATATGCAGTTGATTTGGTAATTTTTCTACAAGAACCACTAGAATGCATAGATAAGCTGTTAAAGATCACCTACAAATTTGGAGAAAATGCAGGATTTAAAATAACAACAAATATGCACCCCGAGAAAGAAGAACAATGTATTAAAAAGTCTAATTTTCAAATTCAAAAGAAAATCAAATATTTAGTTGTCTGGATCAAGAAGCAAAATACAGAATTGTTCAATAATGACTACATAAAAGTGTGGACAGTCATAAAGAAAGATTTTTAAAAATGGAGCAAACTACATCTATCCCTACTTGGAAGAATATCGATAGTGAAAATGAACATCTTGCCCAAAATGATCTTTTTATTTCAAAGTTTACCAATAATAAAGAACGACAAACCATTTAAACAATGGCATAAAGACCTTACAAAATTCATTTGGGAAAGGAAAGAAACCAAGGATAAACTGGAAAAATCTTATAGATCAAAAAGAAAGAGGTGGATGTAGCTTGCCTGACTTCAAATTATATTATTACGC
This sequence comes from Iguana delicatissima, assembly GCA_948472985.1. Classification (NCBI taxonomy): domain Eukaryota; kingdom Metazoa; phylum Chordata; class Lepidosauria; order Squamata; family Iguanidae; genus Iguana; species Iguana delicatissima. Next base: position 138,488 of record CAOKZL010001559.1, read on the forward strand.
ATCAGAGTTAACTTGGATAACAGACTGGATCAGATTACAGAATGCAAGAACATTAACATTAGAGGAAGCTGATAATAGGATGGACTGGCATGCCTATTTGTGGTATAATAAAGCAAAAATAGACAAGGAGTTCACAAATCATTTCATAAGGGGATCATTACTGAGAATATGGATACAAATAAAGAAAAAACTATATAATAAAATCCCAACTTGGATATCCCCTCAGGAAGCCTTTTTCAGAAGATGGGCTGATGAGCAAAAAAAAAAATGGCTGACATATAAAGATCTACTAGAACTAGGCAAATCATCCACACCACAGTTAAAAACAAGAGAAAAATTAGAACAAATGGGTTGTAAGTTGGCATGGTTTCCATATAGACAACTCTACGAAAGATACAAAATAGATCTAAAACTAGAAGGGTTTAATTTGAGGCAAACACCTAATGAATTTAAGAAAATCATATTTGGTCAAACAAATCACCCCACAGCAAAATTTTACAGTTACTTGCTAAACCACAAATTTAGAGGATGAAACAGTCAAAGATACAATGATATCTTGGGCTACCATATTAGGCCATACAATTGAGTTAGAACAATGGGAAACATCATGGAAATTAACCCATAGAATTACGTTATCACAAGATCTTAAAGAAAACTATATAAAGATGTTTTACAAATGGTACATAACACCAGCTAAACTGGAAAAAATGTATAACACACACCAAAACAAATGTTGGAAATGTCAAGAGAAAATCGGAACACGTGGTGGAGTTGCCAGAAAATTAATAAATTCTGGAAAGACTTAAATAAAATGCTGATGGAAATATTTGAAATTCAAATACCTTTAAAACCAGAAATTTATTTGTTAAATATGGTTCAAATTGTAGATCAGAAAATTTCAAAGAAATACTGGAGGGTGTTAGTATATCTTGTTACGGCAGCTAGAATTTTAATTTCTAAGGGCTGGAAAAACAAAGAAACCCCCAAGATAGAACAATGGATGATGAAAATATTGGAAATTAGAGAAAATGACCAACTCACTGTAAAAATCAAAGAGAAATCGGAAGAAATATTGAAGGAATGGGACCCAATAGCAAGGTTCCTCCACAGTAAATGGGGTAATATAATTACAGAATAAGAAGTAAATCAAACAAACCTGAACATATTTATGAGAAGTTAACAATCAGAGGTACAAACAAACAAGGGTTGAGTATTGAACTTTATAAATAACAGCATTTGAGCAGAAATGGTGACCGGAGAGGAAAGACCACCAGAGACATATATAACCAAGCCTGTTAGTCTGTGCATATACTTTTACATGTATATAAGCATGAATGTACAGGTACAGGAACAAGTATGTATGTATATATGCACACAAATGTATATGTATAAGCACGAATCTGAACAAATATTGATATTTATGAGTAGCGTATGAATACTGATACATGCTGAAAACATATATAGGAGGAACAACACTAATTGATACAGAGATAGTGCAGAAAGAAGTAATAAGAGGAAGTGTAAGTAACATGCAAAAGAACCTTCATTATTTGTCAACAAGTGATTGAGTTCAAATCAATGGAAGTAATCTCAAATGCTTTTTCGTTTTAGTCATTTTTTTATTCATCTTTTTCTTCTTCTTTTCTTTTAACAACAATGCAATTAATGGTAACATCAGAAAGTTTTATCTCCTTTTTTTCTATATTTTCTTTTTTATTGTAATTAATATTAATTAATTTCATTGTAACTAATATTGGTTGGAAGATATCAGTGGATCGAAAGTAACTTTGTTGGAGTCTGAAGAACAAAAAAAGTTCTGTTCAATGCTGATGTTGCCTATGTAAATACCAATTTATTATAATCTTGTATTAATAAAAAAATAATGGGGGGAAAAAGAACTTGGAGATACCAGAATAACAGTAGGGATGATTTGGCCCCTCTAGTTGAATTCAACTCTAAATAGAAAGAGGTTAAGCTGAGTTGGTTCATTTACATGATCAGACTGAACCATTGAGAGGATATGAGGGTATATTATGAAGAATAATATTCCTACTCAGGCCAAGGAAAATCCCTCCAGCCAAACCTTAGAATGTTTGTTCAGTGGGAGTCTCAGAAGTTGATGTACTATCATCAAGAGAACCTAATTTGTTTGCAGACAGAGGATAGGGAGGGCTGCAGAAGCTGTTGCACACAAGAACTTTTGCCAATAACACAACCTGCATCTAAGTCTCCAATGAGATTGACTCGTAAGCAGACTCTGGCATGTCATCATTCACCCCCAAAGAAGACATTTCAACCTACCTTATCTCAGTGTAATGTAATTTCTACCGTCTCCACTCAAGATCCGTTTATGATTCCCATTAGCACACCTAACAGACAGAATACGATGGAGGATACACAGGAGCTTAGCTTAGCTTCAAAATCAATGGACTGACTTACAAACCCTCAGAATAATGTCTTTGTATTATCATGGAATATTGCAGGATGGAATGCCAAATGTAGAGATCCTTCTTTTATGGAGTACCTTTCACAATTTGATGGTTTAATGTTGCAGGAAACATGGACTTCAGAAGCAATTGATTTCAACGGTTATATTTCTCATGTGCTATTCCCAGTATAAGGAAAGGTAGATAGAAGGGTGGGCTACTTATTCTTATTTCTATCAAGCTCCACATGCTATTTACCAAGCTCTCTACTTATGATAAATATGCAATAGCAGTGCTGGTGAAGATTTACTAATAATGTTTATAAATATGTATTTACCATCCCAGCAACTGCATGCACAAATTAAGTCAACCTGGCAAGGTCTTGAAACTTATATTGAAGAGTCTGTATCAGCTTTTTCTATTTCTCAGATCATTATTGGGGCTGACTTTAATGCTAGACTGGGTGTAAGTGAAACTGCAGTTTATGCTGCCCATCATATTTGTTCACCAGAAAGACCCCCTACACTTAAGCAAATATGTGTTGCTCAAAGGATACTGTGAGCAACTATGCAGGTCTTAATTTGCTACAGGTGTACAGAGATTAGACTTACTCATTTTAAATGGGAATATAACTGGGGACATACCAGGCTAGTTTACATTTTGGTCAGGAATCAGGATGAGTATTATCGATTATATGATTGTTAGTTATAATTTATTGCATCCTTCTATAAAATTTGTGGTGGACAGCAGAGTGGATAGTGACCATTTGCCCCTAAATATATACTTGAAGATTCCTGAATATCAAGCGCAGGCTAAGGATATCTTTAAACCAAACCCCAGGGTGATAGTTACTAATAATAAGATTAAATGGTCACAAAAGACTGCTGGGTTTTTCACAGAGCTGCTTAATACAAACCAATACTCTGAGATTCAATCAATTTGTCTTGCAAGAAGCCCAAATAGTGAGATTTTTTAGCAATATGTAGCTCTGATTACCAAATTAGTCAACTCATATACAGTAAAAAAACTCTAAAAAAAAATCTACACCAGGAAGTTTAGTTTGAAGGATTGGTTTGATCAGGAATGCAGAGATGCTAAGAAAATGCTTATTCTTAAATTTAAGCTATATAAGGAGAACTCAGTAGAAGTTAGGGCTGAGGAGTTATTGCAACTAAAAAAAAGGTGCAAGAAACTGATTAAAGAAAAAAAAGGATTGCACAAAGAGCATTATGGAATACAGCTCATGAAAGTAAGCTTCCCACACTCCAGGAGGGATATGGCAATTGGCCTCTGCAACATAACCTTTGGTTGCTGTGGATGTAAAATACCAAAAGGTTTTCATATCCTTCACCCTAACTGTGTTGCCACATCCTTCCTGGAGTGTGGGAAGCTTACTTTCATGAGCTGTATTCCATCAAAGAATCCCCTACTTTTCAAGTAAAACATATCACTAGGAGTCTGCTGGAATGGCAACCAGTAAGAACTGATGAAATAATTGATCTAGTAAACCAACATAAACCAGGTAAGACTCCAGGCTGTGATGGTATCCCTCTTGAGCTAATTAAACACAACATAAATTGATGGGCTCCAATCTTGGCAAATTTTTTCATATATATTGATCAGAATGCCCATATGCCATATGAGTGGGGTACAGCTATTATTATTCCAATCTTTCAGAAAGGCAAAAAGGATAATCCAGCAAACTACCACCCAGTTTGGTCTCTAGAATTAGCAAGCTCTGTGTCAGATAACAATATGAGAAATTAAAACTCTGGAGGGAGTCTAGAAAGGTTTTGGCAGATGAACAAGAGGGTTTTAGATCAGGAATCATAGAGTTGGAAGAGACCACAGGGACCATCAAGTCCAACCACCTGCTACGCAGGAACACATATCAAAGCATTCCCAAGAGATGGCCATCAAGCCTTTGCTTAAAAATCTCCAAAGGAGGAGAATTTACCACACTCTGAGGCAACATATTCCACTGCCGGACAGCTCTTACTGTCGGAGCTCTGAGGTTCAAGTGGAATCTCCTTTCCTGCAACTTGAATCCATTACTCCTTGTTCTAGTCTCTGGAGCAGCAGAAAACAAGCCCACTCCCTCCTCGACATGACATCCCTTCAAATATTTAAACATGGCTATCATGTCCCCTCTTAACCTTCTCTTCTGCAGACTAAACATACCTAGCTCCCTAAGCCGTTCCTCAAAGGGCATGGCTTCCAGACCCTTCATCATTTTGGTCACCTTCCTCTGGACATGTTCCAGCTTGTTGATATCCTTCTTGAATTGAGGTGCCCAGAACTGGACACAGTATTCCAAATGAGGCCTAACCAGTGCAGAATAAAGTGGTTCCCTTACCTCCTGTTACCCTGTTTATTGGGGGTCCCCAAAGGGACTCCAAAATGTGCTCTACTATAGGTGGGGAAAATTAGCTCAGAGCACTGCTTTAGCGTTACAAGAGGCAGGGTAACTTAGCAGGATCTTGTAACCCAGTGTTTACGGGGTCAGGCCAAGCCAAGGAGCACACCAAGTTTAAGAATAATTGCGATTTTATTAAGTACAGACAAACAGTGTATGCAACACACTCACACAAGTAGCTAAGGAAAATAAAGGTTGGAGTGGTATAGAGGGATTTTGAGAGGGATTGTAGAATTGGGTGATATGACACCTGTCCTGAAGCTGGAGTTCGTTGGTCTGGAGTCTCAGTACGTGGGACTGAGGGGACAGCTTGCCAAACAAAGCACCAGGAAGGCTGGATAGAAGTCTGGAGCAATCCGAGGAAGGTCTCGAATCAGGGGTTTTTATAGGGAGAAGTGTGACTGCAGGCAATGCCTTACTCGGGGACAACAATTAGTTTTGGGTGTGAGACAATGTCTCAGAAAAGTCACAGTTTAGCATGATTAAGTCCGAATTGACAAAGAGGTAGACTGTATGCAAATGCTCAGTGCTTGGCCTTTAAGCTTCTAGCTTGCCAAGTTACCTGCTTGGGGCAGGGAGTCCTTTTGTAAACAGCGTGCATACATAATGAGGGTGTTTGCCAGGGAGGGCCCCGAAGCTGCGATCTGGCTATTTCTGGCATGCCTGTATTGTTTGAGAATATTTCAGCAGTTAAGTGCCGAGCCTAGTTTCGTGCTTGTCCAGCGGCCTCACAAACACGTGGAGAAGGGTGGTATGGTAAGGCTGAATTATGATATCAAAGTGATATCTAGTGCTATCACCAGGTAGGCCTAAGCTGTAGTAACACTCCCTCGATCTAGATATCATACTCCTATTGATACAATGAAGAATTGCATTGGTTATCTTGGCTGCCTCATCACACTGCTGACTCATGTTCAGCTTGTAATCTACCAAGACTCCTAGATCCCTTTCAAATGTACTGTCATCCAGCCACGCGTCCCGCATCCTTTATTTGTGCATTCCATTTTTTCTGCCAAAGTACAGCACTTTACATTTCTCTCTGTTGAAATTCATTTTGTTAGCCTTGGCCCAGCTCTCCAATCTGTGAAGGTCCTTTTGAAATTTGATCCTGTTCTCTGGGGTATTAGCAACCTCTCCCAATTTGGTGTCATCTGCAAATTTGATCAGCATGCCCTCCACTCCCTCATCCAAGTCATCAATAAAGATGTTGAATAGCCCTGGGCCCAGGACAGAACCCTTTGGCACCCCACTAGTCACTTCTCTCCAGGATGAAAAGCAACCATTGGTGAGCACTCTTTGGGTTCAGTTGGTCAACCAATTACAAATCCACCTAGCAGCAGCACTGTCCAGCCCGCATTTTACTAGCTTCTTTGCAAGAATGTCATGGGAAACTTTGTCAAAGGCCTTGCTGAAGTCAAGACGTGGAGGGCCTTCCCTTCATCTATCAAGCTTGTAACCTTACCATAAAAAGAGATAAGATTAGTCTGGCATGACTTATTTCTGAGAAATCCATGTGGACTCTTAGTGATTACGGCATTGCTTTCTAAGTAATTACAAACTGATTGTTTAATGATCTGCTCTAGGATTTTTTGTGGTATTGATGTTAGGCTCACTGAGCGATAATTATTTTGGTCCTCTTTTTCCCTTCTTGAAGATGGGGATGACATTTGCCCTCCTCCAGTCTGCTGGGACTTGTCCTGTTCTCCAAGAGTTCTCAAAGATTATTGCAAGTGGTTCAGAAATGACTTCAGCCAGTTCTTTTAATATCCTTGGATGTAATTCATCTGGCCCTGGAGACTTGATTTCATCTAGTTTAGCCAAATATTCCTGTACTACTTCTCTACTTATTCTGTGCTGCATTCCCCCCCTCCTCACCTGCTCCCCATCCCCCAGGTTGAGTACTTCTATCCTTTTGAGAGAAAACTGAGGCAAAGAAAATGTTGAGTAGTTCTGCCTTCTCTCTCTCCTCCGTTATTAGTTGGCCATCTTCTCCATGCAGCGACCCTATCATTTCGCTGTTCTTCCTTTTGCTGTGGACATATCTAAAAAAGTCTTTTTTGTTTTTGATTTTAATGTCTCAGGCAAGACTGAGTTCATTCTGTGCTTTAGCTTTTCTGGCCTTCTCCCTACATCTCCTGGCTGTTTGCTTGAATTTCTCTTTGGTGGTTTCACCTTTCTTCCGTTTCCTGTATATGTTTCTTTTAACACTTAGCTCAGTTGAGAGTTCTTTAGTCAACCATTCCGGTTTCTTGAGACACCTGCCATTTTTCCTCCTTATTGGCACAGTTTTCAATTGTGCCTTCAGTATTTCACTCTGGATCATACTTTAATTCTACAGCATTCGGTGGAAATATACTCTAATACAGTGGTTCTCAACCTGTGGGTCCCCAGATGTTTGTGGACTTCAGCTCCCAGAAGCCCCAGCCACTATGGTCAATGCTCAGGGCCTCTGGGAGCTGAAGTCCACAAACATCTGGGGACCCACAGGTTGAGAACCACTGCTCTAATAAATCAAAGGGGTCTCTGTTTGCAGCTTTTATTGATCTCAAATCAGCTTTTGATTCCATCCCCAGGGATAAATTATGGCATAAGTTAGAGGCTTCTTGTATAGATCAGTATCTGTTACTGCTTCTTTACAAGCTATATGAAAATACAGTTTTGAAAATAAGGTGTAACTTAGAAGGTCATCTATCTGACAAAGTTCCAACATATAACGGAGTAAAGCAAAGGTGTACATTAGCCCCATTATTATTTAATTTTTATATCAATTCAATGGTTGCTGCTCTTAGTCAGATTTTCATCCCTCAAAATTAGCAGGTAGACATCTTTCGGTACTATTATATTCTGATGACGCAATATATTATGGCAGACACCCACCGGCCTACAGAGAGCATTGCACACCTTAGCACATTACTGCAATGATGAAGGCCTCCAAATAGACTACAAGAAAACTGAAGTTGTGGTGTTTGCTAAAAGACCAGAGTTGTATAAATGGCTAATAAGTGAAGAAACAAGGACTTTTAAGTATCTTGGGGTTGTTTTCCAATCAAATGGAAATTGTAAAGAGCATGCAGAGTATGTTGCACAAGAGGCACAAAGATCTACCTCTGCAATCTTAAGATTTTTTTTTATACCAAAGGAGGGCATTGTGTGCCAGCTGCTTTGAGATTGTTTCAAGCTAAACCCTTTAATCAACTTCTTTATTGTGTGCAACTAGGTCCTTATGCTTCTTTTACTCCACTGGAAGTAGTTCAGTCAAAATTTCTAAGGGCCATTTTGCAAGCCCCTCGAGGGATTTGCAATGCAGCATTGTGGCTTGAGGTGGATTTTTTGAAAGTTGAATCTTGGGCTTGGCTAGCTATTTTTAGATTTTGGTTGAAAATAGTTTTCTTTCCAAGAGACTTGACCTCTTTGATATTACAAGATAACTATCAGTCAGCTTGGAAAAAGAAATACCTGCTAAACTTAAACTATATGGCTTCTCTGAGGAGCATCTTCTATATATAGGATTCGAAACAGCAAGCCAAGCCCTCAGTCAATGAATTAAGGAGGTAGAGAGACAACTAGACTTAGGGACAATTTCAAACAATATTTTAACTGCATTTACATACAGTCCTGAATCATTGTAAAGCCTTTACTCTTGTTTGATTAAATGCTTTGCCATCAGCATTATTAGAAGGAAAGTTTAAAAAGGTCCCATACTCCCAATGTGAATGCTCCTTTGTCTCCTATCTCTCTAAGTCTACTTCGCTAAGACTGTCTGGCCCAACTGACTTAATATCCATATCAGAATCTACATCTGAATTCTCCATCTTGACCTGTATATTGGCCCTTGCACTCATTCATGCTCAGTTGAATGAGAACACTACACTTCTGAGGTCTAATAATTGGTTGTAAGGCAGTTTTTTCATTCCTCTGAGCCTCCTTCAATTCTGTTTGTTTGTGCACCTTCCAACTGATGTTTGTCCCTGCCTGTCTGTAATTAATTGAACAAATTGAAGACATTAAATTTTAATTTACACTCATCTGCTCTAAATTCATTCTGTTTTCATTCACATTAGGATCTTGAGCCATTGTGTTTATCTGATTCATAAAAATCATTGTACTGGAAAGAACGGGTTGCCCACTGTAATTGTGGTTTTTTGAGTGGTCATCTGTGAACTCACACAATGGGGTCACCTGCACTTGTGCAGTGCAATGTTCAGAACCTTCTAGAGTCTAGGGATAGATGTTTTGGTGGGAACCCTGCCCCATTCCCTGAGGCTATAAAGCCACATTCCCACCTTACCTGTTAGTTCAGTGGCTGCCTAAGGCAGCAGCCAAAGGACCAACAGGTCAAGCAGGACATGAAGAGGGGAGGATGGATAGGGTTGTGTGAGCTCAAAGATGACCACTCAAAGAACCACAGTTACAGGTAGGCAACCTGTTCTTCTTTGTGGTCTCTGTGACTCACAGAAATTGGGAGACTAGTGAGATATTAATCAAGGAGGTGGGAGTGTCATGCCACGGAAGACCGCAATGTAACCCCTCCAAACATAGCATCAGTATATGCCCTATTGTCCGGTTTATAATGTGTGATAAAGGTCATAGGCTGTGACCAGGTAGCAGCCCTGTGGATCTCATGGAGAGGAACCTCATGTAGGAAGACTATGGTGCCATAGCTCTGCTGGTGTGACTTCTCACTTATTGAAGAGGTTGTCTTCCAGCCAGTTCATAGACAAGATGAATAGTGGAAGCTACCCACTTCAACAGTCTCTGGGATGCAACTAGTTGTCCCTTTTAGAAGAAGAGTAACAGACAAAAAGTCTATTAGAGTCTCCAAAGCCAAAGAACACCAGAGCACATCTGGCATCAAGAGAGTGAAGATTTAGTTCCAAGTCTGATGATGAATTTGACATGAAGGAAGGCAGGATGAAGTCCTGAATGATGTGGAAGGAAGACACTACCTTTGGAAGAAAGGTGATACCTGGCCAAAGCACCATCTTCTCTTTGCAGAAATGGAGGTACAGTTGATCAACCCTGAGTGCACAGATCTCACTTGCTTTCCTGGCTGAAGTGACAGCCACCAAGAACATCATTTTCCATGAAAATAGGCGTATGACAAAGTGGCCATGGATTCAAAGGGCCTCTTAGAGAATTGAGAGAGGGCTAGTTGAAGGTCCCAGGCTGGAACTGGAAGCAATCCTGAAGGGTGTAGATGCTTGTATCCTTGAAGGAACTGTTTTACCAGTGTTGGAGAAACAAGAAGGTCAACCATGTCATTGTAGATCCCAGGAAATGGCTGACAGGTAGCATTTAACAGAAGAATAAGGAAGGCCTTTAGTATACAGAGAACCAAGGAATGCGAGGATGTCTATGGTACCAAAGTTATCCAAGTCGAGATGGTTGCTTTGCAGGAACTAGTAGAACTTTGACCATTTGTAGGCTTAGGAGCGACTTGTAGAGGGTTTGTGTGCCGCCTTGACAATATGCCTAAAAGATAGAGGTAATGCCATCAATAAAGTAGGTTCTAGGTTGTCAGCCTGAGGGAATGAACATCTGGATGTCTTATTGTACTGTTGTGGACAGTAAGGAGGTTCAGTGGAGAACCCCGATGTCGATGACAGTCAGATCTCAACCAGGATCTGGATCGAAATTGTGTTCAGAGTGATGTCAACCTTGTGCCATGCGAAGGAGGAGGTTGTGAAGTAGGTACAGGCATAGCCAGGTATTTCCAAGACCTGGGAGGTAGTGAAGGATGAGTCTGAACCAAGGTGACCTCCACAGTGGTAACCTGGAGAGGAACCTCCTGTCGATTCAGTGTGTTTTCAAGGAGCTCTCCCTCAGAAACAGCAGGAGAAGCCAACCTTGATGGAGAGTGCCTCGGTTGGTTACGTGAGGCTGCGTCTGACTGTAACTCCTGCTGAGTCAGGACTGTAGATGGTGGAGGAGATGGAACAGGAATTGTTACCATTGAATAATACTGAATGGTAGTAGATTCACCTGAACTGAAATCCTTAGACTTTTTATTCCACCTGTCTCTTGCAAGCTCCTTTTCTATTAAGTGTCCTGGTGTAGCAGGTGCCAGCTCAGAGGTTGAAGTCAGAGGCCTAGCTGGTGCTGAAGCTTGATCCTTATCCAGGAGAGTTGAAGCTTTCCACTCTCGATGTTTGTCTTTTGATGATTTAGTCATTGATTTCTTCATGAAGGAAGTCTCCATCAAGTGTCTAAGTGACCTCTTCAACAATGGTTTCTATGAAGTTGGGTCAGACTGCAAAGTTCCCTTAGATGTTGAAGCCAAGGTCGACGGCTGGAGGGCCTTCTTGTACAAGAGTTACTAAAGCAGTGGTTCTCAACCTGTGGGTCCTCAGATGTTTGTGGACTTCAGCTCCCAGAAGCTCCAGCCACTATGGTCAATGCTCAGGGCTTCTGGGAGCTGAAGTCCAAAAACATCTGGGGACCCACAGGTTGAGAACCACTGTACTAAAGTGTCACCTCTCAATTCCATCTTGTCTGTGGGGTGAAGGCCTGATGGTGGATGCAGGCCCAGACAGATCAAGCACTTCGAGTGACTGTTGCAATTAAAAATCTTTGCATCGTAATTTCGACAGTGCTTAAAGAAGGCTGTTGATGCCATAAATTGAGGGCAAATCCAGTAGCAAAGTCAAATACCATAGCCAAAGTTGAACGAACAGTCTTTAATAATATTGATTCCAAAACCAGATAAGGATTTGACAGATCCAGGATCATATAGACCTATATCACTAATAAATCAAGATGCCAAGATATTGACAGCAATAATGGCAAAAAGAATGAATAAGTTTATTTATAAGTATTTGCAGAGAGATCAATGTGGTTTTGTGCAAGGAAGACAGATGTCAAATCTAATTGGTAGAGTATTGAATAAAATAAATATAATCGAAAGGGATAAACAAAAAGCAGGAATAATGGCATTAGATATATACAAGGCCTTTGACTATGTAGAATGGCCAGCATTAAAAATAACATTAAAGATATTAGGATTGGGGGAAAAATTTAGGGGATTGATAAATCAGTTATACTTACAGCAGTAGTAATGATAAGTGGTGGATTAACAAAACAAATTCAAATATCCAGAGGAACAAGACAAGGTTGTCCGTTATCCCTGATTTTATTTGTGGTGGTCATTGAAATTTTGGCAAATGTTATTAGAAAGGATGAGAATTTGGAGGGAATTGGGATTAAAGGAAAGAATAAATTAAATTTGTTTGCTTATGATACCTTGCTGACAATTAAAGATCCGATAAAGAAAATGGATAGAGCATCTGAAACTTAAAAGAATTTACTGAAATGACAGGGTTACAAATAAATTGGGCTAAATTGGAATTAATGTTTTTTAATTATACTAAAACAGAAGAACAGATTTTTTAAAAGATAGATCAATATTAAATTAAAGGAAATAGTTAAATATTTAGGAATAAATATTACAAAAGGTCTACAAAGATTAGAGGAAAAAATTATAATAAATTAAGACAAGAAGTGAAGTGGAAATTAGAAAAATATAAAAATATTACATTATCATGGTTTGGAAGAATAGCATTTGTAAAAATGAAAATACTACCTAAGATTATTTTTTTGTTCAGGATGTTACCAATGAAAGTTATCAGAAGAAGAATTGAAAAATTGGTAGTTATTATTGAACAACTTTTGTAATGGGAACAAGAGAGTAAGGATTAATAAGATAGTTTGGTATAAATCTGAAAAAGAAGGTGGATTGGGCCTACCAAATCTAAAATGGTATTACAATGCAAATCAATGGAGATATATCATAGATGCACTTATAGGAAAAGGGGATTTAGATTGGTTAAAGATGGGAGCAATAGAAATTAAGAAGAGATTAGAGAACTTTTTTTTTTTTTGGAAACCTGTCAAGAGAGAAATGGAAAAAGTAGAAAACCCTTTTTTGAAAAATATATTAGAAATTTGGAAGAAAAATAAGAATAGGTTGCCTACCTATAACTATGTTTCTTCGAGTGGTCATCTGTGCTCTCACACAGTGCGAATCTTCACACATGCGCATTAGCGTTTCGGAAAGTTCAAGAGCTGAGCAGCTTGGCGGGAACCCCTCCCCCACTCAGTACTGAGCATGCTCAGTCTTGCCAAGCCAACAGTCTTCCCTCAGTTTTGAAGTCCGCCGAGGAAGGGACCTCAAAGAGGGGAGGCTGGGTAGCTGTTTGTGAGGGCACAGATGACCACTTGAAGAAACAGTTACAGGTAAGCAACCTGTTCTTCTTCATGGTCTCTGTGCCTCACACAATGGGAGATTAAGTAGCTTACCGTTGGATGGGGGGTCAAGTCCTAGACGACAGAGGACAGCACTGCAGGACCGAAGCAGGCATCACGTCGGGCTCTGCAATCAAGGCGGTAGTGGTGGACAAACGTCAAAGGTCACAACCACATAGCCACCTGACAAAGTTTCTGCAGGTCAATTCCTTTGAGGAGAACTGCCGAAGAGGCCACAGGCCTGGTAGAGTGGGCGTGAAGCGGAGACAGAGGTGATTGCCTGGTGAGTTCATAGACAAGGTGAATCATCTGAACAACACACTTAGAAAAATGTTGAGTGGAGACTATGACCTTTCCGACGTCCACCATAGCAAACAAAAAGGTGTGGAGTGAGGCGAAAGGTCAAAGTTTGTGTAAATAGAAAGCTAGTGCCCAGTGCACATTGAGTAAGTGGAGAGAGCGCTCAAGAGGTGAAGATGGTTCAGGATAGAAAGTTGGCAGAATGATATCCTGGTTAAGGTGGAAGTCGGAGATGACTTTAGGGAGAAAGGAAAGTTCTGGGCATAGGACGACCTTGGCCCTATGAAACAGCAGAAAGGGTTTGTCTGAGCAGAGTGCAGTCAATTCCCCACCCTTCTAGCTGATGTAATAGCGACCAGGAATGCTGTCTTCACAATAAGGAGACAGTCATCACATGTGGCCATAGGTTCAAACAGATGGTGTACGAGTTGGGAAAGGACGAGAGACAGCGACCATGGAGGAAGAGGTAGGGAGACTGGGGGATAAAGATGTTGAAGGCCTTTGAGGAACTGCTTGACCATAGCATTTCTGAAAAGAGCCAAGAAAGGAGAGCCATGTGGTTGACAGGCGACAATTGTGGAGAGGTAGACTTTAAGAGAGGAGAAGGCCACCACTTGTTCCCTTAGAGACAGGAGGAAATGGAGTACTGTGGATAAGGAAGCAGGGGAAGTAGCCTCGCCATGGGCATCTGCAAAGGCAGTGAACTTGCACCACTTGTACTCGTACAATCTATGAGTGGATTACTTCCTAGAGGCCGTGAGAACTGCCAGGATGGCAGGAGAGTCTAGAACAGTGGTTCTCAACCTGTGGGTCCCCAGATGTTTTTGGACTTCAGCTCCCAGAGGCCCTAAGCATTGACCATAGTGGCTGGGGCTTCTGGGAGCTGAAGTCCACAAACATCTGGGGACCCACAAGTTGAGAACCACTGGTCTAGAAGGTTATCTTCCAAGCATGCAAATGGAGGCGAGGGAGGTCTGGATGAAGCACACGACTGTCCAAGTGCGAGAGGAAGTCGGGTATGCATGGAAGCAGCATCTGACAGCCCTGGGAGATGGTGAGGAGGTGCCCAAACCAATGTTGTCTCGGCCAGTAAGGGACTATGAGAACAGTGTCTGCCCTGTCTGCGGTAATCTTGGCCACCGCTCAGCCCAGGAGAGGAAACAGGGGGAAGATGTAAAGGAATCCCTTGTTCCAGGGAAACTGGAATGCATCTCTGAGAGAGCGGTGCCCTGCGCTGGCTCTGGAGCAATAGTGGGGACACTTCCTGTCCTGGTAGGTGGCAAAGAGATAGATGGATGGAGTGCCTCATCGGGACACTATCTGGCGAAAGGCAGTGTTGGAGAGGGACCACTCGTGATGGCAGGCTGTGTCTCTGCTCAGCGTGTCCACTGGAGCGTTGTCCTGTCCTGCCAGGTGGACTGCAATCAGGTGGATCCACAGTAGGACACACCAGTCGTATATCTGTAACATGAGATGGAGAAGGAGAGACAAGTAGGTGCCTCCCTGGTGATTGATGTAGGAGACAGCTGTTGTATTGTCAGACAGCATCTGTACAGTCCATCCTATGAAGAGTTTCCAGAAGGCTTGGAGGTCTTTGAAGATTGCCAGAAGCTCCAAGGTGTTGATATGCAGATGTTTCTCCAGTCTGGTTCAGTGCAAAGAGGCAATCACAGTGAGCTCCCCAGCTGAGGATGGATGCATTGGTGGTGATAGTGAGAGACGGATGGGGTTCGGTAAAGGACATTCTGGACAGCAGAGGGTGAAGCAACAGCCACCAGCGAAGGGAATCCTTGACAGGACGTGGGATTCGAAGCGTACAACGCTGGTTGTCGAGGAGAGGATTGAAGTGCCTGAGGAACCAGTGTTGGATAGGGCAGGCATGGAGATGAGACAGGTAAGTGACCTCTGTCATGGCCGTCATGCAGCCGAGGAGCTGTTGAATTTGATGAGTGGAAATGGCAGGGCTGCACAGAATCGTGGCTGTAGCTTGGCGCAGGACCCACGCACGTTTCGTCGGAACGCCATGGCAGAAGTGGAGTCCAAAGTGGCTCTGATGAAGTTGAGGGTGCACATAGGTTCCAAGTGAGACTTCTTGGGATTCACCCTGAGACCGAGATCAGAAAGCAAAGAAAGAATAAGATGAATGTCCTCATATAACTTTTGCTTGCAGAGCATCACCAATAACCAATTGTCAAGGTAGGGATAAACCACGAAGCGTTTCATACAGAGGTAAGATACCAGAGGGGTTAAGCACTTGGTGAAGACCTTGGGGGCGGTGGACCTCATACTGGCAGCACACATCGTCTACTACAAATGGGAGGTACCTCCTGTGCTGGGGGTGAATGGCGATATGGAAGTAGGTGTCTTGCAGATCTGTGGACATGAACCAGTCCCATCGCTTGAGGAGAGGAAGGATGGAGGACAGGGTGACCATCTTGAACTTCCAGGTGGAGATGGAGTTAACCACTCAGAGGTCCAGAATGGGTCAAAGAGTGCTGTCTGCCTTCGGTACGGTGAAGTACCGGGAGAAGAAGCCAGTGGATTTGGCTGAAGACAGCAACCTTTCTATGGCCCCTTTGTAAAAGAGCATATCGATCTCCTCAAGAAGAGCGCGACTGGAAGGCATGGAGTAGAAGATGCCCAGAGGAGGAGTATTTAGAAACTCGATGGTGTAACCAAGACAGACAGTGGTTAGCACCCAGTGTCCGAAGTGATGGCACGCCAGGTGTTGAAGTGGCAAGACAGTCCTGGGACCTTAGACAGATGGCCTGGAAGATGAAAGAGTGGTAGAGGTGGCGACCTGCAAGGGTAGTCAAAAGGGAGACTTTGTAGCAGACAAAGACTTCTTGGAGGAAGGCTGACGGTGCCTGAAAGAATGACGAGATGAAGAGGCCGGCAAAGAAGATTGTTGGGAGGACTGCCGTGGAGACAGCGACTGATAAGAGTAGGAAGAATGCCTCCATGAAGAGCAGAATGAGGGAGGCCTCCTGGCTTGAGTCGATGAATGGAGACCCAAATTCTTTGCTGTCAGGCGAACTTTCATAAGGTGGTCCATGGCACTGTCCATCGAAGGGAAGATATTCTATCCTCTTTCGATTATCCTCAGGCCAGCGGATCAAAGCCAGGCAAAATGGCGGAGAGCGATCACACCCACCATGACCCGCGCTGCACCCTCAATGGTGTGTCGAGAAGACTGAATTTGTTGATTAGTGAGTGCAACAGACTCATTGTAGAACTGAATAGCAGTGGTCCGGTGGTCATCCAGAAGATGGGAAATCAAGGGAAAAAGTCTGTCCCAGATGCTTCTCTGATAAGCTGCTAGACAGGCTTGGGTGTTAGAGACCCTAGTGATCAAACAAGAGGCTGAGTAAAAGTGGCGGCCAAAGCTATCAAGGCAACGACCTTCACAACCAGGGGGAATCATATGAGCCCTCTTACCCCTCTTTGTCTGGGAGGACTCAACAATGATGGAATTTGGAGTGGGATGATTGAAGAGGAATTCCATCTCCTAACATTAAGTCCGGTACATGTGTTCCAATCGATGAGGAATCAGCTGGAAGGAGACTGGCTGAGACCACAGATGTTTAATGACTTCCTGCAAGACTGGCAGAAATGGAATTGTGCTGTTGTACCGGGATGCACATCAACATAATGAAAAACCAGGTCCTGAACCATTGGGGCAGGGCCAGAAATGTCAAGGCCCAGTGTGTAGACCATCCTGAAGAGGATGTCAGAGAATTGTTTGACATCCTCAGGTGTGGAATCTGGAGTGGAGGACAGGTGTGAGACTGAGGAGTAGAATCAGTGGAATCCTCGTCAGAATCATAAGAACCAGACAATGGAGAAGACGGAGGTGGGTGAGACTGTTGAGCCTGATTCATTGAAGAGGGGTCTGGTACTGATGATGGAGCCGGTGCTGAAGTCAGTGTCAAAGTCAGTACTGGGGCCGTAACTGAAGAAATCAGCAGGATGGCAGAAATAGGCGCGGTGAGAGACTGTGTCAAAAGTAGAGCCAGTGAGATAAGTAGAGGAAGAGAAGCCGCATGGTCATCTGGTGCAGGCCGAGACACTGTGGCCGTCATTCGAGGTGGAGGAGAAACAGCCCGATATTGAGGGAAACAATCACGGGACCGATGCCAGGAACGAGATGGAGAATGTCGGTAATATGCAGACTGAGATCGAGAACAGGACCGAGAAGGGCAGTACTGAGATGGATGGCGGTAGCACGATCATGAGGGGGAGTGCAATGGAGACCAAGAGTGGTGAGGTCGATATGGAGATCAGTGATGGACATCAGGATGGTATCGGTCACGGTAAGCCGGCGAATAGGAGTAGTAAGAGCTGGGCTGCTCCCTCCATAGATGCTCAACTGGCTATGTAAGATGCTGATGAAAAGAGTGAATCCCCTCTGGCCAATGGGACATCATGAGCACCATGGTACCCATGGTCACAACGGCGAGGCAATTTACGTCGGTCAATGCATCTCGGACAGCAAGCCACACTTGACTGAGGCCGGTCTCAGGAAGCAGCCTGAGAAATGCCCAATACAGATGGGCAGTCTAACTCAGGATGGCCAGAGGTCACTGCCAGAAGAAGGTGATTTTGGGAGGACCCTTCTCCAGCCTGGTCCATGGTCATGGGAGGAGAAACGGTCAGAGTAGGTTGATGGTCCGGATCCGAAGTGGGGTCCATCGTTACTGGAATAGACAGTACCAGGAGCTGGATCGGATCATGCAGAGGCGAGAGGGCAGGATCCTCTGCCTCCTCCAAAACAACACTTTGAGGCCGTGTTGGTGGAGGTGTTGGTAAAGGCCTGAGAGCAGTAGGTCGAACTGCCAACGGTTCGAAGCAATGGGAGAAGGAGAGCAGTGTTTTTCCTTCTTCTTTTTAGGAGCCACAGAAGAGTGGTGCAAAGAGACCCTCTTACGCTCCAACAAAGTAGGCACAGTGCGAGGCTGTTGGGACGAAGCCGGCTGTGGGTTAGAAGAAGTGTCTCCAGAACTAGAAGATTGAGGAACCACTGGCATCCTTGAAAGCTTTGGAATCCTTGGAAGAGAGGAGATAGGTGGCAGAGTCAACAGAGTCGATATCGATACCAAGGGCGTGGTACCAAAGATGAGGTTGATACCGATGTAGTCAGAGAAGACTGCGATGCCAAGAGGCCTCGAGATGGATGAGTTGACACCGAGGCGGTAAAAAGAGCTGCGTTAGAAGCTGCCTGGTCCTTCAAGCAAAGAGCCTGCTCCCAGCAATAGGACTTCAAGCGAGAAGCCCTATTCTTCAGGGTTTGCGAGGTGAAATCCTTGCAAATAGAGCAGGTCTAAACGTTATGGCCCTCTCCGAGGCAGAATAGGCACTCAGAGTGGGCGTTGGAAAGCAAAATCTTGCGGCCACAAGTAACGCACAATTTGAAGAGAGAAGGAGAAGGATCCTTACAGTTTTCCTGGAAGGAATGTCCAAAAGTCCGAAGAAAAGAAATGCTCAGCAGTGAAAATCTTCCAAGCTGCTAACTGATTGGAGGACGAAAAGAAACTGAGGGAAGACTGTTGGCTTGGCGGGACTGAGCATGCTCAGTACTGAGTGGGGGAGGGGTTCCTGCTAAGCTGCTTAGCTCTGGAACTTTCCGAAACACTACTGCGCATGTGTGAAGATTCCCATTGTGTGAGGCACAGAGACCATGAAGAAGAAGGAAAAATTAATGCCGGCTACTTCACCATTAACTCCTGTAGTGATGATGGCAAGATTTCCAATGAATTTGAGAGGTGAAGTAGAGAAGAAGCACAGAATAAATAAGTTAAAAGATTGGATTATTATAATGACAAATAAAGATAAAATTAAGGAGAGATTACAGAATACTAAGATATCGTGGTTTAATTATATACAGCTAGAGTAGTGGACAAGGAATTGGAAAAGGAATAATAAAGGTTTTAGAGAATATACTAAATTTGAACAAATGATTATACAAAGAGAAGGTATGGAGCAAAATGAAATATTGAAGGGTATCACAAGCAGAATATACAAAATATTGGCAAAATTTGAAGATGAAGATGAGTATCTTAGAAAAATATGAGAGGAAGAATTAGCACAAAAAATAGATATTCAGGACTGGGGAAACATTTGGAATAGTGTCATTTAAAAAACTTGTCCGTAAGGATAAAAAGAGAACTACTATAAATTGGTTTGGAGATGGTACCTAACACCAGTAAGGTTAATTTATATAGATAAGAATGATTCAAGGTTGTGTTGGAGGGGTTGTCAAGAGATTGGTACATATATTCATATGTGGTAGAATTGTGAAAGTGTACAGGAATTTTGGCAAAGGGTGTTTAAAGAGAGAAAAGAGATAACAGAAATTTATTTACAAATATGTCCAGGTATAGCAGTATCTATATTTGATAAAGTTAATTGTACTCAGGCAATGAAGGATTTAATTACAAATTAATTAACTGCAGCAAGGTTAATTATAGCAAGAAAATGGGAAATTCATGGAGATTTTCAAATAGAGGATTGGTATAAAGAAGTGTGGAAAATTGCGATTAATGATAAGTTAACATGTCGAATTAAGACCAAACAAGGAATAATGGAGGGGAATGATTTTGAAGCAATATGGAAGATATTTGTGGGAAAGGTTTTAATAAAAGAAGAAGGTGTCATACCTCCACAAGAAGAATTACAATTCTGGAAGGTGGAGTAAATTGAAATATAATTGGCTCTGGAGGGGGTGGGTTTATTTTTAGGAATAGTTTGATACATTTAGTAATAAGATCATATTTAGTAATAGATTAAATGTAATTGAAAAGTATAGAATTAAGAATGAAATTATTATAATGAGTATAATGAGAATGAGATCTAGATATGAGTAGCCAAAGTATATAAGCAGTGTGATATAGAATATGTTGAATAAGTATTTGATTGTAATGGAATTGGAGAGAAATAACAATGTAAGCTTGTTTTTGATGAATTTTTTTATGATATATGTATCACGTGGTGGTTTTTTTTTCATTCTGTTCTTTTCTTTATAATCAATAAAAAATTAAAAAAACCCAAAGTTGAACGAACTGAGAAAAACAAAAGTATTGAACTGTATGAAGGCTCCAAAAGCACACTGATGTAGCAGAAAGGAAAAGAACAAGTGGCAGTGGCACTAGGGGCCTTATATAGCCTCAGGGGAAGGGGGTGGGGTTCCTGCCAAAAAGCTAGGTCTACAGCTCTAGAAAGTTTCAAAGGCTGCTCTGCATAGGGGCAGACAACCCATTTGTGTGAGTCACAGAGACCATGAAGAAATGCTCTGACTGCACCAGTGCTCTGCTGTGGGCAGAAGGTGGTTTGTCACTCTACCGAGAATACGGAAGCCTGTAGTCTCTATATTTGAAGTTGGGATGAATGAACATTAGGACAGATTGTCAGGATAGGCAGTTTTCCTCTCATCCTTCTTGAGAACTGAAGCTAGGGCCTTCTTTTTATCCTTAGTTTAAATTAGGACTGGTGGCAGAGAATCACAAAATATCTAGAAGAGATGGAGGAGGCTACCAGTGCTAAGACTGACATATCCACTAGGGGGACATATCCAGCCTGGGGAGTGGGGCTTTGGAGGTGGAGAGTACCTTTTTTACACTTGGGAGCAGCTGGTGGTTCTAGATTTAGGTTTGTTCTATTACAGTTTAATCAACTCCATAAAATTATTTGAAAAGGGAACACCAGGTATTTGGGAATATCTAGGATGTTTGAACATTTCCTCTAACCTTAGGATAGGTCAGGCCCCTGCATCTTCCCCTGTGTGTCAGAAGATTTGAAAGCCAGCATCTTGATGGCTTTTGATAGTAGCATGGGAAATCCTCAAGGTTAAGCAACCTGATGGTGGACTCTTCAGTGAGTGCAGAAGAACAGGTTGCTTACCTGTAACTGTGGTTCTTCGAGTGGTCATCTGTGCCCTCATACATTAGGAGCTTTCGCGCCTGCGCGGTAGCGTTCAGAAGATTCTAGAGCTCGTTAGCTTGGTGGGAAACCCCCCCACACGTCAGTACTGAGCATGCTCCTCCCGCCGAGCAATGGTCTCTTCTTAGTTCTGGTCCGCCGAAGAAGATGGGACCTGAAAAAGAGGGGAAGGCAGGGCGGGGATGATGAGGGCACAGATGACCACTTGAAGAACCACAGTTACAGGTGAGCAACCTGTTCTTCTTCTCGTGGTCTCTGTGCCTCATACATTAGGGGACTGTGTAGCTTACCGGTAGGATGGTGGCTCAGGTCCCAGACCTTAGAGGACAGAAGCCAGCACAGCACGGCCAAATCGAGCATCTCTCCTGGAACGGCAGTCGAGCCTGTAGTGGCGCACGAAGGTCGATGGTTGGGACCAGGTGGCCACATGGCACAGTTCCGACAGATCGATGCCTTGCAGGAGGGCAGCAGATGTCGCCACGGCTCTGGGGGAATGAGCCTGAAGAAGGTCTGGCAGAGGCTTCTTGTACACCAGATGTATAGTCTGTACCACCCACTTGGAGAAGTGCTGGGTGGATACCTTGTGGCCTCTCCGGCGCCTGCCATAGCAGACAAACAGATGTGGTGTCTGCCTCTAGACCGCAGTCCTGTCTTTGTAAAAAGCCAGCGCCCGACGAACATCCAGGGAGTGGAGGGACCGCTCCAGAGGTGTAGTCGGGTCAGGGTAGAAGGCTGGCAGGATGATGTCCTGGCTCAGATGGAAGCTGGACACCACCTTCGGCAGGAAGGAGATGTCAGGCCGGAGGATCACCTTGTCACGATGGAAGACCAGGTATGGTTCATCACACCGTAGCGCCGTCAACTCTCCCGCCCGCCTGGCAGAGGTGACGGCCACTAGGAATGCGCTCTTCATCGTGAGCAGCCTGTTGTCCGTCGTAGCCATGGGCTCGAAGGGCGGCCTCGTCGGCTGCGACAGCACCAACGACAGCGACCATGGCGGTAGCAGCGGCGATACTGGCGGGTAGAGGTGCTGTAGGCCCTTCAAGAACTGCTTGATGGTACCATCCCTGAAGAGCGCAGCCGATGGGGATCGTGGCGGCTGGTATGCCACGATCGTGGCGAGGTAAACCTTGAGCAACAGGAAGGCCAGGCCCTGTTGCCAGAGGTGCAGAAGGAAGTGGAGCACGGTACGCAGATTGATGCGCGATACCAGCTCTCGACGTTCCTCGGCGAAGGCCACGAAGCGCTGCCACTTGTAGTGGTAGTTTCTTCGAGTGGATTCCTTCCTGGCCACGGTCAAGATGTTCCTGATGGCTGGGTTGTCTAGAGCGATATCCTCCAGGCATGGAGGGCCAACACCGGCAAGTCCGGGTGCAACACTAGCCCGTCGGAGTGGGATAGCAGGTCCGGTACCGTTGGAAACCTGAGAGTCCTGCCCCGGGTGGCCTTGATCAGGGGTCTGAACCAGTGCTGCCTCGTTCAGTACGGTGCCACGAGGATCGCGCTGCTCGGTCCGCGATGATCTTTGCGATCACGCGGCCCAGGAGCGGGAACGGAGGGAAGGCGTAGATCAACCTCTCGTCCCAAAGGAACTGGAACGCATCGCCGATGGAGTGGCGATCGTGGCCAGCTCTCGAGCAGAAGCAGTGGCACTTCGCATTCTGGTTGGTCGCGAAGAGGTTGATGGTCGGCTTTCCCCATCGGTCTCGAACCATCCGGAAGGCCTCGTCGGACAGGGACCACTCGTGGTGGGAAGTGGTGTCCCTGCTGAGGGCGTCCGCTGTGGTGTTCTCCTGCCCCACCAGGTGAACCGCCACTGGGTGTATCTGGAGTGGAATGCACCAATTCCAGAGGTCAAGCGTGATGCCCAGCAGTGTGGTGGAATGAGTCCCTCCTTGCCTGTTCACATAGCAGACCGCCGTCGTGTTGTCGGTGAGGATCAACACCGTGCGGCCCGTGACGAGGTGTCAGAATGCTCTCAGGGCCTTGTGGACTGCCAGTAGCTTGAGAGCGTTGATGCGGAGGAACAGCTAGTCGTCCATCCACTGACCTCGGACCCGGAGATCGCCGGTGTGCGCTCCTCAGCCAAAGAGCAAGGCATCCGTTGTTACCGTAACCGATGGCTTGGGTTCGCGGAACGGCATGCCTGACAGGAGGTTCCTGTACAACTGCCACCACAGGAGCGATCGACGAACCTGTTGGGGCAGGCAGTATTGGCGGTGCTGGTTGTCTCAAAGTGGATCGAAGGCCCTGACGAACCAGTGCTGGAGTGGCTGTGCACGTAACCTGGAGAGGTAGATTATGGTGGTGGTGGAGGCCATGTAGCCGAGGAGCTGTTGAAACCTCCTCACTGACATTGTCGTGGCCCCGAAGGTGGCAGACGCTGCCCGACAAAGCGTCCGCACCCTCTCGTCCGGTAGGAAGGCCCTCGCTGATACCGAATCAAGGGTCGCCCCGATGAAGTTGAGAACTCGGGTGGGCTCGAGGTGGGACTTCTTGGGGTTGACCCTGAGTTCGAGCCGAGTGAGGAGTGACAAAGTCCGGTGAATGTCTCTGTACAGTTTCTGTTTGCAGGACGCCACCAATAGCCAATCGTCCAGGTAAGGGTAGACAGAGATGCCTTTCGTCCGCAGGAAGGACACAACCGGAGCCATGCAGTTGGTGAACACCCGCGGTGCGGTGGAAAGACCAAACGGCAGCACCCGGTACTGGTAGCTGGTGCCGTCGACCGCGAACCGTAGGTATCTCCTGTGCTGCGGGTGGATCGAGATGTGGAAATAGGCGTCTTTGAGGTCTGTGGACGCAAACCAGTCTCCTCGCCGGAGGAAGGGGAGGATCGAGGGCAGCGTAACTATCTTGAACCTCTTGGGGTGGATGTAGTAGTTCACCCCTCGGAGGTCTAGGATGGGCCGCAGGGAGCCGGAGTAGAAGCCGGTGGTCTTGGCTGAAGGTGGGAGCCTCTCGATCGCTCCCTTTTCAAGGAGGGACTGGACCTCTTCTAGTAGAGCCGAGCTGGCCGGGGTGGAGTAGTAGACGCCCCATGGCAGAATATCCTGGAACTCGATGGCGTACCCCAGACGGACGATGTTAAGTACACAGGAGTCCGCAGCGATCTCCCGCCAGTGATCGAGGTGCCTGGCCAGGCTCGGGTGATGGATCAGGTCTACTGGAAGGGTGAAGGATGGCATGGGTGGAGTCCTGCAGAGACCATCAAAAACGGGACTTCGCTCCGGAGGACGACTTCTTCGATGACAAAGATGGACGCCGTCTAGGAAGCCTCCTCGAAGCCGAAGATGTCGATGGCCTTGATGCAGTTGACTGCAGTTGGTACGCTGATGAGGAGGACCTTCTTCACAAAGGCTTCGGCTGGAAGGTGCGGTGAGATTGGGCAGGCTGGTTTATGTCCATCTTCTTCGCAGTCAGCCGGGCCTTGACGAGGTGATCCATAGCCTCGTTGGTGGAAGTGCGGAAAAGCCCTTCGCCGTCAAACGGAAGATCTTCAATACGTCGACTGCTGTCCTCCTGAAGCCCAGAGGCCCGGAGCCACGCGTGGCGTCGGAGGGCTACAGCACCATCACCCTGAAAGCGGCCTCCACGGCGTGCCTTGAGGTGGAGATCTGCTGGGTAGCCACTGCAACGGCCTCGCCAAAGATCTGAGTGGCTGAGGCGCGTGACTCCACTGGCAGGTCAGCGAGCAGCAGAGCAAGTCGGTCGAAGAGGTTGCAATGGTATGCCGCGAGGCAAGCCATCGTGTTCACCATCCTGGCCACCAGGGACGATGCCGAATAGAACCTACGGTCGAAGGCATTGAGCTTCCGTCCTTCATGGTCCGAAAGGGTGGAGTGCGCTCGAGGAGCTCCCTTTGGGCCGACTCGACCGCGATGGAGTTCGGTACAGGATGATTGAAGAGGAACTCCGCATTCTCCTTCTGGTGCTCCAGCCTTTGCGAAATAGGCTGCGCTGACGCTGGCTTCGCCCACAGCTGCTTCATCGCTTCCACCAGAGTCGGGAGGAATGGCAGCGGTGCGGTCGATGGTGCGCGGGCTTCCAAGTACTGGAAGACCGGGTCCTGGTCTTGCGGAGCAGGTTCGGTCACCTTGAGGCCAAGGGCTGTGGCCATCCGGAGGAGGATCGCAGAGAACTGGCACACATCCTCCGGTGCAGACTCCGGACCTGGCTCCCCAAAAACCAGCGGCGGGGACTCGTGAGAAGAAGGGGTGGACTCAGCAGAGTCTGAGTCATAGGAGTCGCCAGATGGAGTTGGCGACCTCTCCGCCTCCTTCTCCTCAGCCGGCCTACGGGCCGAAGGTGCCAGGGTGACTGCTGGAGCTGCAGGCTGCGTCGATACCGGTGCGGCCGATGTTGCGGCCGGTATCGGAATCACCTGCAGGGGCACGACCGCGGGCTTATGACGGTGGGTCACCTGTGTAGTAGACATTGCAGCTACCGCTGATTGGGCCATGGTAGACTGTGGTGCCGGGTGGGTAGCTGTGGCCATCGTCCGCGGGGGTGGAGAAACAGCCCTGTAGGGGGGTGAGGCCTCCCGGGACCTACGGTGACTCGGCGAACGACACAGCAGTGACCGTTCGTAGCAGGGGTAGTAGGCCTCCTGCTGTGGCGAATGAGACCGGTGCCGAGGTGACCAGTACCGCAGATCTGGATGGTACTGGTCCCTGTAGGATGGCAAGTATGAGTAGTACAAGCCAGTCGGTTCGTGCCACACCTGCTCCTGGGCGTACCTTCCAAGGTAGGTAGGAGAGTAGGCGCTCTCACCCGAGTGAATCCTTTCCAGGCGCATCTCCTGATAGTGCGGGGATGGAGGTCTGGCCCGCTGCTCCGGCGAGCGGGACTCGTTGTGTCGAGAGGCTGGGCGCTGCCTGACCACAGCCTCCTCTCGGTGGTCTGCCGAGGGTGGACGGCAACTTGGCGGGGTAACCTCTGCGGTCAGCTCGGGAGGATGAGGGGGCGAAGCCTGCACGGCCTGCTCCTCATCTGACACCTCAAGGATTTCCTGTTCCTCCGGTGGCACCTCTTCCACAGGGAGCTCCATCGGTTCAGGTTCCTCGGCGGGCTGGGTGGGTGGTGGAGTCGGGGGTTGTACCACGGTAGGTGGAGAGCGCCGCTTTTCCTTCCTCTTCTTCTTCCTCTCCTTCCCCGCCCCTTCGGTGGCGGGACGCTTCTTCTGGGCCGGGGTGAGCGGCCTGGAGGAGGAGGAGGAGGCCTGCGAGCCCGCAGGGTCCTCATGTGCCCAAGTTGCTGAGATCTTCGGTATTCTCAGCAACTTCATGATCGGTACCGAGCCTGGTACCGATCCGGATGATGTCGAGGGCATGGCAGCCGCCACCGCTCCCGAAGAAGAGGAGGTTGGATGTCTCTCGGCCATCGTCTCGGGGGTTTGCACCCGCAAAGATTGTTACCAACAATGGGATTTAAGCCTCACGGCCCTGTTGCAAAGGGTCTGGTGAGTAAACTCCTTGCAAATAGGGCAGGCTTGGACAATATGTCCCTCACCCAAACAGAAGAGGCACTTGGAATGCTGGTCGGAAAGAGCAACCTTCCTTCCACAGGAGGTGCAGTTTTTGAACAACACCGACATAAACAAGTAAAGGGCGAGGTAAAGAAAGTCCGAGGGCACCAAAATGAGAGTCCGAAATCCGAAAACCATAAACAGTCCACAAATGGGTCAAAACCGATCAAATCCACAACAAGACAAATCCGAGAGCCGAAAGAGTAGTCAAAAATCCAATCTGAAGTCAAAAAAACAGAGAAAATCACAACGAAGCACAAGAAAAAAACACAAGCCTACGAAAGAACCTTCTGTACGCTGAGGCGGACAAGAAAGAACTGAGGAGAGACCGTTGCTTGGCAGGAGGAGCATGTGCAGTACTGACATGGGGGAGGGGTTCCCGCCAAGCTAACGAGCTCTAGAATCTTCCGAATGCTACCGCGCAGGCGCAAAAGCTCCTAATGTATGAGGCACAGAGACCACGAAGAAGAAGCCCCTTTCTCTTCAGACAATTCTAGAGAGGGACTGAGGAGCCCCTTCTCTCTGAAGGATACAAGGAAAAGTGAGTGAAAGGTCTAGAAGACTTCTGAACTTCTCCATGTTTTTAAGGAGGGGTCTGCCCTCAGGGACTCTATACTTTAACCAGACTGATGTGGAGAGCCTGCTGAAAATGGCTGACAACCCACCAATCTTCCTTTCCCAACCAGCAGACACAAAATGGTAGCTTCCACAAGTGAGGTATGGCTTGCTCTTGGGCCTCTGGAATAGCCAAGTCTATGTCCACTGTGGAAAAAGGGGGGAAATCATGAGACAGCACCCTCCTTAATGAGGTGCAAGGGAACCCTCCTTCTGGGCTTTAAGGAAGTTTTTATATTTTTTTTGGTGGCAGCCACTTAAAAGTTAAATCCACTGCCGCTACTTCCTGCTCTTCCCTGTCAAAACTGACCTTGGCCAACATTCTGATCCATCAGTCAGGATGGAGAATTCCACTATAAGTGAAGGCAGGCCCCAGTATTATTAACACCAGTGGATTCACTTTTGGGCTGTTAATCTAGGCTGGATATGCAGCTGTGGTGTTGCATGTGGCAGCTGATGATGAAACAGAAGTCTTAGCTTGCGTTTGATCGTTTTGCACATAGGCTCTTGGTCAGAGCCTATGTCTTGTGCTCTAACAGCCTGGTTTAAGGAATCAAGAATCCCCTTACAAATTCACTTTTCTCAGCTTCCCTGTGGCACATGGCCATTGCCAGTATCAGAGAAGTAATGAGAGGAAAGAGACAGAATAAGCAAGAGCTGAAGAGTAATATCTGTGAAACAGAGAAAGTCAGATGAGAACAGGAAAAGTTGGTTGGTGAAAACTAAAGTCTCATCAGAGTGCAGGAAGGAAAAGGAACTGAGGTTTCTTGGAGGTTGCAGGGACTGCTTAAAATCACTGGGTTTTTCCCCCTCCTCATTAGAGCAAGTGGGAAGGACAACCCATCAGAAGGATTTGTTCCTCCCCTACATAAAAAGAAAGGTAAGGAAAAATTGTTCTATTTTGGTCCTCTCCCCTTTGAAAACTGCCTACTATAAAATACCTCTTTTAGTTAAACAGCTTGGACTGCCTTTATATTATTTCTAAAATGTTCTTAGAAGTATACACACCTAAGATGTATCAATATACTCTAGAAAATACTGTGGGCATAAAGCAACAGTATTCAACCTTAGAAAAGGTGGTATGTCTGTCACTTTCTGAACCTTTAGAATTAATTAGAAGGACTCTTGGGGCAAGGTTCAGGGTTCCACTGAGCAGAATGAGCAAGGGGGTCCTACCACATTTTGAAGGCAAAGTAATACACGTTACAATCTAAAAGAGATCCATAAGAAAATTAACTGTCTAAAATTCCCTGTGTGCGCCACAAGGTCCCAATCTACATGTTGGATGCAGAAGCCATCCTACAGCTAACAGTGTGTGGGTGGACTGTGTGTCCCTCACCTTCCTCCCCCCATTAGGAAGGATGTGGGAAAGGCAAAACCACTTCCTTGGGAAAATACTGACATGGAAGGCACACCAACATTCTAACATTTGTCTCATGGAGGTGTTGGTGGAGTTTTATCACCCACTATACCTTTTCCCTTTTTATAGGGCACAAAACACCACACATGAATTAGACCAAGGATTAGTATGTATTTATGCACAATCATAGAAACAACTTTACAAGTTGAATTGGAAATTGAAAACAGAGGCATTAACAGCATTTGTATATTATATTAAATAACCCAAACACCTTTTCCCCAAAAACTGGTAAAGAATAAATAATATAATTTACAATATGATACAAAAAATAATCAATTAAGGACAGGCTTCTTGCTTTATACATACACTATATATTTATTACCTATAAAACAAATTCACATCTCAAAACAAGACAAAAAACTTTTAGATGATATGGCTTAACTATTATTTAAAAAAAAAAACTGCAACAAAGTCTGCTGCCAAGCCCACAAGCTCTAAAGCCAGTTATCACATTTTGGCAACTAATGATAACTCAGTGCTGTAGTGCTTGTCAATATTTTCACTTATTTAACATTTACAGATGAACACAGGATCAAGAGAAGACTTTTCAAAAGGGCTTGGTAACTCAAAAATGCAGTATTTTCCTTACAAATACATCTTTTATCTCTGCATGTGCTGTGCACCTGTTTGTCTTTATAAACCCAACCCCAAAAATGTAATACTAAAACCTGACAAAAGATATGTCAAGTCTATGGACAAGGTATCATTGTAGATACAAATAATTGGAAATTGCTTAAGCTGGTTGTAAAGAAAGAAGTGTAAAAAAAATCACATAAATGTTAGAACAATTGTTTTTCAATGGGTGTTTTGTGTAAAGTTGTGTAGAGTTCGGGCACAATCATTGGGAATTCGGTCCAATATACGTTCAATTTATTCCAAAGGGCACTGTGCAGATGAAATTCCTGATGGATTCTATCTCTAGAAATTTTTTTTTAAAAAGCAAACTGGCTGGCCAATTAAAATGCAGTGCAGATAGTCAATATATTCTCAAGTCTGCATTCTTACTACCAATTTTACATGAAACTAGGAATGCAAGCTTCTGATCTCTAATGTCCCCTCTGTTCTGTGTGAACAGATGACATATATATCCTCACTATGTGAAGTCTCAAGTAAACCCATTTATAAAACACTTCTTAGTGAACCATGTTATATTGAAACAACATTGATGCACCAAGCTTTTCAGAACAAAATGCATTAATGGAAATCAGCTAAACATTGAACAATTTTTTTCTCAGTGTCTCAGGCAAATGTGAAATAAGGCTGGACCTGCCAGCAGGTCACTTCAAAACTACTCAAATGGACTTCTGTGACAAAATCACAGTTTTTTGAAGGGGCCAAAACAGTACAATTCCAAGCACACATACTGTTTTTCAAAAGTATGAATGATTAGGTAAATTCCATGCCAGCAAATTTGGAAGTGTCTGTACTACTAGTGTGTAATTGCATACTGCTAGTGTGTGATAGAAGAGTATTAGCAATAAAGCACTGATTGAATTTGACATTAAGTTCCACGTGCACATTAAGAGATGGGGCAGTAGATGTTTAGTGTCACCTTGTGATGAAGCTTGAAAGTTACATGAACAAAAATAATATCATTCAAACAGGGGTTGTTATTTAGTGTTTACTGTTTGAGAATAATCTTGCTAACTTTTGCCTACTTTTCTTGACGTTCCAATTCTTCAAGCTACACAGGTTGTTAAACTGCTGACCTCAACACTGCTTAAAAAAAAAAAGCTTTTACAACATCTTAATTTTTTACCACTTGAAGAAGTTTGTGGCAAAGTAAAATCTGTCAGCACACGAGGAATGGAGAAGTGAATGGCAGGTCCTATCAAGCTGCAAGATTTACAAGTATTCTAGACATATAGAAGATGAAAGGATTCACAAGCTTACTATAAAATCCACCTGTTTAGAAAACAGGAGCACGGGATATAAGTCAAATAGCATTAAAAACTGAAGCTCTCATTTTTAGAAAGATCAGGAAGAAAGCCACAAAACATGCTATTATCGTTAAACCTGAATAAACCTGGGGCATTACTTTATTTGAACAAAATATAATGCTTAATAAAGACCTCATGTAGATGACAAAATGCCTGGAGACAATGATCAGAAACTAGATTCTTGTCTGAAATACTCTGTGCAAAAACTGGAGATAAGTATGATAAACGTATTTTGGCACTGTAAGCATCTAGGCCACATTGCTAAGTGCACATTCAAAGCTTCCCAGTGTCAACTAGCAAAGCTTCTAATTTTCTTCTGTTATGAAAAGATATTCACAAACACCTGAGGATGCCTCACTGAACACAGAACATTCTCTTTGAGAACAAGGAAGCCCAAGCACACCAAGTGCTCTATAGGGGTGGTCAGAATTGCTAGACCATTATCTTAATAAGCATCAAGCACTGCAAAGGAAGATTTTGGCCTGAAATAAGACAAAGTGTGGCCTTAATAATCATGGCAGAATTCTTGTAAAGAGGGCAATTTGTGAGAAGCAAACAATCATGCCAAAGGGGGACAATAATAAAATAATTCTATAGAGGTTACATGATTCTTAGCTTTTCCCACTTCAGTTTACCCACTTATGGAAGCTTTTTACTTAGTGGTGAGCAGATGACTCAGCCAGCTATGAAAGGTTACAACTTTAAAAGTAATTTGTATTCAAACTTAAAAGAGGCTTCAGTGTTCTGCAACAATATGGTTGCTTCTAAAGATTGGACTTATCTTGAAAAGTCTCAAAGAAGGAAGCAGATGCCAGAAACATGGGAGCTACCAGCAACTGGCAATGTTTCTAGTCCCCTTGACATACTGCATTTGCCAGCATATAAGACACACCCATTTATATGATACCAGCAAATACTATTTGCCAGTGTATAAGATGCACTAGCACAGTGGTTCTCAACCTGTGGGTCCCCAGATGTTCGTGGACTTCAGCTCCCAGAAGCCCCAGCCACTATGGTCAATGCTCAGGGCTTCTGGGAGCTGAAGTCCACAAACATCTGGGGACCCACAGGTTGAGAACCACTGCACTAGCATATAAGATGCACCCCATTTTCAAACAGCACTTTTCAGGAAAAAAAGTGAGCCTTGTATACCAGCAAATAGAGTAACTAGTCATTCTGGTGAAGCCACCAGTTCCTTTGGGTCAAATTCCAAAATCATATTTCCAAACAAATATTTGAAACAAAGACTGAGAGACAAATGAGGGAATCACCAGAAAACAGAGCATGTTTAGAAAGCAAAGTTCCTGCTAGTATTGATATTACCCAGAATTAATCATTTTTATTCAGTCATCCTTGCAGGTGCTCAGGAATTTGAATTGCTATGTAGGAATCCAGTCCACTTTACAGGAGAAATACTGAGGCCAAAGAGATTCTTCTGTTAATTGAGAAAAGAGAAGTGAGAAAGGAAGAGTGCAGAATAATTTCAAATTGAGTTCTAACAGTAAAACATAAGGAAAGCTAATGAAAGTCATTTTGTTTCCAGTGAAGCAGCTGAGTAGCCCCATGTCAAATTTCAAATTCACCATGAGAAAGCAGGTGACTTATATTCTATCTCCATTTCACTGCATTTGCAGCACATGATTGAAGCATTACTTCACCACTGTCAGAAGAAAGAACATTCCAATAGAATTTTTTCTCAGGAGGATGTTTAAATAAAATGAAGACGTAAACGCTTAAAAAGAAAATATTTACAAATTTAAAACGTTTAATTGGGAGAGCAGTTAGAGCCCCTTCAACAAAATTTCTAGCCCTTAAAGAAAAAAATGGAATATACAATCCCTTTGGAGAGAGAAGGTGACCCTTAAAACAAGAAGTGCTTTCTAGAAAAGCAAAAACAAAGAGCATGCCTATTTAGTGAAAGGGCTGCTAGCTGAGAGGGCAGATGTGTGTGAGAGAGACCCCTAGATCCTAACTCTGCTTTTTAATGTTGGAGAAAAAAACTCTACAATTCTTTCCATGCCATGCTGGAATGTTAGTGAATGTGAAGCAAGTGAAGAAGAATTCTGGTAAAAACAGAGCAGAATTAACTGCTGTTTGACAGGACAAGTACAAGGAATATCCATTTGATTGATTTGTCAACAATGCCAACTGCGAGACTGAGAGACTAGTTAATTAAAATTAATTTTTTAAAAAGGAATAAAAATCAGGAGCATACCACTACACTCCCTTTCCAGTTTAAAATGCAGATACCATCACAAGGATTTTGGCTTACTGTATAAAAATTTAGCTTGTGGGATTTCTTGCTCAGACTGCTTCAGGGCATAACTCTACGTATGTCTTATAAACTTTGTTCTCACCAGCTTACATGTCATTTCCCACAATACTGCTCCCAGCTGTATTGTTCCTAGCATATTGCACATTCCAGGAACTGTAGACTATTGAAGACAAACACTGATCTTCTTATGAGGCATGCTTTAGCCAGAACAACAACAAAATATCACTGCATAGCTGTAATGTCTCTCCTTTCCAGGTTATGGCCAGTTCAATGGTTTCTACCAGCCAGCTGGTTAAATATGTTCACTGAGAGAGGTCACCAATGGGAGGACCACCACCTCCTCCATCAAAGAGGATCTCTCGGCGAGCGGGCTCAGGTATTGACAGCTCCTGGGCGAGGTCATTGAAACGAGATATGTAATCTATGCTGTTCTCGTTCATCATGCAAGCCAGCTGGGAATCTACCACCTACAAACCAAGGGAAAAAAGCATGAATTATTTTTGAATCTCCACTGCCACCATCCACATTTGCTTGGCTGGGTTTAAACCACTAGAGAAGCTCAGCTGGAATCGAAGCTATATTAAGAGCAGAATTTAAATTAGGTACCCTCTGTAAGGAAAAATAAAGGCCTAGATATTGCTCTGACTACAGCTCAGCTCCACTAAAACAATGGGTTTGCTTTGCAAATTATTTTGAGTAACTTAATCTGGTTATAAAAATGAGTAAGACATGTTGGGGAGCAAGGGATAAAGAGAGCCAGCATGATGTAGTGATTTGAGCATTGGGCTAGGATACTGGGAGACCAGGATTCAAATTCCCACTCGCTCATAGACCTTGGGCAACTCACATTCTCTCAGCCTCAGAGGACAGCAAGGGCAAACCCCTTCTGAACAAATTATGCCAAGAAAACTCCATGACAGGGTTGCCTTGGGGCCACCATAAGAACTGACTTGAAGTGATACAACAAGGGATAATAAAGAAATGACAACTGGGGTCTTCTCAATCTGTTTCAGTGCAGGTCAAACCACATGCTCAGGGGAAAAAATCCCAGAGTGTATTACTGTACAATGCAGGTGAGGAAGTTGGTAAATTGGGAAGTTACTATGAAGGCCATCCTCACTAAGCAGAAGAAGACATCCAGAAATGGATTATCTTCTTCTGCCAGCTAGGCAAAGGAAAGGCTGGAGTCACCTAAACTAAGACTTTTACTAGATCTCTAGCTTCCCTCTTCAGTTCCATACAGAAGCCAGAGACAGAATCAAAAGTAAAGAAGAACCCCTTGTTATCAAAAGGGTGGGGCTAGATGTCTCCCTCTCACTGGCAAGAAGGGACCGTCACAGTAAGTTTCCAATGTACCATTCTTTATCAGAGAAAAAGATGCTCTCCAGGAATGGGACTTACCCAAGCCTTTTCCTGTGTCAAGAGGTAAAAGGTGACAAGATAGAGAAATTTGGAATAAAGTTAGGTAGCAATCACCTACAGTAGGACCTTCTTGCCAAAAGAACCCCTTGCAAATACAAACCTATCCAATTTATCGTGGTTGGAGAAGGTAGAAGGCATTGGCCCAGTAGCTGTCCTGCAGATTTCCTATAAGAGAGCATTGGGAGAAAAAGCTGCAGCTACAGCAGAGATTTGGTTGAATCTGCTGTAACTTCCTGAGGTTTTGGAATTTCAAGAGACTCATATGTTGTGAAAATGCAAGCCTTGAGAGATCTGATGATCACAGAGACAGTAGCCTTTTTCCCAAGCAAGTTGGACAAAATGAGAGAAAGAAAGCTTTTGATTTCCTGAATTACGGGTTTCACTTTTGCGGATTTCATTATTCACAGATTTGCTGTCAGTTCTGCTGCTGCCCTCTGCCATTTTTAAATAGGGACTGCAAGCCTCACGAGACTGAGAAACTGCAAATGAGGCTTGTAAGTCCCTATTAAAAATGGTGCAATGGAGGTGGCA
Source organism: Iguana delicatissima (assembly GCA_948472985.1). Taxonomy (NCBI): domain Eukaryota; kingdom Metazoa; phylum Chordata; class Lepidosauria; order Squamata; family Iguanidae; genus Iguana; species Iguana delicatissima. Next base: position 173,536 of record CAOKZL010001559.1, read on the forward strand.
GGAAGCCCCACCACCCACTTCTGCCTTATGAAGGAACCCTGAAGCCTCAAAGGAATCCACAGTGGGTCAAATATGGTGATCATACTTTTTTGTGTGTGTTAAATATGGTTTGGGAGGGCCTAGAGTTATTCACGTTTTTATACTCTCATGGGGGTCCTTGTGCCCCTAACCCTAGCGAGTGGAGGGATGATTCTGTATCACTCTTTCATTTCATCTGAGAAAGTGGATTCCCATCCAAAAAAACTCATACAGTACTATAAATCAGTTTTAAAGGTACGAACAGGTTGCTTACCTTAAGTGTGGTTCCTCGAGTGGTCATCTGTGCCCTCACACAATGGGAATCTTCGTGCACGTGCAATAGCTTTTTGGAAAGTTCCAGAGCTGAGCAGCTTGACGGGAACCCCTCCCCCATCCGGTACTGAGCATGCTCAGTCCCGCCGTGCTAATGGTTGCTCCTCAGTTTCGAAGTCTGCCGAGGCAAGAACCTGAAAGAGGGGAGGCTGGGTGTGTGTGTGTGAGGGCACAGATGACCACTCGAAGAACCAGTTACAGGTAAGTAACCTGTTTTTCTTCTTCGTGGTCTCTGTGCCTCACAGACTGAGTAGCTTACCGTTGGACGGTGGGTCAGGGCCTACAGGACTGAAGACAGCACCACACGACCAAAGCGAGCGTCACGCTGGGCCCGGCACTCAAGGTAGTAGTGGTGGACGAAGATCGAGGGCCGCGACCAGGTAGCCCCACGACAAAGCTCCTGCGGATTAACCCCATGGAGAAGAGCTGCTGACAAAGCCATGGCCCTCGTGGAGTGGGCACAGAGTGGAGGGGCTGATGGGGGTTGTCCCGCAAGTTTGTAGGCTAGGTGAATTGGCTGGACAACCCACTTGGAGAACCGCTGAGTGGACACCTTGTGACCCTTCTGGCAACCACCATAACAGACGAAAAGGTGTGGAGTCTGTTGGAAGGTGGAGGTCCGTTGTAGGTAGAAGGTTAGAGCCCGACACATGTCAAACGAATGGAGTGAGTGTTTGAGAGGTGAAGACGGATTAGGATAGAAGGCAGGTAAGATGACGTCTCGATTCAGATGGAAGCCAGAGACAATCTTGGGAAGGAAGGACAGATCTGGACGCAAAACCACTTTCTCTCAATGGAACACCAGGAAGGGTTCATTGGACCATAGTGCAGTCAATTCTCCTACCCGCCTGGCCAAAGTGACAGCGACCAGAAAGGCCGTCTTTATGGTAAGAAAACGGTCATCAGGTGTGGCCATCAGTTCAAAAGGATGGCGCATAAGCTGAGAGAGAACAAGTGACAATGACCAAGGCGGGAGTGGCGGGGAGACAGGAGGGTTGAGGTGTTGAAGCCCTTTAAGGAATTGCTTGACAGTAATGTTCCCAAAGAGGGCTGCGGAAGGAGTACCACGTGGCTAGTAGACTACGATGGCCAAGAGGCAGACCTTCAGAGAGGAGAAAGCGAGGCCCCATTCCCTCAGCTGCAACAGGAAATGCAGCACTGTTGACAACAAAGCCGAAGAAGATGCCTCACTTCGGGTATCTACGAATTTCCGCTACTTGGACTTGTATGATCTATGAGTGGATTCCTTCCCGGTGGCCGTGAGAACAGCTTGGATGGCAGGAAAGTCTAGAAGGTTATCCTCCAGGTGTGGAGACATAGGAGAGGAAGGTCCGGATGAAGCACGCGACCATCCGAATGGGAGAGGAGGTCTGGCATGCAAGGTAGTTGCATCTTGCAGCCCTGAGCAGCGGTGACGAGGGGACCGAACCAGTGCTGCCTTGGCCGGTATGGGGCTATGAGGATGGCGTTTGCCTTGTCTGACAGGAGCTTGGCTACCACTTGGTCCAGAAGTGCAAACAGAAGAAAGATGTAAAGAAACTCCTTGTCCAAAGGGAATTGGAATACGTTGCCGAGAGAGCCGGGGCCCAGGCCGGCTCTCGAGCAATAACGGGGACACTTCTTGTTCTGATCGCTTGCAAAGAGATTGATGGACAGAGTACCCAACAGGACACTATCTGCTGGAAAGTGGCACCCAAGAGGGACCATTCATGGTGACACGTCGTGTCCCTGCTCAGTGTGTTCACTGTCACATTGTCCCGTCACGCTAGGTGAACTGCCACAGGGTGCACACGCAGCGGGACACACAAGTCCAAGAGGCATAGAGCCAGGTGGTGCCTCCTTGCCTGCTCACGTAACAGATAACTGTCGTATTGTCTGACAGGATCTGGACTATCTGTCTGGTGATCAAGTTTTGGAAGGGCTGCAGGGCTTTCAGGATAGCTAGAAGCTCTAACGCATTGATATGAAGAAGTATCTCCAGGCCCACCCAGTATCCCTGCACAGTGAAACGGCCGCAGTGGACTCCTCAGCCGAGCAGGCAGGCATCGGTCATGATAGTGAGTGTCAGACAGGGTTCGACAAATGGCGTTCCTAACAGTAGGTGGTGCAGAGACAGCCATCAGCAGAGAGAATCTCTGACCGGGTGGGGAACCCACAGAAGGCAACATTGGTAATCAACAAGAGGGTCAAAGGCCCAGAAAAAACAATGCTGCAGAGGGCAAGCACAGAGGCGGGACAAATAGGTGACTGCCGTCGTGACTGCCATTTAGCCCAACAGCTGCTGAATCCTTCAGACAGAAACGGACGGGGCATGCAGAATGGCGACGATGGCATGGTGCAGTGTCCAAGCATGCTTCACCAGCAGGACAGCCCTGGCAGAAGCAGAGCAAAGGGTGGCTCTGATGAACTCCAGGGTGCATGAAGGGTCCAAGTGGGACTTCTTGGGGTCACTTTGTGGCTGAGATCTGAGAGGAGAGAGAGGGCAAGGTGAATGTCCTTGTACAACTTTTGCTTGCAGGGTGCCACCAGTAACCAATCGTCCAGATAGGGGAACACCATAACACGTTTCATGCGGAGGTAGGATACCAGAGGGGCTAGGCGTTTGGTGAAGACCCTGGGAGAGGTGGACAGACTAAACGGCAGGACCTTGTATTGGTAGCAGATGCTGTCAACTGCGAACTGGAGATATCTCCTGTGTTGGGGCTGAATTACGATACGGAAGTAGGTGTCTTGTAGGTCGACAGAGGCGAACCAGTCCCAATGCCGCAGGAAAAGTAGCATGGAAGAGAGAGTGACCTTCTTGAATTTCCGGGGAAAGATGTGGGATTCACCCCCCTGAGGTCCAGAATAGGTCAGAGGGTGCCGTCTGACTTGGACACTGTGAAGCACCAGGAGAAGAAGCCAGTGGAACTGGACGAGGGTGGCACCTGCTCTATGGCCCCTTTGAGGAGGAGGAACTTGATCTCCTTGAGGAGGGCTGGACTGGCAGGGGTGGAGTAAAAGATGCCTAGAGGTGGAATACTTTCAAACTTGATGGCGTAACCAAGACGGACGATGGAAAGAACCCAGAAGTCCAAAGTGATCTTGCACTGGATGTTGAAATGGCAAGCCAGACCAGGGATTCTGCAGAGACGGATGGGCAGACAGAACAACGGTAGAGGTGGCAACTTGCAAGAGAAGTCAAAAGTAGGACTTAGTGGTAGAGGAAGACTTCTTGGAGAATGGTTGGCGCCATCTGAAGGAGCGTCGGGATGAAGCTGGAAGAGGAGTCTGAACAGACAAAAGGTGAGGGGAGCGTGACCTATACAAATAGGCAAAGCGCCTCCATGAGCATGACGAAGATGGTCTCCTGGACTAAGGAGTGGAGTAGAGACCCATCTTCTTAGCCATGAAGCAAGCCTTCACTAGGTGGTCCATGGCCTCATCTGTGGTCGCATGGAAGAGCCCTTGTCCATCAAAGGGCAGGTCCTCGATCCTCCTCGTGCTGTCCTCTGCAAGCCCAGCGGAGTGAAGCTGCGCAAAATGGTGAAGGGCAATGGCCCCTACCATCACCCACGCTGCACCCTCAACAGCATGTCGAGAGAACAGGATCTGCTGGTTAGAGAGAGCCACTGACTCATTGTAGATCTGGATGGCATTAGTCCTATGGTTGTCCAGTAGAGAGAGCAGAGAAAAGAACCTTTCCCAGATGTTCCTCTGATAGCCAGGCACGCCTGAGTGTTCGAGATCCTGGCAATTAGTGAGGAAGCAGAGCAGAAGCGATGACCGAAGGTGTCCAAACGGTTGCCCTCGCGGTCTGGAGGTGTCAGAGAACTCTAGAACTATCGAGTTTGTTTGAGAGGACTCTAGAACTATCGAGTTTGGCTTGGGGTGGTTAAATAAAAAGTCGACATCCTTCTTCTGGGTCCGGTAGAGATGCTCCAGGCAGTGAGAGATCGGCTGGAGCGAAGCCGGCTGGGCCCAGAGATGTTTCAACACTGCCTGCAACACAGGGAGGAACAGAATCGAAGCCATGGAAGGAGGCTGAATGTCGACATAATGGAACACTGGGTCCTGTACTGTCGGAGCAGGACCAGAAATGTCCAGGTTGAGAGTGTTGGCCATCCTGACCAGGATGTCTGAAAACTGCTTTACATCCTCAGGAGCTGAACCGGGGGTTGGGTCCCCAAAGGCCAATAGTGGAGAGGTGTGGGGGTCAGGCATAGAATCTGCTGAATCACTGTCGGAATCATAAGAAGTAGAGGACTGAGACGGAGACTGACGTGATCGGGGTTGATCCAGTACCTGCACAGAGGGAATAGCCAGCCGAGCAGCAGTGGAGACCAGAAATGTGACTGAGACCAATATCATAGCTGGAACTGGAAGTGATATCGACACTGTTACTGACATCGGTGTCGAGGACATCGGAAGAATGGCCGGGATCGGGGTAATGACGGATTGTGTCGGTACCAACGCCGTTAGAGATGTTGGTAGCGTAGACGCAGAGTGGGTATCAGGCGGAGGCCAAGACACCACTGTTGTCACCTGAGGAAGTGGTAAGATTGGCCTTTGGCAAGGCGACCAGTCATGGGATCGGCAGTGGGCTGGAGAGCGCCGGAAATATGGACAACGGGACAAAGAGCAAGTCTTTGAGTGTTGGTATTGGGAGGGGCATCGGTAGTGAGACACAGAAGAGCGTAACAGAGCAGGAATGCCGCAGACAGTAGAGAGACCAATGACCAATGTTGGGATGGTATCAATCACAATAAGCCAGTGAGTAAGAATAATAGGAGTCAGGTTGTTCTCTCCGGAGGTGCTTGTGGCCATAACAAGCGATGTAAGAATCTGAAGAGAAAGGTGAGTCTAGCCTCGCCTGCGAAGGATCACAGGCTCCACAATAACCACAATCCTGATGACGTGGGGATGTACCTCTATCACCCTGTCCCGGAGAGTGCACCACGCTAGATCAAGGGCGATCAGGGGAAGGAGCCCGAGGAGTGTCTGGATGAGATAGATGGTCCATATCGGGGCCGGCAGGAGTAAGAGTCGGAGGAAGTGGGGTTTGTATACCTGCTTCTCTGATCTGGGCCGATGTGACCGGATGGAGACACAGGTGGCGAGAGTCAACGGTCTGAGTCCGAAGTCAAGTCAACAGCCACCAGGACCGAGAGCACTGAGAGCTGGACAACGCCACGCTCTGGTGAAGTGTCGGGAGCGTCCTCCTCTTCCACAGTAGCCATCGCAGGCTGCATCAGAGGGAGCAGGCTAACGGCCTACAGGAAAAGGAGAGCAGCACTTCTCCTTCTTCTCCTTAACGGAAGACTCAGCAAGGTGGGACGAAGCTCGCTTATGCTGAGCCACAGTGGGAACCTTGCGAGGTTGAGTGGAAGCCAGTTGCGAGCCAGAAGAAGCTTCTCCAGAGGAGGAGGTGATAATTGGCATCCTGGAGAGCTTCGGAATCCCCGGTAATGAGGAGATTGGAGGCAAACCTATTGAGGACGATATCAGTATCAAAGCGGTCGGTACCGATGAGGTTGATACTGGTGGCAAAATCGGCGTCGAAGAGGGCGTTGACAAAGGCCTGGAAGTGGAGGGGCGTTGAGGAGAACGCTGAGCCAAGGAGGAGGTGTAAAGGGCAGTATTCAAAGCCATCTGCTCCTTTATCCGAAGGGCTTGCTCCCAACAGTAAGACTTCAACCGCGAGGCTCTGTTTCTCAGGGTTTGAGAGGTGAAGTCTTTACAGATAGGACACGCTTGATCATTACGGGCCTCTCCGAGGCAGAACAGGCACTCAAGAGTGGCCATCAGACAGGGAGACCTTGCGACCGCAAGACACACACAACTTAATGATGACATAGAAAGAGGGAAGAGTTTTTACAGTCTATTTTGTTAGAAAAAAGGATAGTCGGGATAGTCGAAGAATGAAACAAAGCAAACTGCTCAGTGAGGAAGCCTTCTGAGCTGCTAACAGGTTGGCGGATGAAATGAAACTGAGGAGAAACTGTTAGCTTGGCAGGACTGAGCATGCTCGGTACTGGATGGGGGAGGGGTTCCCGTCAAGCTGCTCAACTCTGGAACTTTCTGAAAAGCTACTGCGCATGTGCGAAGATTCCCATTGTGTGAGGCACAGAGATCACGAAGAAGAATGCTAGATATCTTTCACCCCCCTTCTCTGACTTTTTTATAGTGCAACAGACTAGCGTGGCTACTTTGAAAACTACCACGAAGAATCAATTTAGCGTTGGGCTTGAGAGTGGAAAAATATCAGTGGCTCCTTCAAGAGATGAAGAGACCACCTTGCTGCTGCTCCTTCCTCATTCCTCCCATTCGCTCCTCCTTGTGGCAGGGTCGTTGCCCTGGAGTCAACCACCTGTGGAACAAGGTAGGGTAAGGAATTGCTTATGCTGTGGCACAGAGCATTTTCCCACTTCCTTTCTCTCCTACAGTTGGTTGGCTCTGGCTCAGCTGAGGCATTCAAACAGAGCCCAGGAACAGAGAGGAGGAAATGGCGGGGGAGGATGAGTGAGGCGAGGTACTTGCAAAACCCTGTTGGTTTCCATTTGTGGTGGGGAAGGAGTGGGATGGAGGCTTGCTTTCTTCCCTCTCGAGCCTGAAGAGCGAGGAGGAGGGGAAGGGTCAGTTTCTTCCAAAGGAGCTCCTTGCACCTTTTCATCCTTGCAGGATGGGGGCTGTTGTGTTTGTTTTCTGCCCCAGCCTCTGCCACCTTGCTGGTGGGTAGAGGAAGAAAATGAAACAAGAAGAGGGGGACCTAGAAAGAAGACGAGCAGCCTCCTGACCCTTTGAGCCCCCTCTTTTCACTGCCTCCCCATTCCTTTTCTGTAAAGGGTTCAGCAGTTCCTGTCTTCACTTTCCCTTCCCCTTTGCTGTTCTTAAGTGCCTGCAACTCAACTCCGGTTTATGACGGAGTTTTCTCAGCAAGATTTGTTCAGAGGGGGTTTGCCATGGCTCGCCTCTGAGGCTGAGAGAATGGGACTTGCCCAAGGGGAATCCTTGAAAGGAAAAGAGGTAAAGGGGGAATACTTGTGTGAGTGCTCCTTTCTCCCACCGCCTTTCCTATGCATTTTGCCTTGGTGGGGAGTTCTCCCCACCCAGGCAAAACGGAAGTGGAGGGAACCTCACACAACCCCTCCTTTCACTCTCCCCCACTTCTTATGCATTTTGCCTCGGCTGGGTACTAAAAATCTTCTCCTTAAAGAATAAGGTCTGAAAATGGGGTGTGCCTTATATGCTGGTGAGTCTAATATGCTGGCAAATACAGTACATTTTTGGGGAGAGGTATTCTTTCATCATAGATATGTCTGGTACAATAAAGAAAACAGCAGTTTTTCATCCAGAGGTCTTCCCTGAAGCACTTGTTTTAGGAATACTACATTTTCCTAGCATTCAAAATAGCATGATTTCAACACTAGAAATGTAGTGTCTTCCATTATGCACAAGCTAGACAACACAACATGGATTTTGCACCAGAATTTGTGGGCTAAAATGCAGGAACTGTATGATCTCACTGACTGTGTTGTAACAACATTGGCACACTAATGATCAGGAGACTACAACAACTCACATCCTCACTGGAGGCTGCACAGCATGACAATGAAGGGAGCACAGAATGGCATGGGTCGAGCATGATTTTACCTCGGCTACATCTGCTAAGGACCGAGACACAAAGGAATCCCGTGAGTTTCCATCCAGGAGACTAGGTCCCAATAAAGTGGTGCTGCTTGTGTTACCAGCAGAGGTCGGGAGCATTTTTCGTCCCTTCTCTGGGGAAAGGAAGCTTGCTGAAAAACAAAACATTCAAGGAAGACAGTATTTTGATAAATATATTTGTGAGAAGGACAGAAGGTACAAGGAAGTTCACAGAAGCAACTGTTCCATCTTTCAATACATGATCAGGAGGTGTTCTACTCAACTAGCAGATCTAACCATGTAGTCTGATATTCTAGGTATTGCAATTTTTGTTTTGAAAAAACAACAAAATTTCCAGGCACAACGAACAGTAACCACTAAATGAGTGCCAGTGTGCTTAGCCTTCAGTAAGTTTATGTGGACTTTAGGGTGAACAGAATTTACACAGAATTACTCTTGTGCCTTTACTCATTAATTTAAATGGAGTGGGCAACGAGGAACACTGGGATATGGTCCTCTTCACTGCTCTATTTCTGCAAAACAAAAAGAGCAAATTGCCTCTCCTGGAAGCTTCCAATTTATCTTTCAAAACAGTCACCTCCCATCTCTTCACTGTTTACCATTTAAAAATAGCTTTATTTTCAGTAACAGGTAGACTTTTGGCCAGTTCCAGTTTTGTCTTCTTGGACTGCGGCAGGCTAAGTGCACCTCCCCCCTCCCCCAACATGGTTCCAGAGCAGAAACTAAGCTCCAGATGCAGGGAAGTCACCACTCCTGATTTAAGACTGCATCTTTATAGCAGGTCCACACACTGCTAGTTTAACAGTTAAGTGCTAAAAGCCTTAAGTATGAGAAACAGCACTGAGACAGCAGATGGAAAGGACACACAATGATCCAGTGTTCTTTGCAAATCTAACCTAGACCAATCTATTGCTTGGACTGCCATCACTAGCACTACTGCTCTTGTTATTCCCTCCCTCTACGATATTTATAGATTGGTGCAACTCCAGTGTCAGACATACCAATGAATGCAGACTTTGACCGTTACTACTTAAGGTATCCGAAATTAGTGGGGCCTTCTTGTTCTTCACACACAGTCTTAATATGCGCTAACCTCATTCCAAGAGAAAACAAGCATAAGCCCAGTAACATCAACCAACCATACCCATCCACAAGTCATTGTTGGCCTCACTCACAAAATAAGCAACTGAGGGAAGAATCTGTGGAATCATTGGGGTACCACTGTGGATCATGGCTGGGGGAAGCAATCCAGTTCTGCTGAGGGCTACAGGAAGGGGATGGAAGACTTTTTGAGCTGTCACTGCCATTCAACTTGGCTGGGGACAGAGAAACATTTTCACCTGTAAAAGGAAGTTTCATGAAGAAGCTGAAATTTCACAATGAACAGTCAAAACCTGCAGCCTTAAGAAGGTGTTAGCATCTATAAGAAAGGGTTCCTTCCTGTCCCAATTCAGCCAATATTCAATGTAGCCCATAGAAAAAGCACTGATCTAAATCATCCTCTCTTAATACCATCAACAAAGGCTCAGCTAATATTCAAACAGTGGAACAACTTTTTATTACATATGTTTTCTTTGCGCTTGGTGTTTCTCTGTACTGGAGCATCTCAAAGAAATTATCCCGTAATTCAATGCTTCTCCGGCCAGTTGATGTAGACTGACAATTTTTAAAAAAATGGTACCACGGACTGGAATCATATTTATTGCCTAATAATAATAATATAGATCAGTGATTCTCAACCTGTGGGTCCCCAGATGTTCGTGGACTTCAGCTCCCAGAAGCCCCAGCCACAATGGTCAATGCTCAGGGCTTCTGGGAGCTGAAGTCCATGAACATCTGGGGACCCACAGGTTGAGAACCACTGATATAGATGGATTCTTCAAAACCATTTTAAATCTTGCATATATGGTGTGTGTGTTTTAATGATGTTTTAATTTTTTGACTATTTAGTCTTGTTTTAACTTTTGTATCTTACAAATTTTTAATAATGTTTTTGTTCATTGTTGTAAGCTGCTTTGACACAAATAAACATCAGAAAAAGAAGAAAAAGGAGGAGCAGGAGCAGGAAAAATTATTTCAAACAGTTTCTGATACTGACTGGCAGGAGGACAAGATGTTTGCTCCAAAGCATTTCAATGGCTAAAACATTTCCCTAATCCTTTGGGATTCTACAGCCATCCAGATGAGCACTCTTATTCTTATAAGCCCAGCCTTCCTGACCAGTAGTGAAGCATGATGATAGCAGTAGTCCATCGGCGTTTGGAGGGCCAAATGTTCCTCACCACTGTTTTCACTACAATTCCTACAGGCATATTACCAATGCCAAACTGACAAAAACAGAGCTGTGGCAATATCTGGGATGGCTAACAACAGAAAACTGTCTAGCTTAGTCTCTTACCATACTGACCAGAGCTGATAGCTATTTCAATGATAGAGTCACTGATCTGAGTAGCAGGCTCTCCTTGGGATAAAACATCTTCAGGTGGTCCAGGAAGTGAGATATCCAGCAGTGCAGAGACATTGGGAGGAGAAAGACAGGCATTGGAACCCTCAGAGGGAGGAGGAGGGGTGGAGAGACCATTTGGGACAGAGATTTTGGGCAGTTCTGGTAGAGAAAGATCTGGAGTTCCCTGTGGTAGTAAGCAGAATGATAATACATTATTTATTATGCATTTTCTGTCAAAGTCTCAGAAGCCTCTGAAGGTAAGAGTTAGCAACCTCATCTCTGTATCCAAATACGTGAAATTTCCTTATACCTAACCAGATTACTGGTCCACCTACCACAGCAGCTCCAGATATTTGCATGCGAAGCATTTGACCTACCACTTGGCTATAACTATGATAAATTTTTGCCCATTCCTCTTCCCAGTTTTACACAAACACATTGTTGCTACTCTCTCCCTATTTTACAGATGGGAAATAGAAACTACTCGATGGGGAAAAAACATACAACTGGGATCAGGATCATCATGGTGACCATCACCAGATAAGCTGTTTTGTTCACGGTTACTTAAAGGTTAAAGCCTGCTGTTATGTTTGGCATATCCTTTCTTTGTTTTACTTAATTTATTAGTCATTTACTTTGACTCCCCAACTGTTCCTATAATCTCAGGGCGAGTAACAAGATTTTGTCAGGTCTAGCTTACCCCATTACTCTCTTACTTTCCTTCTCTACATTGATGTACACATTTGGAAACTGCTTTTCCCATCACAGCTCAATTGCACATGTGCCCACTCAGCACTAAGCCACAGAAATGGTGAAAAGAAGGAAGCAACACGAACAAGTTTTTTAAAACACAAGCCTCTGATTTCCTCACTTTTTCCTTTTATTGGTTTAAATAATTTACATTTTTAAAGCTATTAAAAGGTGTGGTATTTAAAGTTCAAATGTTTTAAATTCTCCATTATCTCTGATCACTGATTTCCAAATTTAAATTAAGCGGCAGAAATGTATGTGGCATTCACAGACAGACCAGGAAGATGCATACATATGGCCATTACATGTGATCATCCTTTTTAGCAGAACATACCATCTGTATGATTCTGTTACAAGTTTTGCTTTATTCAGATGGTCTACCATGAAATCAAGTAGTTCTTCATTGAAGAACTCACACTTTACCTGAAAGCCATCAAGGACTGCCTCTTGCTCAGGTTGTGAGGGTAGACCAAGGAATGGTACACGACATTCACTGCTTGAACCCTGGAAAAGTGGAATTGAGATGACTGAGTCAGATCCTCAACAGAAAGAGAACAAAAGGAAGAGATTTAACATGTCTGCTTCACTGTTACCAAGGATGGATATATTTGGTGCCCTAGCCCCACCTACTCTGTGAAAAAGACCTTGTTAGCCACTGTGTTAACAAAATGCTGGATTATGTAAGCCTTTGCTCTGATTAAGCATGGTTCTTCTCATGCTCTAAATCCACGTTCAACAATTCTGATTCAAGAACTACAGCCTTCAGCTCATGTCTTTAGAAGCTAATCTCAAGTGCTCTTGATTTTTTCAAGCTTCAGTAACACTGGCTTTCTCGTTTTCTTATTCAAATGCCCATAAATCTTTAGGCATGTAGGTGTTTTCACCTGAGAGGTAATAACTGATGGAAAACAGTAATCACTGTATGCTTGGGAATGATTTCACATTTACCTCTCCTAATTTGTATCTTGTATCAATATTACTGAGTGTATGCAGAATTGCCAGTTTCAAAAGAGTTGGTGAGGACAGGAAAAAAAAAACCACAGTGGGGACCACAGTGCTGCCTACATACTTCTCCATTTCACCACAGGTGTGAATAGGTTTTTGAGGTCAAAACCAAGGGCTATCCCCATCCTCCAGTCTCTGTATTCAGCCACAGTTGTGTGGATATTCTAATTATATGGCACCACCCGAGAGTCCTACATGCAAATAATGCAGAAATAGAGCTATGACCAACGTGTTAGTCTGATGCCTGGACAAAACAGAACAACAGCCCTATAGCATTTTCTGCATATTCATAACCTTTTATATAGTGCAGGGATAACACATCAGAGCAGAAGAAACCATCATCTATTCACATGTATATGTACACATGTATACTGAGAGATGGTTATCATCTGTTGCCTGTCTGTTTATGCTGTCTTCCAAGCTACTGACTACTGCTAAAACTTTTACATTTCTTTCTGCATGAAAACAAAAATATTTGGAATTTTCAGAACTTGGAAGTAATACATTAGAAGTAGTCATATTAACTGTAAAGCATTTTGTCCAGGGCAATGAAAAGATAATTAAAATTCATTAAAAGATTTTTTTTTAACATGGAAATTTAACTATTGCAATTACTTATTATTCCTCCCGCCCCTTTGTTGAGTAACATATACCTACTATTTCTCAAACAGGTTGCCTACCTGTAACTGTGATTCTCTGAGTGGCCATCTGTGCCCTCCCACAAATGGGTTTTGCACCTGTGCAGAAACCACAACCAGAAGTTCTAGAGCTGAGTAGCTTGGTGGGAAGTCCCTCCCTTCCCCACTATCTTGCATGTCCTAGTCTACCAAAGCTACGCTCTCCTCAGTTTCAAAGTCTACTGAGAAAATATTACAGACATGGTTGTGGAAATAAGACTGAGGTGCTTCTGAACTGTCAGTGCTGTATCAGATTAACAGGACATTAACTGATGAACTCTGCGCCTGAGTCTGTGCCTTGCTCACTGGAAGAACTGCCCTATGAATGGAATTTTCTTGGTAGGGACCAGAATGGACTTCTTTGCAATTGCCTGGAGACCAAAATCATGGAACAAGGTGAGGGTGTGATGAAGATCATGATATACTCTGTCCCAGGAGGATGCTACTGAGAACCAACTGTCTAGGTACAAGTAAATGCGGACTCATTGGGTTCTGAGGAGGGAGACCACTACCATGATGTAGTTTGTGAAGACCCTGGGTGCTACTGAGAGACCGAAAGGAAGAACCTTGTATAGATACAGGCCTTCATCAATGGGAAACCTGAGGAACTTACAATGCTGCAGGTGTATCGCAATGTGGAAATAAGAATCTTTCAGGTCTTTTGAGATAAACTAGTCCCTGAAACACAGAACTGCAGAACAGATTGCAGAGTGACCATCTTGAGCTTGCTGGCATGATTATAGTGATTTACTCCACAAGGACTCCAGAACAGATGCAGACGTCTATCTCTCTTTGTGACTATGAAGTACTCAGAAAAATAACCCATGTGTTTGCAAAGGTCTGGAATCTTCTGCACAGCAACTTTGCTTGGCAAGGCAGTAACTTCTTCTCTCAGAACTCAGTAAGGAGGAATGGTGCAGAAAATGCCTATGGAAGGTCAAGCTGCAAAATTTTAAGGTATAACCCAACAAGCTATAGCTAATACCCAGGTGTCACTGGTAATGTCCTGCCAGGTGTTATAACAGTGGTAAAGTCTGGGTGCCTGAGATGGTAGAAGGTGACACAAGGCTTGAAAAAAAGGTTGTGGTAGAGTCCCAGGAATCAAGTCAAAGTTGAGACTTAGAAGATCCAGATGATTGCTTCAATACTGAAGACTGGTTGCACTGGGATTGTTTAAAGAGATTCTTCTGTTGGGAAACCAAAGGCTGAGAAAAATCTGAGAGGAACATGATGAAGATTTAGATCAATGGAATAATGATGAAGACTGCTTCCAAAAAGGACGGTGGGGATGTTGTTGTTGCTGGTGGTGTTAAACTCCAAACTCCATCTTCCTTGCAGTTGTGCAAGCCTTGAACAAATGGCCCATGGCTTCATCAGTTATGGAACGGAATAATCCAACTGTCAAATGGTGACCAAGATTCTCGGTGTCTTCAGAAATCCCAGCAGAATATACAAAGGGCCATAGCACCGGACATAATCTTAGCTGCACAACCAGCTGCATGGCAAGATGATTACATTTGCTGTGCACCTAGATTGTGTACCTCTTGTTGAAAAGGTGTAAGCACTTGTCTTTGGTCATGCATGTTTGCAAACCTGGCAGCCAAGGTGACAGATGAGTAAAACAACAGCCAAATACATCTAGATGTTTGCTTCCATGATGTGAAGCTGTAGAAAGGCTCCTCCTCGACCCTTTCGTTCGTTAAGTCTAAATAACTATAAAGTTGAGGGTAGAGTAAGTGAGTAAGAAAGAGGCTCCTTCCTGTTGCATATGTTACATGTTCTCCACATGACATGAAGTAGGTGGAAAACTGTTTAATGACATTAGCATAAGGCAGGAAGGTGAGGGATCAAAACAGGCCTGGGAATCTATTTCTGTGAAATACTGGATCAACAACACATGCTGGTGATGATGTACAACATGTAGACCAAGCAGTTTAGCTATATGTACTAATAAGTTGGCATATGGCTTGAGGTCTTTTGATGGTGAAGAAGAGTGTTCTTCTATTGCCACTGTGGGACAGGATGCAAATGGCAAAGGAGAGGACAGAGATAGAGTCAGAATGATACTTATTGTCATAAAGGATATCTGGCTGATGTTGTTGAGTAGTAGAAGCAGTCACAGTTCAGAGGAAGCACTAGCGCAGAAGAGACTAGAATGGTAGATGTAGGTGGCAAGAAGACCAAGGTACAAGCAGATGTCACAATGGGCAAGAGGTTTCAAAGATGTCCTAAGTGAGCAGTAGCAGTTATCACAGATGCAGTGCAGGCTAAAGAAGTCTGGAAAAATGTCAGGCCCATAGATATAGGTTGTGGAGAAGATGGAGGATGAACAGAAACAGTCAACGCAATATGAGGAAGTGGCAAAAGTGGATGAGAAGATGACGGCGAGGAGGTGAAGCATGGTCTCTGCTACTTGAACTCATCAGTACTGGTCCCTATCATGGTAAAGACAGTAGGCATGCCATGACTCAAGGTGGTGACAATGATCTTGGTAAGAAGGTGAGTATGAACAATAAGGTTGAGGAGGATTGCAATAATGGTAATCATAATAATATCTATCAATGTAGGAAACAGACGTGTATGGAGAGTTTTCTTGGTACCAGTAATCATAGCAAGAGCAATGAATATTAAAACAGAAATCTTGGTGAATGTCAGTGATGATAACAGTCAGACGAATACTGTAGAGAGTGGAGGAGATGTTGATCTGGGGTAAGAGTTTTCCCAATGTCTTGAATGGACATCTCCCAGAAAGTGGAAGAGGAAGCTGTTAAGTTGTGCTACGAAATAGCATCTAAGAGTTTTGCCCAGTACAATTGTTGATGTTTATTGTTGTTGGTATCAAAGATGCCATCAACATCAGAGGTAAGGTGTGTTTGTGCACATTTGTGAGCACGCACACCTTCAAGCCACCTGACAACTTATTGCAACCTCATAAATTCCATAGGGTTTTCTTAGGCAAGGAATACTCAGAGGTTGTTTGCGAGTACCTTCCTCTAAAATACCGCCTATGGCACCTGGTATTTGTCGGCGGTCCGCTGTTCAAGTACTAATCAGAGCTGACCTGCTTAGCTTCCAAGATCAGACAGGATCTTGAGAAGTTAAATCAACTGTCAGGATCAATAACACTGCGCCATCAGACCAAGAAGGCTTGTGATGTACAACAGGATGAAGGTTTGGCTTGGAATGAGGATGCTCTTTGGATTGAGGATGCTCTTCTGACTGAGGAGGTTGTGAGTGCTCTCCAGATTGAACAGAGTGGATCAAAGGTAGCGTTCAGATCAAGGATGCTGGGATCAAAGAGGTTCTTTGGACTGAGATTTCTCTTTGTACAGAGGACATAGGTCTTTTGCCTTAGACCAATGCTTGTCTTCCGCTTCTTTCCTCTTCTATTGGCCAACTTCCACAGGCGCTGCAGCTTGGCATTTAATCCCCACTATGCCATCAAGGTGAGGGGAAATCTAGTGTCCTACCCAGAACAGAAGGAACAGGTAATGTCAAATCCCCTGCTACTGGAATAGGACTAGCCTGAGTCCACACTGAGTGAGTTAGTATTGAAGGCATAGAAGGCGGTATTGAAGAGGACAGTACCCAGGGCAGCATCAAAGAATCAGCAGAAAACACTGTGGATGACCTGCATTTCTTGCTCTTGGTTGCAAATGCTGTAAAAACATCCTTATTTGACACTGTCTTATCTCCTACTTCAAGAGATCCCAACAATGCCACCAACGCTGGGAGGGCTTGAGATGTAGAATTGCAAACAGAGCACTGCTGCAGAATGTGAGACTTACCAAGACAGAAAACATCTAAGGTAGACCACTAGAAAGGGAAACTTTCCTTCCATAAGCAATACACAGCTTGAAAAGAGAGGAAGAAGCCATCAAAGGAGGGCAGTCAGGCAAAAGACTTGAGGAAAGAAATAACAAATTTTATTATTTTGTAAAGAACACAGTCAAGAGTTAAAAAAAAATAGGAAAAAGACTGCACAAAGAATGACAACAAGGAGGGCTACAGTAATACGTGATCAATGTTGATCTCGTGGCACATAGAGACACTGGTGAGAATAACTCTGGCAGGCTAGGGCACCCACAGTAGTGGGAGGAGGTGGGACTTACCACCAAGCTACTTTTTCTAGAACTTTCCAGTTGTGGTTTCTGTGCAGGTGCAAAACCCATTTGTGTGAGGCAGAAAAACCATGAAGACGAACCTGAGGGTAGCGGCCATTTTTCTTTTTTAATGTGGTTATTTAATTTTTGATGGACATAATGAGAAAGTGAGGTTTCAGTGACATTGCTAATTTATCACTCTGAAGTAACAACTGATCCGCCACTTTGAAAAGTAACAAGCAACAGATAACATGTTTTCTTTTAAAAATACCATTTCAAGCTCTAGAATCTTGAAAACAAAGCAACTTCTGCAACAAAATCGTTCAGCAACACTTCAAAATCATGCACAAAACCAAGGGCAAGGAGGAGCGTTGTGAACACGAAGGTATTTGGAAAGCAGAGCAGGGTCAGGAGTGGGAGATGTTCAAAGCTAAATAGAAAAACAACAGTAGATCACAGAACTGATAATGGGTATCTCAGGAAAGGACAGATGATGGTATGAAATCTGAGAAAAGAGGAAGGTTGTTCAGGGAAAAGAGGGACATCAATGGCTGAGGAATAAAAAGGGCACACACGCTGCTATCCAGTATTGGCCACTATCTGGTTATAGCTATTAGATTATAATTCAAGAAGAATGGAACTTTAAACAAAGCTTAGCAGGCAAAAAAAACTGACCACTGGGTTAGAAATGGAACCTCCATTTTGATGTGCCACCGTTGAATCTTGTCCTGCAACCACTGCAGTCACTGCACCTGGAGACAGTGGAGAAACACCTGACAATCCTTCAGTACCAAGAACAGGCAAAGGACTGCCAGGGATAATACCAGCACTTTTGGCCGCCAAATCAATAGCACCTTTAAATGGAAAAAATGAAAAGGTCAGAAATCCAAAATGTAGATTTACTATGTCATATCCAGTCCTACAGAAAAACTTACTGCTTCTGCATAGTACAAAGTTAACTTTAATAGTTCTTTAATAATACAGTTAATTCACAGCATCCTTCTCCTACAGTAAATTTTTTCCCAACTCCTTACTCCCTCAGTAATAGTCAGAACTCAATTCTCCTCGAGAATTTCAATGTTCTCTGCTGAAGAAAGGAGTATTTAGCTTCATGCAGAAAGGAGTATTTAGCTTCCTGCAGTACAAAGACATCTGGATCTCAAGAGAAGCTATTTTTCTGTTGTTAACGGAGTTGAAATTTTATTACCCATCTTTTATTATTTTTTGTCTCTAGTCTTCAAATATACAATAGGGCAGTTGCCTCTGCCTACAGTGAAATCCCTCAATATCATCTTAATCGACAACATCTCACACAGCTCTGTCACTCTAACATCATCACCATTTTATTCTTATATGATTTTTAACATCTGTGCCTGATGAAGAAACCAATGAAACTTTGAAAGCTTGTGTAAATGTATTTCACGATTTAGAACTGGCCCCAAAAGGGTATCACTGAGTTTGAATTTTGTTATACAGTCCTTCCTCAACCTTTGTGGGCTTGACTTGCATGAATCTGGTTATTCGTAAGGGGTGTGTGCATCTTCCTTTCCCGTGCCTGGGCAAAAGAAAAGGAGATGGGACAGTGGAGCCCCAGCAAGAAAGGCAAAGGACAAGTGAATGGGAGAGGGAAACCCCAGGAGGAAAGTTACACACATGCCTTCCTTTTCCCTGCTTGGGCAAAACACAAAGAAATGAGAGAGAGGAGCCCTTAGAGGAAAGGCACATGTGTGTCTTCCCCCTCCCTCACACCCAGGCAAAAGACAAAGGAATGGGAGTGGGGAGCCTGGGGAGTGAATGGGACAGAGATCATGGGGGTGAACGCTCACATGTTCCCTTGCCTACTCACATGGGGGGGGGAGAACTTGCTTTGACTTTCATGAGGGTCCTGCACCCTGAACCCTTGCAAAAGTGGAGAGGAAACTATAGTTTTCTGAGGAACTCACAGGAATGAAGTGATTGGGTAGATGCTTAGAATGATGGTGGAAAAAGATGGGTTAAATCTGGTCAAGTACAGGTCAGGACCCATCTAAAAGCCTATTCTGCAGCACTGAGGATAGAGAAGAAATGACTCTTTGTTGCCTTCATCACATCAGTACAATCTTGCCCAGTGTAGTTCTTCCGTGTAGTCAAGAAATTATTACATTCTAGACCTCAGACTGCTGAGAAGCAGTCCTCAGAAATGTTCTGTCATTAATTTGCCAATTATTTTGCTGTGAAAATCACTCAAATCTGTTCTGATTTGATTTCATATTGAAGGTAGTATCTGCAGAAGTAAGTGAGGCACATAGTTGTCTGTTTTTGATGAATGAGTTTCAATTTGTTCAATATGACTGTGAGAACAAATTACTTGGAGAAGTGAAGCAATCAATACCATTGATCATGGTATCCTTCTGGGCTGCTCAACTAGTACGGGAGAATAGTATTGGGAGAATTGTTCTGCAACGTTTCCAGTCCTTTCTGGTTGAGCATTTCCAGAAGATTGTGTTTGCGGACTGCTGGTCAGCTCCACAGAGCTAAATACTGTCTCCTACACTTTTCTGCATTTTCATGATAATGCTGGGAAATGTCTTCTGGCATTTGGCAGTTGGCTATCAACAACATGCTGATTATACCCAGCTTTCTCTCTCTCTCTTTCAGTTTGACACCAAGGAGACTGGTGGAGCTTCTGAATCATTATCTGGATGTAAGGAAAGTTTGAATGAATAAACTAAGGCTCAATCCAGATAAGACAAACATTCTGTTGGACATCAGGAAAGCTACCCTGGAATTTCAACCTATTCCTCATAGGATTGTGCTCTCTCAGAAAGATCAGGAATATAGCTGGCAGATGTTCCTGGACTCACCACTGCCCTGGAAGGTTAGTCCTGTGCCCAGGACTGTTTTTGTCTAGTTCTGGCTGAAGTGACAGCAGTGCCCCTTTACAGGAGGACAGATCTTGTCACAGTTGTTCATGTCTTAATTACCTAGACAAGTGTAATGTGCTCTATATGGGGCTGCCCTTGAAAAGTGTTTTGAAACTACAGCTTGTCAACAATGTGGTCACCAGATTGTTGTTGGGCATCTGCTTTAAGGACTATGTAACATCAGTCTTAAAAGCACAGCACTGGCTTACAATTTGTTACTGAGGAGAGTGCTAGTACTGACCTACAAAGCTCTGAACACATGCCAGAGCCCTAAGATCTGCAGGGAAACGCTTTCTCTTGGTCTTGCTACCGTCCCAGACTTGCCTAGTGAGGACACAGGAGAGAGACTTTACAGTGGCTGCTCCAACCCTGTAGAATTCTCATCCACAGGAGGCTAGGCTCCCCCTCCCCCCACTTGCCTTTCCCCAGCAGATAAAAACATTTCTTTTCCAGAAGGATTTCAGTGAGTGAGCCAAAATTTAGTAAGCTGGGTTTTTTTTCTTTTTAAAAGTGTTTTAAGTTTTTGTATGTTTCAATGTTTTCAATTGTTTGGTTTATCTCTAATTTTTAAAAACTTTTTTGGAAGTCACATTTGGTCCCACTTGTGGCAATAAAATAAAATGCTTTTACGTCTTCTCTTATTACGAGCCTGCCTAAAAGAGAAGGCCTTATTGTGCATCTCACCACCTATGAGATGGATATGCACAAAACAGTTTTCTGTGTAGCAGCACCTGACCTGGAATTCTCTTCCAAGAGAGGTCAGGCTGGCTCCATCTTTTCTGAGTTACCAGCTGCAGCAAAAACTGTGTTTCTTATTGTCCTTCAAGTGGCTGCTCTGGCTGTTTTTAACTGTGTTTTTAATTGCTTGTGATTGTAGAACCTTTTAAAAAGCAATTTTTAGTTTAAAAGGAGCTTTAAATGTGTTTTACTTGTTTATTTCGTTTATCTATTTAATATATTTCTATATTGCCTCAGTCCATAAAAGCTTCTGAAATGATAAAAAATAGAAGCAACTGAGAACTTGGTACTTACATGAACAGTCATTCTGGGATGGCAGGAGGAACAATCCACCAGGTATGGGTTTTGGACCTCGTGCCAGCCCGATGCAGGAGTCTTGTAAATTCCATACAGTTTTTTTCTGTTAAGACACCTGTCCCTGTCCAGTCACTCTCCTTTCCTAGCATAAACTTAGCCCCTAAACTTAACACTTTTTTGTTCTGGTGTTGGCTGTGGATTGTTCCTCCTGTCATCTCAGAATGACCATTCACATAAGTACCAACTTCTCATTCTCAGGATGTCAGGACGACCAATCTACCACGCATGGGAAATTCCCAAGCCTTAATTCCTGGATGGGAACTCACTACCGTTAATTTACACAATTGCCTGCAACACAGTGTGGCCAAACACTGCCCACACTGATTTATATTTGTCTAATTTATAACATTTTATAAAGATTGATGGTTCTTTCCAACCTGCCGCATTACATATGTCTTCTAAAGATGATGTAACAGAATAAGCCATACTAGTAGCCACTGATCTAGCTGAGCGTGGCCACTCATTTTTAGGTCTTGGTTTCTTAACGTAGTCATAACACAAACAAATACAAGCTTTAATCCAACTAGCAATCACTGTTTTGCTTGCTTTATATCCCAAAGTCTTTGGATGATAAGACACCAACAAAGCCTCGGAACAGCAAATGTTTTTTGTTATCTTGATGTAAATCTTAACCACTCTTCTGACATTTAAAGTATGCCACTTATATTCTAACACATGCCTTGGCTTTGGGCAAAAAGTTGGTAAATAGATTTCTCCAACTGGCTTAGCAGCAGATACACATTTTGGGAGAAACGTAGGATATGATCTCAAAATCAGTCTATCCTGTCCAAATCTGCACAAGTTAGCATTTATAGACAAAGCTGATAACTCAAACACCCTTCTAGCAGATGTAATAGCTAGAAAGAAAGATACTTTAAAAGACATTAACCTCAATGATGTCTCTTTCAAAGGCTCCAACGCTGCAGCTGTCAAAGCATTAAGCACCAAATTAAGGTCCCACAACATAAACCTGTGAACTGCTGGATAAGACTTTAATGTTGCTCCCTTCAGAAATGTCTTTACGTGTGGATAAGATGACAAAGAGTCTTAATCCAAACTGAGTACGGCAGACAATGCCAGCAGCTCTCTTTTTAAAGTATTAGGCCTGGTTTCCTCAATCCATCCTGTAAAAACTGTAAAACATGTGGAATTCCAAACTCATTTACTGACTGTCAGCACGGGCTGAGGTCAAGCAGGGGCTGGGCCGGGGCGGCCACCAGCAGCATCCCAAAACAGTCACTCAGGAGCGCTGCCGCGAGCAAACGGCCAGGAACTGAGGTTTGCCTTCACAGCAGGCACCAACAGAAAATAACAACGGGTTGCTTCACCCTGAACACAAAATGGTTACAGCACCTTAATGCAGGGAAGGGTCTTGGAGGAGCTGGGCAGCAGCACACAGGCACGGGCTGGACTGGAACAAGGCACGGGCTGGACTGGAACAAGGCACGGGCGACAGACGCACGGGAAGCTGACGGTTGTTGCTCCGTGCCTACCCCAGCCCCGCGCCTGCTTAAAAAGGCCTGCAGACCGGCCAGCAGCCAATCCAGGCAGAGCACGTGGCCGGGCTCGCAGCTGTGCTACAGCTGGGAGCTCCCTGCCCCCAGGTGTTTCTCTTGCAGCCACCAGGAGCGGTGGCTGGCCTCCTTGAACCGCCGCCGCTGCAGGAACGTCGGCGGCAGGGTGGCAGCCTCAGCCTCTTCCGAGGCCGCCTCGCGAGTAGGCGGTGCCCCGGGATCGGGCCCGGGGCCCGCCTCCTCCTGTGGATCCTTGTCCGCCACGCCCAGCAGCCTGGGAGCCGGGCCGGAGACCTCCGCAGCGGCGGGACGATCCTCGTCGTCGTCGTCGTTGTCGGCCTCCGTCCCGCGCGGAAGACCTTCGCCAGGATCGGCATCTGCCGCGACGTCCCAGCGATCCCCCCGGCGGCGGAGCCCTCCGCGGCGGCCATGTGGCCGCCGCCGGTGGCCGTGGCCTCCGACGGGCCCGGATCCGCGTCCTCCTCCTTGGAGGTAACGGCGGCGTCGGCCTCCGTGGCGCCTGCCGGCACGGCCACACCCAGACCCCTGACACTGACACCGAAATAGTCTCACACCATTTATGAAATGTTTTCCATGTTCTATTATATATATGTTGAGCAGACTCTCTTCGAGAAGATAAGATAGCTTCAACCACCTCCTCAGTGTATCCTCAATTCACTAAATATCTCCTCTCAATCTCCACACCGCTAGATGCAGCCGATCTGGATGTAACACTGGTCCTTGCATTAGTAAATCTTTCCAATTTGGAAGATGTACTATTGGTTCTTGCACCATTTGCATCATTAGCGTGAACCATGGTCTCTTGGGCCAAAATGGTGCTGCTAATCCTACAGAGGCCTACTCCTGCATTATTTTGAGAACTCCTTTCTGCATGATGGGAATTGGAGGAAATGCACAATGAACGCCCTGAGGCCATCGCACTGCCAATGCATTGGAGCCTCCACATTTCTGTTTGCATCTATTGAATAAAGACATTTTAATTTGGCGTTCCCTCCAAACACAAACAAATCTATTTCCAAAGGACCAAAACAAATTTTTATCTCTGCAAATATCTCCTTGTTGAGAGACCATTTCTCCTGGGTGAATCCAGTTCCTGCGTATATTTAACACCTCTTTCACATATATCGCTGTGATGGACTTTATATTCCGCTCCGCCCAATTTAATAGGCAGGTTGACTCTTGCACCAAAGGCACTGAGTGCAATCCCCCTTGTTTGGATATGTATACTTTTACACTCATGCTGTCTGTGCATATTAAAACATGCTGATTTTTCACAAAACCTCACAAATTTTAGCAGAGCCAAGCATGCTGCCTTCATCTCCAGATAACTGATATTGGATCTCATCCCTTACAGTACACAGACCTTGCACTGAAACACTGTTGCAATGTGCACCCCATCCTTGTAAGCTCGTATCCATTGTGACTTGGACTCTGTCCAGAATTCACAGTGGAACCCCTGCTGCCACATTCTTCTCTTTCAACTACCAATTCAATTCCATTTTTATTTGAGGTGGAACTTGAACATAATAATGTCTCCTTGCTCCCACAGCTAACTGATGGGGCACTAACAATTTCTATAAGGGCCTTACATGAAACTTGCCCCATTGCACTAATTGTACCGTGGATATTAAAATCCCCATAAGTTTTGCTAGGTGCACTAAGTCCACTGACTGTAATGACCATACCTTCAATTACTTCCTGCTTCAGTTTTGTTATCCTGTTCTGACAGAGAAATAACCTGGCCGCTGCTGTTATGTACCATTGATCCTAAAGTCTGTGTTGGGACTAAATGACGTTTCTAGTAATTTAACAGGAAACTGTAACTTTCCAAGGTACGTACTATTAGAATTATATCTTCAATTTAGTTTCTGTACTCGCCTTTATCAATATATCGTCCAGATAGGGGAGTAACAGTAACATCTTTATTCGAAGGTGTGTTGTTATCGGAACCAACACCTTCGTAAAATCCCTTGGAGCTGATGCTAGGCCAAAAGTTAAAGCCCTGAATTTGAAATGCCAACCTTCGTACTGAAACCTTAATACTTCCTATCCTCTACTGCAATCAGAACATGTAGGTACGCATCCTTGAGGTCCAGAGAGATCATGAAGTCTTCAAATTCTCTCTTATTGTAACGTCTCCATCTTAAATTTTTGGTACTTCACAAACTTGTTCAAATATTATAGGTTCAATATCGGTCGAAATTTCCCATTGCTTTTGGGCGACACAAAAAGGATAAAATAAGCCCCTGAAAACCTCTGCTCCCAAGGAACCTCCTCTATAGCTCCAATATGAATTAAATGGTGAATTTCTTGCCAAACTATTTTCTGTTTGTCTGCATGCTTGGACACTGGTGAAGAAAGAAATCTGCTTTCCGGGGTACTGTGGAAAGAAATTTTGTAACCAAAATTCCCTGCATTGATCACCCATTGATCTGAAATTATTTGTCTCCACTTTCTCTTGAAAAGCAGGTCTTCCCCAACGGAGGAACCTGACTCAATACTGAGATTTATTCTGTTTTGAAGCTGTTTGCCCTCCTTTCCCTTGTCCTTGAAGGGAAAACTGTGTCTGTCTATTAAACTGAGGTCTTTGCCTTGACCACTGGACAATGTTGGATCTATATTCTGATATCCTACCCGCACTTCTTCTTGTACAAAAGGAGTAATTCATACTTCTAAAAGTTCTTCTATCAGACTTCTTCTTTTGCAAGGTAGGCATAACTTGCCTTTTCTTCTTAGTCTCAATTAATATTTTTTTGAAAGCCTGAGACTGAAACAATAACTCTCCTTTAAATGAAACATATGCTAAGTTATTACTAGATTTTTGGTCAGCTTCCCAATGTTTTAACCAAAGTGATCTTCTTGGTATTGTTAACACATAAATATTTCTTGCCCCAAAAGACACAGCATCATGTTCCACATCTGCTATGTACTTCAAAACTTTCTGAATCCTATTTATTGCCTTTAAGACTGTACATTTAAATCATCCATCTCTAAAATATCCTGTGATCACAGCACTAGCAAACATAGATGCCACCACTGAAGCTGTAATTGCTAAACTGAAGCTTCATGCACTTTCTTTAGGGCTGTTTCTGCTCTCTTGTCATCTGATTCCTTAAACTGAGTATCTCCTTCCCTGGGAACTATAGCTCTTGACACTAAGCCCGCAATTGGGGCATCCACCAGAGAGCTTTTAAAAAACTCCACATCCCTTTTCTTAAAGGAATATAATTTTTGGCTATAAGCCAATAATTTTTTTGAATTCCACTGGGATGACCACTCTGTTATAATTACCTCTTTAAATAATTCACGTAATGGAATTTCCATCTCCTGTGTCTGCTTCTTCCTAATTATTAAAATGGTCTTACTGTTTTTACCTTTCTTGTCTTACTCTACTGTTTGTGACCTATTAACACCTAGACCTAAAGTCTGTTATACTCTTTTTAATAAATTGTGGAAATTCCCCCCTCAAGCAACCAATCAGTTGCTATCTCTCCATCTTCTTCTTCCTCTAAAGACGTACAATCATCTTCATCAGGCATCACAATGATGTCATCCTGACTCTCCTCTTCTTCCATATCTAACTCTTCTATCTCTTGCTCTCTACTGATGTCACTTTTCCTTCCATGTTTTCCCTTCGCTTCTCTATTATTTGGTTATTGATTTCTTTTCTTCTTTTTCCTTAATAGCATGTCTTTCCCCAACTTCCTTTTATTTGAGTTCATTTGATTACATAACATTTCATCAGATTCCAATTCACTACTAATCTCATTTTGGCCAATATTGCCAGTAAATAAAATATTTTGCGCTGAATTCATATGTACCTGACCAGTAGAATTTTTCCATAAATTCATCATGTTAAAACATGCCACTTGAAATTGTAAATCAGTCATATTAAAATTCATTGATGGAACTTGAGGACTCAGCAGTGTTCGCATATGTAATTGAACTGCCTCCCTTATTAGGGCATTAAAATCTGTATTTATTTCACCTCTATTTTGCATCTGTGTGCCTGTCAAGTTTACAGTAATACATGGCTTCGCTAACCAACTACTTCATTCACTGCCACTTCATTGGAAGAAGGCATATCTGTCATCATTTTATGTAAGTAATCTTTAAAATCAGGTGTTAGCTTCATACAACCAAAGCCTGCTGCTAATGTTCCATTTGCCTGGCAGAGAAACTCAGCTTGCGCTGTAGATTGCATTGAATCAGCCCCTTAAACACAGTAGTTTAAGTTGCTCACGTTCAGCGGAGCTTCACTTCTTATGCTACTAGTTTGCCCTTCAAAATGGCATCCTGTAGCCATTGGGACCATCTTAGAACCTGCTGATTCAAGATGGCGCTCAGAATCAACAGTGGTAAGTTTAAGCCCTGACACTGCAAATTTTGTAACTTTCCTAGGCTTCGTACCACTCAACTCCACTGCTTTCCTCTTTTTCTTATCTATTTTTACCTTCTTTACTGTCTTCTCCTTTTTACCTTCTCCAGTAGACTTTTTCTGTCCATTGACCATTTTAATCCCTTCTGGCTCACTCTCACTTGAGCTCAGAAAAATCTTCCTTAAATCTGATTCTTTCTCATCGTCCATTGTGCACTGAGAACCAGCCTTCTGGGCAGAATCTATCTTAACCTCAGTCTGATCTCCACTGCCCAGAAGTTTTCAGGACAGAAAGTTGTTTTTCATCGTCCGAGATCCGTTGAGACATGTCTTTTGGACAAAACCAGACTTATTTCTTTCTCTGTTCACTGCCATTTTCTCCGCCTCCTTTCTCATTTCCTGCTCCATTTTCCTAAATATTGTTGATCACTGGACAGGAATACAACACGTCTGGCTAGGTCACAGGAGAATTTAAAACTGACTAGACAGAGGCAGGGGTCTAATGGAAAAAACTGTATGGAATTTACAAGACTCCCGCATTGGGCTGGTGCGAGGACCAAAACCCATGCGTGGTGGATTGGTCCTCCTGCCATCCCTATAATAAAATAGTACAAAGATAAAACATTTTAAAACCCCACTAAAATATTCTTTAAAAACTTCAAAATAGTGTAAAAATAATCCTAAATTTACAGTTAAAACACAGTCATTTCAAATATTCAAGGTCAGTGGAATAACTGGCTGCTGGAATCTCAGAGAGATGGAGCTGGCCTAACTTCCTGCCATAGGAGTTCCACTGTTGGGGTGCTGCTACAGAGAAAGTCTTGTTATGTAAACATGCCAACCTAACTTTACAAGGTGTTGGGACATGCAACTGCATATCTTCTAATGATTTCAAATTTCAGGAAGGCTCATATTTACTGTTTTAAATTCCTTTATCCACTGTTATTTTTAAAACAATAGTTAATGTTCTAAATGCCTTTATCCATTCCATACAAAGGGCGCAAAACAAAACACATGAAAAACAATTAGCGGCCATTTCTTCCTTCTTCATAGCTAATGCACTATTCCACTAGACATGCTGTCTTATCCTTTGCTATCTGACAAGAAACCTACTAGATAGATGGTTGGTATTTTGAGCTGGCAAAATCTTGGGAACAATGGGACGGGACACAGCAGCTTTAGAAAGTGAAGACTGGATTGGGCGAAAAGATCCTCTACCTAAGCATGAAGAAATAAAAAACACCATCAGAAATTTTTAAAACTATACCAGCAGCTACACTCTTACTGTACCCTTCCATCTTGTCCTCTTCAACAACTGATTACCGAGGCATACTTTTATAAATTAATCCAACCTCTTTTTAAAACTGTCAAAACCTGCAGTCATTTCTAAATCTTGTGACAATGGATTTCATGTTTTAACTATGTCATATGTTTCAATGATGTGTTTAATTCTTTTTCTAAATCTATTTTCTCTTTAATTATTTTTGTTTCCTTTGATTCTGACCAATGTTGGCTGCCTTTGGCAGAAACAATGCCGAATCCATTGCCTGTGTAGTACAAATGCAATAAAAATATTAAGTTAATGTCAAATGACAAAGAATATTTAGCACCAATTAAGATAGTTCAGACAATGCACTGATTACCATAGGAACTGGAGTATATAAAAATCCCAGGTTGAATTCAGGCCTAGCCATACTTGGAACAGATTTCATTTGCACTTGTTAACTGTAACTACCCGAAATCCCACTGATTTCAATGAGTCTGTATTTATTATAACTAAATCTGGAACTAAGTTCCTGAAACAAACAAACGTTACTAGAAATACTAAGAGAGAAATGAAAAAGCAAATGAACAGCAGTTAAGCAACAACAAATTTACTAAGCTCACATGGACGAGAAAAACCACCTGAATCAGGTTTCACATCTATTCTGAAAACAAACGTAATTTTTTATTTAAATGTTTTCACTCGCAGTAGTGTCTTTATGACACTCCCCAGGCAGGATTATCTTCTAGTATTACTGGGACATGGCTGGGACCTTCCACAGACAAATTATTTGTTTCAGGACTGCGCTACTGTCCTGCAGGATAATTTTAACTGCCTTTTGAAATTTCTGATTTACTGAGGAAAATCTATACACCATGTTCAGAATATGTATATACTTGAGCCTTACCTGTTACAGAAGAGTTGGATAAGATGGAGAAGGAACAGACGTGCTGAGAGGGATTTCCAGATGGCCTAGGAAGCAGCGTTCTCTAAAACAAAGAAGGCAATAGTAACTTTTAAAAACAGCTCTTAACTAGCTAATAAACTCTTTGTATGATATATCTACAATCCCTGAGATACTACAGTTCTCCCTTCACATTCACAGGTTTGACTTTCGCAAATTTGATTATTTGCGAGGCATGTACTTGCCCCCCCGTTTTCCTCCTCTCGTGTTTAAAAACGGGTGTGCTTTTTCCTCTTCTGTGAGTAAGCCTCCCTCCTACTGCTGGAGGAGTGTCTTCTCTGCCATGCGGCTGCACTTTCTGCAGTGTAATGGCTGCTAATTGTGCAGGTACCCTCTTCGCTCTTACTCCTTCCTTTCAAGATGACCACCAGAAATAACTAGAAGCCAAGAACTCTGCTCTTCTCCTTTTGAGGAGAAACTACTGATAAACTCTTTACTGTGTCTTCTTTCTCCCCTGACCCAACTGTGGGGCGGAGATAAAGAAATGGGATGGGGAGCTCTGGAGGGGAATTGCAGGAGGAGGGAGTTATTTGCAATTTTTCCACTCTCACAAGGGTTCTCTGTCCCTAACCATAGTGAATGTGGAGCAGCTAATGTACTTATGTATTTCCATCACACTGATTAGACCATAGTAGAAAATCTCTTTTTTCCCCCTGTTGAAGAATGCATGTCCTCAGTGATAAAGTTGGATGAAACCACCTGTTCTTTCCCTTTCCCCCATGCCTTCCCAATCAGCGGGTGCCTGCGGAGCAGTCAGAACATTCTTACAAAGGTGTGAACCAATTGAGTGCAGAGATATTTCAAAATCAGGTCAAGGTATGTAGCTCTATTGTTGCTGACACTTGCTCTAGATCAGTGGTTCTCAAGCAGTGGGTCCCCAGATGTTCGTGGACTTCAGCTCCCAGAAGCCCCAGCCACTATGGTCAATGCTCAGGGCTTCTGGGAGCTGAAGTCCACGAACATCTGGGGACCCACAGGTTGAGAACCACTGCTCTAGATGATGGCCTTAGCTGTCTTTATGTTGTCCGTGAAATAGAAACATACCACTTAAGGCAGGCATGGGCAAAGTGTTTTGCAGGGGTGTCTGAGGAAGTGGCCCAGTTTTTTTTTTAATTGACTTTCTTAATTATTGAATATAAATAGTGAGGGACCTGCCGCGGTCACCTGCAACAGCTGTGGTATGTTTGTTTTCTTGCCAAAGAATGTGGTTGGTTACACCTGCAGCAAGTGCAAGTTGGTGGCCCTGTGAAAGAGAAGGTCCAGCAGCTGGAGGCCCGTGTTTCCAATCTTCAGATTACTAGGGAGGATGAGGAATTCTTGGATAGGGCAGAGAAGACCTTCTTGAATATAGCACACCTGGGGGACACTGCTGAGGAGGAGCACCTGGGGGACACTGCTGAGGAGAAAGCCAATTCCCAATCACAGGAGGCGGACACCTGGAGGAATGTTACACCTAGAAGCAGAAGGAGCAGGAACCAAACAGAGTTTGGAGCTACAGAATCCATTCCAAGCTCTCTCCATTATTAATGGAAATGGAACAGCAAGAACAAAAGTGTCAGCTTGAAGACAATGTTAATAAGGAACTGGAACTGCAGCAAGAACAAAAGTGTCAGCCTGAAGAGGATGTCAAAGTGAGCCTTGAAGACTATACATGTCAAGTAACTCCTGCCAAGCCTCAGAGACAAGTTCTGATGGTTGGGGACTCCTTGCTGAGAGGAACAGAAGCAACAATTTGCAAATCTGACAGGATGAATCATGAGGTGTGCTGTCTTCCTAGGGCCAACATTCATGATGCAACTGAGAGGCTGACAAGACTGGTCAAGCCCACTGACTGTTACCCTTTACATTTGTTTCATGTAGGAATAAATGACACTGTAAGATGCAGCTTTCAGAATATCACAAAGGATTATGAGGCTATGAGTATGAAGCTGAAGGACCTTGGTGCAAAGACTGTAATTTCATTCCTCTTCCCTGTTGAATAACATGGCCCACAAAGGGAAAGAAAAGTAGTGGAGGTGAACAATTAGCTCCACAGACAGTGCTGCTGGGAATGATTTGGCTTCTTGGACCATGGTCTGCGTTCTCATAAAGATGGTCTTCTGGCAGAGGATTGGGTACACCTCACAGTGATTGGCAGGGATGCTTTTGCTGAGTCTCACAAATCTCATCAGGAGGGCTTTAAACTGGGTATTGGCGGAGAGGGAGACAGTAGTATTCAGAGCAGGAGCCCAGCAAGTGCTGGGAAGAACACCTCAAATGTTATGGAAAGAGCAGCCAAGTAGTACTAGAGACCAATAACAGTAGGAAAAGCAAGTCTAGTATAGGGCTTGCGGGAGGGGTCCATGGTCTTAAATGTTTCCACACCAATGCACAGCCCACGGGAAATAAGCAAGATGAACTCGAACTCTTAATATAACAGAATAAATATAATATAATTGGTATCACTGAAACCTGGTGGGATGACTCTCATGATTGTAAGGTAGTAACTGGGGGGTATCACACATTTAGGAAAAATAGAACAAACAAGAAAGGTGGAGAAGTAGCTTTATAGGTCAAGGATGCTTTCACCTGTGAAGAGATCCATGACTTAAATCTAGGAAGCCAGACTGAAAGCATTTGGCTAAGAATTAAGGGTGTGAGAAATAATAGGGATGTCGTTGTGGGGGTCTACTACAGAGTCCTTAAGCCAGACTGAGGAATTGAATGATGTCTTCCTGGCACAGATGACCACACATTCAAAACGGAAAGATGTAGTAATAATGGGAGATTTCGACTATCCTGATATATGTTGGCAGTCAAACTCTGCCAAGAGCATAAGGTTCATTGTCCAGATAGTGGAAGAGGCAACAAGGGGATCAACTATTTTAGATCTGATCCTAACCAACAGGGATGACCTTGTTAATGGGGTGGAAGTGATGGGATCCTTGTGGGGGAGCGACCACGCTCTGTTGGAATTTGTTATTCAGTAGGAAGGGGAAGCCAGTGTAGCCAGACACGGATCTTAGACTTTTAGAAAGCTGATTTCTGTAAACTTAGGGAATTACTGGCTGAAATTCTGTTGCCAAGAATACTGAAAGAGAAGGGAGTTCATGATGGATGGGAATTTCTTAAAAGTGAGATACTGAAGGCACAATTTAAAACTATTCCAATAATGAGGAAAAATGGGAGGTGTCTAAAGAAAGCAGAATGGATGACCAATGAACTCTCAGCTGAGCTAAATGTTAAAAGAAACATGTACAAGAAATGGAAAAATGGGGAAATCACCAAAGAGGAATTTAAACAAATAGCCAAGATACGTAGGGGGAAGGTCAGAAAAGCTAAGGCACAGAATGAACTCAAGCTTGCCAGAAAAATTAAAAACAACAAAAAGGGCTTTTTTAGCTATGTCTGCAGCAGAAGGAAAAACAAGAAAATGACAGATAGGGTTGCTGCATGGAGAAGACGGCCAAGTACTAACAGCCAGCAGAGAAAAAGCAGAACTACTCAACATCTTCTTTGCCCCAGTTTTCTCCCAAAAGAAAAGAAGTACTTAGCTCAGAGAGTGGGGAGCAAGTGCGGAAGAACAGGTTGCTTACCTGTAACTGTGGTTT
Source organism: Iguana delicatissima (assembly GCA_948472985.1). NCBI lineage: Eukaryota > Metazoa > Chordata > Lepidosauria > Squamata > Iguanidae > Iguana > Iguana delicatissima. The sequence goes on from CAOKZL010001559.1 coordinate 206,244, forward strand.
TTCGAGTGGTCGTCTGTGCCCTCACACAATGGGAATCTTTGCACATGCGCAGTAGCTTTACAGAAAGTTCCAGAGCTGAGCAGCTTGGCGGGAACCCCTTCCCCATCAGGTACTGAACATGCTCAGTCCGACCAAGCTAACGGTCTCTCCTCAGTTTTGAAGTCCGCCGAAGCTGGGCGAGGGTGTGTGTGAGGGCACAAATGATCACACGAAGAACCACAGTCACAGGTAAGCAACCTGTTCTTCTTCGTGATCTCTGTGCCTCACACAATGAGAGATTGGGTAGCTTACCACTGGACGGCGAGTCAGGTCCTAGAGGATAGAAGACAGCACCGCACAGTCGATGCGGGTGTCACGTCGGGCCCTACAGTCAAGGTGGTAGTGGCGGACGAAGGTTGAAGGCCGCGACCATGTAGCCTCACGGAAAAGCTCCTGTAGGTCAACTCCTCTGAAAAGGGCTGCTGAAGAGGCCATCGCCCTGGTAGAATGGGCCCGAAGCAAAGCCAGGGGAGGTTGCCTGGGAAGTTCATAGGCAAGGTGAATTGTCTGGGCAACCCATTTGGAAAAATGTCAAGAGGAGACTTTATGACCTTTCCGACTCCACCGTGGCACACAAAAAGGTGGGGTGTCTGATGGAAGGTGGAGGCCTGCTAAAGATAAAAGGCAAGGGCATCACGCACATCAAGCGAGTGAAGAAAGTGCTCGAGGGGCGATGCAGGGTCCGGACAGAAAGTAGGCAGAATCAAGTCTTGATTTGAACAGGTTGCTTACCTGTAACTGTAGTTCTTCGAGTGGTCATCTGTGCCCTCACACACTAGGAGCTTTCGCGCATGCGCGGTACCATTCAGAAAATTCTAGAGTTTAGTAGCTTGGCGAGAATCCCTCCCCCCATAGCTCTACTGAGCGTGCTCAGCCCACTGAGCAACGGTCTCCCTTCAGTTCTGAAGTCCGCCGATAAGGGACCTGAAAAGAGAGGACGGCTGGGCGGGTGTGTGTGAGGGCACAGATGACCACTCGAAGAACCACAGTTACAGGTAAACAACCCGTTCTTCTTCTTCGTGGTCTCTGTGCCTCACACACTAGGAGATTTTGTAGCTTACCAGAAGGACGGTGGGTCAGGTCCTAGAGTACGGAGGCCAGCACCACTCGTCCAAAACGGGCATCTCTCCGGAACTGGCAGTCCAGTTGGTAGTGGCGCATAAAGGTCAATGGTCTGGACCAGGTCGCCACCCGACAAAGTTCTTGCAGATCCACACCTCGCAGGAGGGCTGCTGAGGATGCCATAGCTCTGGTGGAGTGTGGCCGAAGCAGGGATGGTGGAGGCTGCTTGGCCATATCGTATGCCAGTAGGATAGTCTGGGCCACCCACTTAGAGAATCTCTGGGTAGACACCTTGTGGCCTCTGCGACGCTGACCATAGCAGACAAACAGGTGCAGGGTCTGTCTAAAGGTCGCAGTCCACTGAGTGTAAAAACCCAAGGCCTGACGAATGTCTATAGAGTGGAGGGACCACTCCGGAGGCGTTGTCGGGTTCAGGTGAAAAGTAGGCAGAATGATGTCCTGGTTAAGGTGGAAATGCCACACCACCTTAGGCAGGAAAGAAATGTCCGGGCGAAGGACTACCTTGTCCCGATGGAAAACCAAGAAAGGCTCATCGGCTCGCAGGGCTGTTAGCTTACTGGCTCATCTGGCGGAGGTGACAGCTAACAGAAAAGCCGTCTTCATAGATAGGAGCCTGTCATCGGCAGTGGTCATGGGCTCAAAGGGTGGTTGCGTGAGCTGGGAGAGGACCAGGGACAGCGACCAGGGCAGCAGCGGTGGTGACACTGGCAGGTATAGATGTTGCAGACCTTTCATGAATTGCTTCATGGTGGCGTCCTGGAAGAGAGCTGCCGATGGAGAGCTTCGAGGTTGGTAGGCCACGATCGTGGAGAGGTAGACCTTCAAAGAAGGAAACGCGAGTCTCTGCTGTCGAAGGTGAAGCAGGAAGCGGAGCACGGTACCGAGACTGACAGGCGATACGGGCTTGCCTCGCGCCTCAGCAAAGGCTACAAACCTCGGTCACTTATAGCCATAGTTGCGGCGGGTCGACTCCTTCCTGGCCGCTGTCAAGACGTCCTGTATGGTAGGGTCATCTAGGGCTTTATCCTCCAGGCATGGAGGGCCAGGAGCGGCAGGTCGGGATGGAGAATGCGACCACTGGAGTGGGACAGCAGGTTGGGCACTGTCAGTAGCTTGAGAAATCGACCCCGAGCAGCTTCGAATGGGGGCCCGAACCAGTGCTGCCTTGGCCAGTACGGGGCTACGAGGATGACGTCGGCTCAGTCTGCCAAGATCTTGGCAATCACTCGGCCCAGGAGAGGAAATGGTGGGAAGGCGTATAGGAGCCCGCCGGTCCACTCAAACCGGAAAGCGTCGCCAAGAGAGCTCCGTCCCCGGGCGGCTCTCGAGCAGTACCGGTGACACTTCGCGTTCGATGCGGTGGTGAAGAGGTTGATCATGGGCTCGCCCCAGCGTTCCCGTATCGCCCAGAACGCCTCGTCCGAGAGGGGCCACTTGTGATGGGAGGAAGTGTCCCCGCTGAGGGTGTCCGCTGTGGTGTTCTCCTGGCCCGCCAGGTGGATGGCAATCGGGTGGACCTGGAGCGACACACACCATTCCCAGAGTTGGAAGGCAATGGTGAGAAGTGTGGTGGAGTGGGTCCCTCCCTGTCTGTTGACATAACAGATGGTCGTCGTGTTGTTCGTCAAGATGAGGACTGTCCGTCCAGCGACCAGGTTGCGAAATGCCCTCAGACCTTTCCAGATGGCGAGCAGCTCAAGGGCAATGATGTGTAGCTCAGTCTCGTTGCCAGTCCAGCGTCCCCGGACTCTGAGGTCGTCGCAATGCGCTACCCATCCGAACAGGGAGGCATCCGTCGTGACTGTGAGTTGAGAAGCTGGTTGTCAGAACGGCATCCCCGACAGGAGGTGGCGGTGGAAGAGCCACCATAGAAGGGAATGGCGTACCTGTGGTGGAATCTGGAGTCATAGCCCCTGGTCGTCTCGGAGCGTCTTGAAAGCTCTGACGAACCAGTGTTGGAGTGGGCGCACTCAGAATCAAGAGAGGTAGGTGACAGTCGTGGTGGAGGCCATGTACCCAAGGAGCTGTTGGATCCTCTTCACCGATGTTGGGGCGTTGAAGATGGCATACGCGGCCCGGAGAAGGGTACGAGCTCGTTCCAGGGGCAGGTAAGCCTTGGCAGAGACTGAGTCGAGGGTCGTCCCGATGAAGTCCAGCACTCTCGCCGGCTTGAGGTAGGACTTCTTCGGATTCACCCGGAGACCAAGATGGGTCAGGAGAGACAGAGTCCTGTGTATGTCCACGTAAAGTTTGCGTTTGCAGGAGGTGACCAACAGCCAATTGTTCAGGTAAGGGAAGACGGAGACGCCCTTCGTCCGCAGGTAGGATACCACAGGGGCCATGCACTTTGTGAAGACCCTTGGCGCGGTGGACAGGCTGAACGGCAGCACCCTGTCTTGATAGCAGGTGCCGTCGATCGCAAACCGAAGGTATCTCCTGTGCTGCGGATGGATGGAAATGTGAAAGTAGGTATCCCACAACACGATGGATGCGAACCAGTGCCCTCAACGAAGGAAAGGAAGGATCGACAACAGTGTGACCATCTTGAGCCTCTCGGAGCGGATGTACTCGTTCACCCCTCTGAGGTCCAAAATGGGTCGTAAGGTCCCGCCTGACTTCGGTATGGTAAAATACCGGGAGAAAAAGTCGGTGGTAGTGGCTGAGGGCAGGACCTCCTCGATCGCTCCCTTCTGCAGGAGGGACTGGATCTGTTCCAGCAGTGCCAGGCTGGCCGGGGTGGAATAGAAAACACCTCGCGGTGGAATACTTGAGAACTCGATGGCGTAACCAAGACGGACGATGGTGAGAACCCAAGAGCCTGTGGTGATTTAGCGCCATTCGGTGAGGTGTTTGGCCAGGTTGGGACGATCTTTCAAGGCTGCTGGCAGATGGAAGGTTGGCTGTGGAGGTGTCCTGTGCAAAGCATCAAAAGCGGGACTTGGTCCTGGATGACAACTTCTTCGAAGAAGTCTGGCGGCTTCTAAGAGGTCGTCGTGAGGAGGACGCAGTCGAGGTCTGCGACGGTACCAACCAAGGCGAACACGGCTGAAAGCTGGACGAAGAGGACCTCCGCCAGATGGGTCAAGAGCCAATGCCACGGCGGGACTGCTGAGGCTGACAGATCCCCATCTTCTTGGCTGTTAGTCGAGCCTTGATGATGTGGTCCATGGCCTCATCAGTCATTGCATTGAAGAGTCCCTTACCATCAAAAGAGAGATCTATCTGCTTCCTGGTGTTCTCTTGGACGCCCGACGAGCGTAGCCAAGTGTAATGACGCAAGGCTACGGAGTCCACCATGACACGGGCGGCCACCTCGATGGAGTGCCTAGAGGAGAAGAGATGATTTGATGATTGATGAGTGTCACCGCCTCAGTGTAAAACTGGTTGGCACTCACCCGACTCTCCTCTGGGATGGTGGACAAGAGAGGGCAGAACTTATCCAGCAGTCTCCGGAGATAAGTTGCCAGGCAGGCTTGGATATTGGACACCCTGGATATAAGGGATGAGGATGAATAGAACCTCCTCCCAAAAGCGTTGAGCAGGCGGAATCATGTGAGCCCTGATCCCTCCCTTGGTCTGGGCTGATTCAACGACCACAGAGTTTGGCAGCGGATGATTGAACAGGGACTCGGCGTCCTCTCTTTGAGTCCGGTATAGATGTTCTAACTGGTGTGGTATCAGCTGGGCGGAGGCTGGCTCGGCCCATGGATGTTTTAGGGCTTCCATCAGGGCAGCAGGAACAGTAGTGGAGCCGTCAAAGGAGGACGGGTATCCACATAGTGGAACACCAGGTCCTCACCCCCGGGGCCGGTTCCACAACATTCAGACCCAAGGCTGCCGACATCCGAAGGAGGACGTCCGAGAATTGTTTGACATTCTCCGGTGCTGACTCTGGTGCTGGATCGCCAAAGGCCAAGGGTGGAGATTCATGCAACTCCGGCGCCGACTCCTTGGACTCTGAGTCAGATTCGTAGTCCTGGGAGGATGCCGAGCAAGACCTGTCCGGCGATATGTCCGGTAATTTCTCAGTCAACACATGGTGAGACGGCACTGACAGGGTGACCGTAGGGACGGTGGCGGTGGTAGGCCTGGTTGGCGGAGGCATCGTGTCGGTCAACCGAGGTGGAGCGGCCCTCATCGGAGGAATCACCATTGGCACCAGGTTTTGGATTGCCTGGGTGACTGTAGCAACAGCAGTAGTGGGCTGTGCCAGAACAGTCTCCGCAGTTGGGCGGGAGACTGTAGAAGAGACCCTTGGAAGCGGAGAGACCGGCCGGTAGTGAGGCGTGTGTTCACGAGATCAGCGATGGTGCAGCAATCTGGGCGGTGTGCGTGAAGGTGAACTCTCACGCCTTGAATGGTAGGCTCCCCGTGATGGTGAGCGGAAGTGACGGTACGGTAACCACTGCCTCACATAGGGATGGTATTGGTCCCTGTATGATGGCGAGTAGGACCAGTAAGAAGCTGGGTACTCTCTCCAGGTCTGTTCCCACCCATACCATTCCAGATAGGCTTCCCGATGGCGTAGGGAAGGCTGTCTGACCCTCTGTTCCAGATAGGCTTCTGATGGCGTGGGGAAGGCTGTCTGACTCTCCGTTCTGGTATCGGAGAGGCGCTTCTACCCTCAGAACCTCGGTGGTGAAGCGAGGCCTGGGGAGCTCCCAGAATGTCCTCTGGGTGGGCCGACATTTGAGGGCGTCCGGGCGGAGGTACCGCGGCTGTTAGAACAGGCGGGTTGAGATGCACCGCCGAGCCAGCGGTCTCTTCCGTGTCAGAAACCTCCAGGACCTCCTGGGGTTCTGATTCTTTGTTGGGGTCTTCCTGGAGTTGAATCGGAGGAGGAGTGAGAGGAGCTGGTCTAGCCGGAGATCCGCGCTTCTTCTCCTTCCTCCTCCTCTTCTTTTCCCGGGTTGGCTCCGAGGGGCAGGTCGCTTATGCTGGGCCGCAGTCAGCGTCCTGGGTGGTTTGGTACCCTGCGAGCCTGCAGGGGCCTCCCTCGAAGCTGTAGCCGATGAGATCTTAGGGATCTTTGGCAGGGCTGATGACGGAGCCCTATGCGATGGTACCGAGCCCGGTACCGGCAATGTGTTCGGGTCGGCAGCCACTGATTCCGACGGAAGAGTGGTCGCAGGTCGGCTTGAGGTGGATTTGGACATCCTTGAGACGGACAGGGCTGACTCCTGCGCCGACAGAAACTGCTCCCAGCAATGTGACTTGAGGCAGGCCAGGCGGTTCCTCAGAGTCTGTGAGGTGAAGTCTCTACAGATTGGGCAGGCCTTGGTGTTATGGGCTTTGCACAAGCACAGAAGACACTGGCTGTGCCCGTCTGATAGAGCGACCTTGCGACCACACTTCTCGCAAGGCTTGAAAGGACCCGACACAGAAATCAGGAGCAGAGAAGAGAAACGATGAGTCGAGGGTGAAGACGAAGGGGGGTGCCAAGTCAGGCAAGAGGAGTCCCAAAAGAAAACGGGAACAAATCACCAAGGCGTCAAAACCAGTCCGAATACCTGAAGACGAAATCTAAATGCCAATCCATAGTCAAAACCCGAAAAAGACTTGCAAACAAAGGCCAAGAATAGCAACCAAGCTCAGAACCTCCGTACATGACAGCGAACGAGAAAGAACTCAAGGGAGACCGTTGCTCGGTGGGCTGAGCATACTCAGTAGAGCCATGAGGGAGGGGTTCCCACCAAGCTACTAAGCTCTAGAATTTTCTGAATGGTACCGCACATGCGCGAAAGCTCCTAGTGCGTAAGGCACAGAGACCACGAAGAAGAAATATGGAAATCAGAAACTACTTTGGGAAGAAAAGACAGGTCGGGACACAGGACCACTTTGTCCCGAAGGAAAACCAGGAACGGCTCATCATAATACAACGCAGTTAGTTCTCCTGCCTGCCTAGATGAAGTGATGGCGACCAAGAATGCCGTCTTCACAGTTAGGAGGCAGTCATCAGACATGGCCATCGGTTCAAAGGGATAGTGCATGAGTTGAGAAAGGACAAGAGGCAGAAACCATGGAGGAAGCGGTGGAGTGACAGGAGGACAGTGTAGCGGGCCCTTAAGGAATTGCTTCACTGAGTGTTCCGGAAAAGGGCAGAAGAAGGAGAACCCCATGGCTGATAGGCCACTACTGCACAGAGATAAACTTTCAGAGAGAACAAGGCGAGGCCCTATCCTGTAGCGTTAAGAGAAAGTGAAACATCACAGACAGGGAGGTCGGAAAAGCAGACTCATCACGGAGACGGAAAAGGCCACAAACTTCTTCCATTTATACTCGTAGGATCTGCGAGTAGATTCCTTCCTCGTGGCCATGAGAACGGCTTGGATAGCCGGGGAGTCTGGAATGTTATCCTCCAAGCGTGCAGGGGGGGAAAAGAGGGAGGTCCAGGTGCATACCTGACCTCCTGAATGAGAGAGGAGGTCCGGTGCATTCTGGAGCTTCATGGTGTGGCCCCACGCCATGGTGAGGGGGGTCGAACCAATGTTACCTCGGCCACAGAGGGCGACAGGATGGCACTGCCTTTTTTGTTGCGATCTTCGCCACCACTTAACCCAGGAGAGAAAACAGTGGTAAGATGTAAGGAACTCTCTGTTCCAAGGAAACTGGAACCCATTGCTGAGAGAGCCAGAGCCCACACCAGCTCTCAAGCAATAGCAAGGACGCTTCTTATTGTGCTAGGTCGCAAAGAGATGGACGGTTGGAGCGCCCCAATGGGATACTATCTACCGAAAGGCGGCATCAGAGGGACCATTCGTGATGACACACTGTGTCCCTGCTCAGTGTGTCCACTGTCACATAGTCCCATCCCGCGAAGTGGACCACGACGGGGTGTACATGTAGCGGAATGCACCAGTCCCAAAAGAACAGAGCCAGATGGAGCAGAGTAGAAGAGTAGGTGCCTCCCTGCCGGTTCAAAAAACAGACAGCTGTCGTATTGTCTGATAGGATCTGGACAGTCCGTTGTAAATGAGGTTCCAAAAACTCGAGCACTTTGAAGATTGCCAAAGTTCCAACGCGTTGATATGGAAATGCAACTACAGGCTGGCCTTGGACTGCGCAACCGTGACAGTGAGCTCCCCAGCCCAGGAGAGTTGTGTCCATTGTGATAGTGAGTGTCGGATGGGGCTCAAACACACCCCGACAAGAAAATGGCTTGGGGAGAGCCACCAACGAAAGGAATCCTGTACCAGACGAGGCACCCTGAAAACATGGCACTGATCATTGAGAGAGGGTCGAAACATCAGAAAACCAGTGCTGGAGAGGATGAGCACAAAGGTGGGACAAACAGGTGACTGCTGTTGTCACTGCCATGTAGCCTAGAAGCTGTTGAATGTTGCGGGCGGAAATGGATGGATTGCACAGGACAGCAGCCACAGCCTGTCACATAGTCCATGCATGCCTTAGAGGTAAGAAGGCCCTGGTTCAAATGGAGTAAAGGGGAGCCCTGATGAAATCCAGGACATGTGAGGACTCCAGGCGGGACTTCTTGGGGTTCACCCTGACTCCGAGATCAGAAAGGAAAGAGAAGGCAATATGGATGTCCTTGTACAGCTTTTGTTTGCAGGACACCACCAGGAGCAGTTGTCCAAATAGGGGTACACCAGAATGTTTTTCATGTGGAGATAAGACACCACAGGGGCTAGGCACTTTGTGAAGACCCGGGGCGCAGTGGACGGGCCCAAAAGGGGGAGGACCTTGTATTGGGGGCACACGCCGTCATCTGCAAATCAGAGGTACTGCCTGTGCTGGGCGAATGGAAATGTGGAAGTAGGCATCTTGTAGATCGACGGATGTGACCAGTCCCAGCTCCTCAGAAAAGGTAGGATCGAAGACAGGGTGATCATCTTGAACTTCCAGGGGCAAATGAAGGAGTTCACTCCCCTGAAATCTAGGATGGGTCGGAGCGTGCCGTCTGATTTGGGTACCATAAGTACCAGGAGAAGAAGTCTGTGGATTTGACCGAGGGCTGAAGCCACTCTATGGTTCCTTTGAGAAGGAGGATCTCTACCTCTTTGGGGAGGGCCAGACTGGCAAGGGTGGAGTAGAAGACGCCAAGAGGAGGAGTACTTCGAACTCGATGTAATCAAGACGAACTACTGTCAAAACCCAAGAGTCTAAAGGGGATGTTGCGCCAGATGTTGAGGTGGTGGGTTAGTCCTGTGGTTCTGGAGAGGTGGTTGGGTAGATGGAAGAGGGGCAGAAGTGGCAACCTGCAAGGGGAGTCAAAAACAGATTTGGCAGTCGAAAGGATTTTTTGGAAGATGGTTGACGTTGAAAAGAATGGCAGGAAGAGGCCAGTAAGAACAATTGTAGAGATGAGCGGCGGGGAGAGTGTGACCTGTAAGAGTAGGAAGGGTGCCTCCAGGAGGAAAATGATGAAGGTGGCCTTCTAGGCTGGGTCGATGGATGAAGGCCCATCTTTTTAGCTATCAAATGAGCTTTCACAAGTTGGTCCATGCCTCATCTGTAGTGGCATGGAACAGCCCTTGACGGTCAAAGGCAGGTCCTCGATGCGTTTCCTGCAATCCTCGCTTAAACTGGTGGACTGGACCCAAAACAAAGCGGCGGAGAGCAATTGCCCAACCATCACCCATGCTGCACCCTAACAGCATGTCGGAGAACAAAATCTGATGATTCAAAAGGGCCACAGATGATTAAAATATTGAACAGCAGTGGCCCTGTGATTGTCCAGCAGGTGGGAGAGGATGAGAAAAACCTACCCCAGATATTGCGTTAATAGGCCGCCAGGAAGCTTGAGTGTTAGAGCTCCTGGCGATCAATGATGAAGCAGAGTAAAAGCGATGGCCGAAGACATCCAAACAGCAGCCCTCTCGATCAGGTGGGGTCATGTGGGCCTTTTGCCCCCTTTTGTTTGGGACAACTCAACAACAATCAAATTTGGAGTTGGACGATTGAATAGGAAATCGACGTCCTTCTTCTGGAACAGAAGAGATGTTCCAGGTGGTGAAGGATTGGTTGAAGCAATGCCAGCTGGCCCACGGGTGCTTCAAGACCTCCTGCAGGACGGGCAAAAATGGAATTGGAGCTGTCGACAGAAGCCACACAGGGGAAAAAACTGGGTCCTGTACAGTAGGAGCAGGCCCAAACATGTCGAGGCCCAAGGCGGTGGCCATCCGGACCAAGATGTCCGAACTGCTTGATGTCCTCAGAAGCAGAATCAGGAGATGTGTCCCCAAACACTAAAGGCAGGGAGAATGCAGACGGCAGTATGGAATCTGTAGAATCACCATCAGAATCGTAAGAGGCAAAAGGAACAATGAGTGAGGAACCAAGAACGATGATATGGGGCGGGTCCCGTCATAGAAAGAACAGCAGATGGAGCAGGAGCAGAGGCCGGTAGAACAGTGGGGCCGTAGCAAGACTAGAATTTGCACCTGTATTGAGATCGGGATGCGAACTGAGGTCAATGCCGATGAAATGGTACTACAGTCAGGATCGGTGCAACGACAGACTGTGTCAACAACATGGCTGACAGAGAGGCAGAGTAGACGCAGCGTATCTGGCAGGGGTTTTGACACCATCGCTGTCACCCGAGGAGGCATCGAAACGGCCTGACGATGAGTTGATGGGTCTCGGGACTGGTGGTGAGAACTGGGATGGTCAATGATGGTAGCAAGCCAACTGGTACCGAGAACGGGATCTGGAGTAGCAGTACCGAGGGGACCGTCGGTAATGAGACCCTGAAGGAGGTCGTGATGGAGAGCATGAATGTTGAGGGCGGTACGGAGACCAATGACGAACATCGGGATGGACTGGTCAGGGAAAGCCGCGAATACAAGTGGTAGGAGCTGGACTGCTCTCTCCAGAGATGTTCATGGCTGTACTGGTGATATAGGAGGCTGAGGAAAAAGACGAATCCCCTTTAGCCAACGAAGGCTCATAAACAGTGTGATGGTGGTAGTCCCGTTGATGTGGGGGGTTACCCCTTTGCTCATCCTGGAGAGCGGGCCACGCTGAGTCGAGGCCAGTCTGGGGAAACAGCCTGAGGAGTGCCGAGCAAGAGAAAGTCAAACTCGGGATGGCCAGGAGAGAGGTCAGGGCCAGTGGAGTTTGTAAGCAGCCATCTCTGGACTGGCCAGAGGTCACAGGCAAAGAGTCCAGTGGTAAGGATAGATGGTCCAAGTTGGAAGCAAGAGCCATAGCAACTGGGACCAACAGCACCGGGAGCTGGGCGGCATCCCACAACAGCGAAAGGGTGGGAACATCCTCCTCCTCAACAATGGACATTGCAGGTTGTGTCGGAGAAGGTGTCAGTAAGGGAGAAAGGAAGTTGATTAGCTGACTGACAGGAGCAGGAGAAGGAGAGCGGTGCTTCTCCTTCCTCTTTTTTCTTTTCCTTGTAGGAGGAAACAGAAGAATGGTGCGACAAGGCGCGTTTACGCTCAGCCAGGTAGGGGCCTTGAGCTTGTTGTGAGGTTGAAGTGGCAGCCCCAGTGGCAGATGGACAGTAGAGCTTCAGAATCTTTTGTAAAAAAGAAATCAGTGGCAAGGTCGACAAGGTTGTAGTCGGACCCTCCGAGGCTGTCGAATACCAAGGGACTGAGCTTACCGATAACTTCAGAGCCGAAGTAGAGGACATCATGGAGGGCGTTGATACTGACATGGTGGAAAGAGCTGTATTTGAAGATGCCTGCTCTTTAATGAGAAGGGCTTGCTCCCAACAGCAGGATTTCAACTGAGAAACTCTATTTTAAAAGTCTGGGAAGTGAAATCCTTACAAAAAGAGCAAGCCCAAACGTTATGACCCTCCCTGAGGCAGAACAAACACTCGGAGGGGCATCCGAAAGGGAGACCTTGCGGCCGCAAGACAGGCACAACTTAAAAAAGATGACATAAGAAGGGGGAAGAGTTCCTACAGTTTTTGTTGTAAAAGACAAAAAAAAAACGAACGCAAAGACGAAAGGCCAAGAATTCAAGGAACTAATCAGAGAGGAAGTCTTCCAAGCTGCTTACAGGTCGGTGGACGAAAAGAAACGGAGGAGAGACCGTTAGGTTGGCGGGACAGCATGCTCAGTACCGGATGGGGAGGGGTTCCACCAAACTGTTCAGCTTGGAACTTTCCGAAAACTACTGTGCATGGGGAAGATTCCATTGTGTGAGGCAAAGGAGACCACGAAGAAGAAGTAACAGAAATTCAACACAGTATAGGTAGAGACGTGGTACAGGAAAATGCTACTCTAACAAAATTCAAGTCTCCAGGCAGAGGAACTACATCCAATGATATTAAAATAACTGGCAGAAGTAATTTCAGAACCGCTGGCATTAATATTTAGAAATCTTAGAGAACAGGAGAACTCCTAGCAGATTGTAGGAGAGCAAATGTCCCCATCTTCAAAAAGGGGAAAAAAGGACCAAATAATTATTGCCCAGTCAGCCTGATGTCAATACCCAGAAAGATTCCCGAGCAGATCATTAAGCAGATAGTTTGTAATTAATTAGAAAGCAATGCTGTGATTACTAACAGTCAACATGGGTTTCTCAAAAAAAGTCATGCCAGACTAATCTCATCTCCTTTTATGATAGGCTTACAAGCTTGATAGATAAAGGGAATGCTGTGGATGTAGCACTTCTCAACTTCAGTAAGGTCTTTGAAAGTTCCCTATGATATTCTTGCAGAGAAGCTATAAAATGTGGGCTAGACAGGTCTACTGTCAGGTGGATTTGTAATTGGTTGACTATCAAACCCAAATGGTGTTCACCAATGGCTGCTTTTTAGACAGAAGTGACTAGTTAGGTGCCACAGGGTTCTGTCTTGGGCCCAGTGCTCTTCAACATTTTTATCAATGATCTGAAGGAATAGAGAGCATTCTGATCAAATTTGCAGATGATACCAAATTGGAAGGGGTTGCTAATCCCCAGAGGACAGGATCAAAATTCAAAATGACCTTGACAGAGTGGAGAGCTGGGCCAAAGCTAACAAAATGAGTTTCAACAGAGAGAAATGTAAAAGGGTTTTACACCCAGGCAGGAAAAAAAAAACACATAAATATAGGATGGGGGTCACCTGGCTGGATAACAGCCTTAGTCAGCAGTGTGAACATGAGTCAGCAGTGTGATGTGGCAGTCAAGAAAGCCACGAATCTTGGGAATAGGAGTTAAAGGTGCCTAGATGAAGGGAAGTAATAGTGCCCCTCAATTCTGCTTTGGCCAGACCTCATCTGGAATACTGTGTCCAGTTCTGGGGACCTCATTTCAAGAAGGATATTAACAAGCTGGAGTGTGTCCAGAGAAGAACGACCAAAATGGTGAAGGGTCTGGAAGCCATACTGTTACCCTGTGAATTGGGGCTCCCAGGAGGGGCGCCCAAATAACCAAACAAACCTAGCAAGATGGGGAAAATTAGCTGGAGCACTCTCTTGGCTAACGAGAGGCAGGGTAACGCAGCAGGATCTTTTACCCTATGTCTACAGCGTCAGGTCAGTGAGGAGGCAAATAGTTCAAACAGCAATTAAGATTTATTAAACAATTATTAAAGAAAAGCACAACCACACTCCTAACTAGAAAAGGAATAGAGTTTAAGGGGAATGGGTGATACGCTACCTGTCCTGCAGTCCTGGGGAAGCCAACTGAAGAAGAGGAGACCCGGCAGAGCGACTGAGGGGAATCTGCTGAACCGAGCAGCAGCAAGGCAGAATGAAATCCAAGCGATCTGGCGAGAGTTCCGAAGAGCTCTCAGAGCGGGGGATATTTATTGGGGAAAGAACGACCACAGGCTAGTCTGGTCTTGGGCAAAAACAGTAAGTTTTGGTTTGGAGACAAAGCCTTCGAAAGGTCAGAATTTGCATGATTGAGTTAAAGTCTGAGTTGACAATGGTATGGCTGGTATGTAGATGTGGCTAGCTCGGCAGTTAAGTACCTAGCTCGCCAGGGTGTCCTCTCAGGGTAGAGGATCTCTTTGTGGTAGTGTGCATTTGTAATGAAGGTGTTTGTTTCGGGAGGTCCCCTAAAGCAGATCCGGCAATATCTGGCTTGGTTTGGTGGGAGCAGCAAGTAGTAGCCATGCCTAGCTTCGCGCTTGTTCGGCGGGCCTCACAAACACTTGGCTGGTGGCAGAGTGGGGCCGAATTGCGATATCAAAATTATATCTTTGGTTCACCAAAGGCCAGGCCAGTACACGGTGGTAACAATACCGTATGAGGACCAGCTTAGGGAGTTGGGTATATTTTGTTTGCAGAAGAGAAGGTTAAGAGGGGACATGATAGCTATGTTCAAATATTTGAAAGGCTGTCATACTGAAGAGGGAACAGGCTTGTTTTCCACTGCTCTAGGAACTTGGACAAGGAGCAACAGACTCAGGCTGCAAGAAAAGAGATTCCACCTGAAGCTCAGGAAGAATTCCTGATGGTCAGAGCTGTCCAGCAGTGGAATATGCTGCCTCAGAGTGAGATGGAGTTTCCTTCTTTGGAGATTTTAAAACAGAGGTTAGATTGCCATCTGTTGGGAGTGCTTTAATATTTGTTTCTGCATAGCAGGGGGTTGGACTCACTGACTCCTGTGGTCTCTTCCAATTCTATGATTTAAAGTGTGGCCCAGTCTGCCTGCAACCTCCAGGACCATTTTTGTGGCCTCCTAGGGGTCAAAAAATGGTTCTGGCCCCAAATGGCTTCTAGGAAGCATGGAGGCATTTTCACAATGTACATGGATTCTTTAGCTACTTTAAGTCTGGGAGAAGCCATTTGAAAAAAGCCCTTATTTAAAAGAAAGTTCTTTGCTGAACTTAGCGAAGAGGTATCCAAAATTATAACAAAACCCCCCATAAGGCAAATTTTGGTAAAATATTTTCTGAACTTCTTTGTGGTAGGGGTGTAGCCTTCTATAGTGTCCTGGGGAATCAATAAGGCCCCTCACGTGTGACAGTTTCTATTCCTGACTTACAGACATTTTTGCAGGGATGTGTATTTGAAATGCCTGATCCATCTGACTTTACAAAAAATTTATCTTTGGCTAATTTTCTGAAATGTGTGTATGGAATCCCATTGGAGATAGCTACTACATGGGAAAGGGTCAATCAGAGAATTTCAATTACCTCAAAATTCACATTATCTCTGCTGACCCTGGGTGATGGAAGGTGTAAAAGAGGAGCTGAAATTCCCTGGTTGATGCCAGCAAATCACAGGTCAGGGAATGCTTTGAAGGGGGAGCTTAGAAGGGAAGAAAAATACAAACAAACTGAGGCCTGCCTTTGACAGAAAACAGATAGAGAAAAGATGACACAGAGACAGGACAGCCAGCCAGAGGAAAGAATGAACTGTATTCTGGTGAGCTAGCTGTAAATGATTAAATAGTTCAGGGGTTAATGCATTCTCTAAATGTGTCTTAATAAACTTTTCCTTGTTTACACTTTTATAACTATGTCTGGATTTTATTATTAAGTTTTGATAGTCTTGTCATGCTTAGAACAGTGAACCCATAGAACAACACAGCCACTAGTCTACCTAGGGATCATCTTGAGGTCCAAGTACCCAATCCAGAGAGGATTAAGAAGGGAAAATGGGCAAAGTGAGTGCCAAGAGCCCAACGGATGGAACTGTGGGGCTAGTCTGGAGAGGGGATCTGGTAACTGATACTTACGCCTCTTTGACCCAAAATGAGAATGACCAGTACCTAATAAAACCTGCAGCCAAACCCACATAGTAGGGAACAAGTAAATCCACCCATGGGGATGAGAAGGAGGAAAGAAAATAGTTGCTCAACCAAAACATGTTTTGATTAAGCATTTTCTCTGACCTGTACTACCAGAGGCTTCCGCAGATGTCTGCTCCGTAACTTCCTTGGTTTTGGCAAGAAGAAATCAGACTGCATCTGAGAAACAAAAAGCAAGGCAGCTTCAACACATATTCTGTTCATCTGGAAGGAGTCACATTACTTTGCCAGTCACATGAAAGGAGCTTCCAGAAGCTTTAGGGTCATAGAGGGATTATATATTCATGCACCTGTTTCTCTTTTCTGTGACCACTGACCTATGTCTCCACCCACCCTGGCAGCAGAGAGCAGACAGGATCAGAACTGGGGGGGTGGGTCTTTCCAACATAAGGGAAAAAGCTTACTCAACGTTATTGGTAGAGATGCACCAACCAAATCCTCAGCAAGGATTTGAGATTCGTGGATCCGAATTCCCCAGGGCAAAATAGGAAAACGGAATCCTTCGAATCTGGAAGTGCCTGCTGCCCCTCCTATTCTGCCCTCACTTTCCAGCCCTCCATGCAGGTGCAGTGTGCAGGGAACACCAAAGCCTGCCCTCACGCGAGCATCCAATATCAGGTAAGCAGGACCGGCCACGGCTGCGCTCCTGCAAGCTCCGGGGCCTATTCTCACATGAGCGCCTGGGACAGGCCCACAGGGGCGAGCAGGGCCGGCCATGGCCGTGCTCGCTCAAGCGCCCAACATCAGACCCACAGAGGTGAGCAGAGCCTGAGTTTGCTGAGGTAGGGGTGTGAAAAGAGGGCCATTGTCCCTTCTCTGGACCCCCACCAACGCTTCCGCCAGTGCCAGCACTTGGGAGGCAGCCTGAAGAGAAGTGCAGAGTGGATGATAGCTTTTTAAACCCTTTTTAAAAAAAGGATTAGAAAGATTTGAGATTCGTGAGATTTGTGGATTCTCAGAACCTTCCAGGGATTCAAATCCAGATTCGGAAAATTCTGGATTCGTCCTATCTCTATTATTTGGTCTTCCTTTAGATTAAATGGAAGGATTGCAAACACACTCTCCTCCACTGATGGTAAAACAGTGAAGTAACAAAACACTGTAGAACAGACAATTTCATCTAATAGGATGGAACCATAACTGTATTATTTGAGAAGGAAAAGAATTCAACTGGTGTCAACATCATTCTGGAAGTATGAACTTTGTACTTCTGGAGACTCAATGTAAAGAAAAGTCCACCTTGCCCTGGAAATCTGCACATCTGTGAAGCCTGCAATACTTTTTGGATAAATAAAGTAATGCACAAAACTCCGGACACATTTTAAATATGTGAATAGCTAAATATGCAGACAACTGAGAAATATGCACAGATATGCTTTAATCAGTAAGAAGAATATCTATATTACACAAGTACATAAAACTTCCATGTTGGATGGAAAAAATAAAACCTTACAATCTGATTTGGAAAAAGTATGGAATGTAAATACCGGTGGGATCTGAAGAACCACACTGAAATCAAGACTGCAGTATTTTATTCCTATGCTACATTTGCAAAACACAAACACATAAAAAAAAGGCTTGAGAAAATGTCAGTCTGAAGGGGATTCTAACATGGAATAAAATCTTATTTTGTTCTCCAGGTTGGAGGGTAGCTGGATGTTTATCAGTTATCACAAACTCTGAATAGTTTACTGTAAGTTCAGAATAAACTTACACTGATTGCGTCCAAGCGCTGTCGGAAAGATAGCTCAGTTTCTTTGCTTTGCAAGAAAAGCTTCCCATGCCTGCTGTTGGGTGGGAGAGTGGTCGGAACGGCAAAGAGGCTTCTATCTGTATCCACATTTCCAGAACTTGAAGGATCAGCCACCAAGAGTGGTCTAGAGGAATTTCTCAAACCTGGTAGGATGCCAAAAAACAAAAACAAGGGACCAAAAAAAGACAAGAAGAAAAGAAAAAGAAAATGAAAAAGAAAGAAAGCAAACAAAAATAAGACTCCTCAGAAAACCATGAACACTTATGTAGACAGAATTATAGTTAGAACTGATTTCCACTGAGGGAGGCAAAAGACATCGTACACAAATCCATGTGGTTTTTAAAGAACAGATGAGACACATTAATCTATAATCAATCAGCCTGATTGATTATATATTTTCCTGAGAAAAAAATACCACTGAGAATTATCAGATGACTTGGTCCTTAACTAAAATGAAACTATAAGCAAAGTATATTTTAAGTGTGTGTTCTGACGAGACTAATTCATGATTCCAATTTTAAGTTTATCTATGTTTCACCCTCCTCTCTGTGGCTTCCCACTTCCGTATTCTTATTATAATGCAAGAAAAAGTCTTGGAAATAAGCTTACATGTCCATAATTTTGTCTGGTTACTATATACACTTGTGCACAAAATTCATCAAAAGTAATCAGATTCATCAAAATTCATCATTTCCAATCTCTGTCTCTTTCAGTCCCACCTCACACATATTACATAATGCTAGATTATTTTCCTGTTTATGTGTTCGGAGTTCTCAGTGCAAGCCGGAAAAAACTGAACTGTATCAATCCAGAACAAGCCTAGAACGCTTCTCCAGCCCCAAAATCCTCTGCCACACAAAAAGATTCACTGGAAGATGTGATAGGTATAGCAACGTAAACTATCTTGACTGAAGGCAAGAAATGTTGAAACTACTGCTCTTAGACAAAGGCAGCCAAATTTAAACAATTTATTTGAAATCATACTCTAGTTTTCCTCGCTGCAGAATATGAAGTATATTTTTAAACTTTACTCTGAGACAACCTGAGGTCTTACAAGGAAAAGAGGGAGTATGAATCAAATAAATAAAATAGCCAGCTATCTCAGTGATGTACTCACCTGAGGAGCTGGAAGTAGCACTGGGGGAAAAAGTCTTCTTCTGAAGGGTAGGCTGATTGCGTGTACAGCTTGGACTCCTAGTACTGATGGCTATCACCTTCCCGGGAGGGGTCAGAGCATGCTCTTCCTGAGAGGGCTTGATGGGGGATGTTGCGACAGAGTTCATTTCAGGGGTCTGAAGGAGGAAATGGTTAAATCTCAGTTTCTGCATTCTAAAAAACAGCACAATGTTACACAGATATGGAGGCAAACAGTGGGAATTGTATCTATGCAAGCTTTATCTTACCATGTTCTTTCTCTTGTTCACTGGGGAAAAGTTTCCAACATGATGAAGATGGAAAACATAATGCATGTTTGCCATAAGCCATATGACAGCTGGAGTTATGCAGTGGTTAGACTCAAATTCCAGGTTCTAGTCTTAATTTTTGGCTCAAACTGACTGGGTGACTTTAGGTCTGTCACAGAGCCAGCTCTCAGGTTTGTGAGGAAATGTGAGAAGAGCAGGGCATGTTACTTTGAGCTCACTGGAGGAAAGATGCAATCTGAATCTAAAGATGGGATTTAAACAATAACAAAAATATCCAGGTGTATGCTTTTGCCATATGGCTCATGACGAGTTTTTGTAACTCTATATTTACACAGCCCAGAGTTAACATTGGTTATTCCAAAGAACTTTGGAACTGCTATACAGGGGCAGTTTAGGGTACTCAACACCATTCCTGCCAATGATGGCCACAGATGAGTCCACATGAAAATCATGAACAAAACATACTGGTAGTGTCCCTCTTTCAGAGATCTCCAACATCCTGCTGATGCACAAACATATTCTTGTTACAAGACTTTCAATGCATCCAACAATATGTAAAATCCACCACATATGTTAATAGGGAAAGGCCCCTTTAGAATGTTCTGCTTTGTGTGTTAAAAATACTTGGCTGGTCTAGGGCACAATGTAATTTAAATGCGTGGGGACAGGCATTTGTTGCTTTGTCCCAGACAACAAAATGCCTTAGTACTGGCTAAATGGTGACACAGAAAGGAACTTGTGAAGCATTCAGATACCACCTATTATTAGAACAAGACTACATTCAGTTGATATTGGGTGGGGAAGATGTATTTCCAGCTGCACAGTCTTCCTTTTCCTTTTACTTTAGATACTTGGAATAGGGAAAGTTTGATGATTACAAAAGCTGGTGTAGCACATTAGCAGAACTACATAAGCCACAAACCCACCCACACTGTGCCCAGTTCAATCAAACCTCTCTTCATCCCAGGCCACTGTTCATCTGTAAGATGGGACTAATATGGGACTCATTATTATGAGTAATTTGTTTTAGGAGGGCAAATGCTGTCCAATGACAACAACACTTCAATGACACACTTGGATTTTTATCTTTTAATAAGAATTTGCCATAAAACTGGACTGATCATCCTGATAATCATATGTTGCTGAACCTGCCTGCAGAAACCACAAGACAAGAGAATGTGCTTCACGGGTTCTAATTCTTGGTTGCTGCAGGGCTACTACATAGACTGGCAGTGTAAGGGACATCAGCAAATCTACCTCAGAGCATTTTGAAAGAAAAAAAAAACACATTAAAAAAAGTTTGTGATAATTAACTACAGTCATGTTCTTTAAAAACTCAACTAAGTGGAAAGGTCTCACATATTCTGTAATCAATGGGCTCTCATATACTGATGTATGGCTTAGTATATAAAAGGTGCTCTGACTTCTGAACTGCTACTAGGGGCAAAGTTTGTTTTTGAAAGAGTTATCTTGGTTAAACTTTTGATGCTTATAGTTTATCAGACTTCATTCAGTTAGACAATTAAAAGTAAAAATGCTAAGCATTATTAATGAAATGTGGTTGTGTTTACTTTTGGCTTTAGGTATTTAAGATTTTAGCATTTTTAAAAAACCCTACCTATCCATATTCCAGATATGTGTGGTCTCATGAGGGAACCAGGAACCTTTTTCAGGTTTAGTCCCCATTCGTTTGTATGTAAACTTCTGGGACACACAGATTAAAGGTAGCTAACACTAGTGCAACATTATATACATGGGAATCTTGTCTCTAAGGCTGATTGTTGGATGAAAGGGTGGCAGCATGTTGGAGGATTTAACAGCATTACAAGCTGCCTCTTTCCAAAACATTCTCCTGCACAGAACTGTTGTATATGGATGGGCAGCATCAGGGGAAATCCTCTAGGGCTGCATTCGGCCTATGGTTCCAAGGTTCTCCACTCTGGTTTAAAATTACTTGGTAGGAAAAGTAGTGAGGGTCCTCAGAAGTTTTATGTGGGCCAGCAGGCCAATGACTCATGTAGATTTTACTGAAAGACTATATGCAATCAATTGAGGCTATAACCTTGTACCTGGAAGCAAGCCTTACTGAACATAACTGGACTTAATTTTTATGCTTGTTTGTCTGGAAACAAACAAGAAAGCCTGCGCCACTTTTAAGACTCAGAAATTGTATTTGGCATAAGCTTTTGTGGCCTCATGCATCTGAGGAAGTGGGGTGTAGCCCAGAAAAGCCTATACCAAGAAAAAAATTGTCTTTAAGGTGTCACTAGACTTTTACATATTGTTTTGACTTTTGAGAACACGTGCACTGAATTCCATTGTTTTAGCCTACAGTCTTATTTTAAACTCTCTTATGAATGCAGGAAACTGTCTTGCAGAAAGCCACATTGTTGACAGCGCTACAGATGCTGCGCAGAACTGAATCCATGTCTTTCTGCAAACAAAGCATACGTTGTTGTTGTTGTTGTTATTAAAGTTCCATTCCTGAACTATGGCCCACCTCGTTCCACCCAGTGGCAGTAAGTTTTATAAAGTCCATTGTGTACTGTGGTAAACCAGTACTTCTTTTTGTCTGTTGAACATGCTCCCTAATCATTTCCATAAATGTTCATACTCCTTCTAGTTTTAAGAATATTAATATTTTTATCCAAGTTGTTTTCATTATTCTCCTTAATGAATTTTATTTTACACAGTTCCAAAGTTTAAAATTAGTATGCTTATGTGTGTGCAACATGTTAGAGAAATTATTCAGTTCTAAACTCCCCAGCACCTTCTCTGTCCATTATGTTCACTAGCAGTGGATAGCCACAGTATTTAAGCGAGGCAAATGCCTCAAGCAACAGATGCTGGGGGGGGGCAGCTGGGAGCAGTAGAAGACACCTCTCTCTTCTTTCTGACCTCTCTACAAGTTTCCTGCTGACAAGGGTACCACACAACCTGTCCTCAGCCCCCATTATTAGCTAGGCTGCTGTCTCAATTGTCATGGAGGAAATTACCCCACTACAAGTGTTCAAGCAGGATTCAAGTGGCAGCTTTTTTATAAGAACTGAAGAGAGGGGGCACACTCTTGTCCTTCATTCTGGGCAGTAAATTGTCTTGGGACAGCCATGACTGGAAGACAGTGAACATATACTTACTGATTTGGGGTTGACTTCAGTGGAAATGAGTTTTAAGAGGCAACTGAGGAGCTTTTGTTTGTGGCAAGCAGCTGGAGGAGTAACAGATTTTGGTTTGGGCATCTGCTCTCTGGAGTCCTGGGTTTCTGGCCCAAGGACTGCCAGCCAATCATACTCTAGCTGCAATTTGTTTGGCTTGCCCATCATGAGGTAGACTTCAGCCAAGGTAAGGCTCTCAGAGGTTCGCAGGCTCCATCCCTCTTCTCTGACCTGCTGTGCAAGGCGGCTAGGGTCATCCTTGAGAGACTTTGTGACCAATTGTCCCTGAGATGATGGCAGTGGCAGTGAAGAGTGGAGCTTCTCCTGTGAGTCCTCTATTACTGAATCAGAGAGCTCTTTAGCACACATCTCTGCCTGTGGTATACAGCACTGCAAGGCCTGAGTTTCAGATACGGACAGGCCGCTAGGTGGCACCATCTTGCTTCTTGCCAGTTGTGTAGGACTAAGGCTGCCAGCCTCTGAGATACCCGACAAAAGCTTTCCAGGAGGACTGCTCCTCGACAAGGTAACTTCCTTCCCATTCGTTCTGTCTGTGCAAGGACACTTCTCTGGGACAATAAGGTCCTGACAAGATTTCACATACCGGGGAAATGGGTCCAAGTGAGACAACTCTTCTAAGTCAGGGGGGAGACCACAGTCACAGTTTGTTCTGTCAGAGGAGAAACTACTTGCTATAGCAACAACTGGCATCTCCCTGCCTTCAACGCAATGGACCGGTGCAACTGACTTCTCAGTATTTCCACCTGGGTCCTGAAGTCCAGAAGGCGACTTATCAAAACTGAGACTCGGGGAAGTTCCCTCCAGAAGCCCAGCCTCTAAGAAGCAATCTTCAGCATTCACAGTAGCATCCAATGTAGATTGAGTATTTCGACTTGATTCTGTAGTGCTCTCCACTCTGGTCCCACTCTTGACTTCTGCTCCCCGTGGGTATTTGACATGCCCTCTCGCTGTCCCCTGACCACTCTGTATGCCTAGAATCTGGGCAGGTGGCAGCAAATGAGAGTCTTTTGCATTCTGTTTACATCTGCCAGATTCCTGCCAATGCACTGTACAGAAAGCTTTGGAGTGTACAACTCTGGCAACTCCAGGTAGAGGTGTAAGTGTGCAATTCTCGCTCGGGAAGAGATGGAGCATCACCTTCTCTTCTGAATAGCTGTCATTTGCTTCACAGTTTCTGGAGTCTTGCAGCTGCCTTTCTGCAAGTGTTTTATGCTAAGTATAGGGTGTTAAGGAATGCAGCACTATTAAAACAGGACAGGAACCATCTGTATAATTTACTTCCCCTGATAGACACAGGCACACACATTTTTTCTCTGTCTCTCATGAAAGGAAATTCAAATAAGCTCATGCAAAAATTAAATAGCATTTTAACTGCTACACCACTAGCTCTAAAATAAGGATGCAGAGGAGAGAAGAACATAATACTCAGATTAGAATGCCAGTTATGTGATACATTTCCCAACTGAGAAACCTGAGTCAGTTTTATTAATGTATTTGTTTTTACTGTCAATTTTTTGTCTGCTTAAATCTATTGTTTCTTGCATTGAAACCAGTATGTATCTTTTTGTATTTTTTATAATACATAAAATTGCCACCAAACAACAAAAATCAAAGAGGGGCGACAACAAGGAACAGGATACAATGCGCACTTCGTGAAGAGTCCATTTCTGTTTCAAGAATTCAATGAGACTGGATACTTTGCGATGCAGTTCCACAATCATCCTGGCAGGCCATGCATGGAAGAATACAGTGGAGGAGTCAGCTAATAATAATATTCTACTAACAGACTAGTACAGAAAACACAGTGTATGCCAAGCAAACCAAATCTCTCACACCACTTATTTTTCTCCCCTCATCCTGTCTTTTGCACACAGGATGTGTACTCCCTAATTTTCAGTACACTTGAAAAAATACACATATCATATATAATCACTTCCAAAAGGATCACCATAAGGATTATGTTATCACCAGATCATTAGGACTTTCATGCAGGAAAGAGAAGAAATGTAAGGGAAGGTTGCTAGTAGTGGCCAGAACGGTTCAAAGGTTGTAGTAATTACATCCAAATTCTGCTATCCAGCTTACCCACTCTTTATTAATCTGCATGCAATTCTGAAACCAGTCCTTAGATGCAAGTTTATGCCCACTTATCCATAAAAGTATCTCATTTCAGGATACCTGAGACGTGGATTCTGAGCCAGACTCTGCACACGGGCCCATGCATGATTATTTCGCGGTTGCAATTCCACAGGGACTTTTAGTGGAAGACGCACTGGCTTTTGATCCTCTTCATCACTAATGCCTGAGGGAAGAAGAGACAATCTGTTCCAAGTATGCAACTTCCCATAAGTGAAGCTAAACACATAAAAAGTTACCTCGATGGGTTGGAGGGCCAAAATGTTTCCAACACACCAGGAATATGCTGAACAAGCTTGTTCATGTTCCCAGAATGCTATTTTCAGGGTGTCAATATAAATTATACAGATTTCTGGGACAGACAGCAGAAATCAACAACTGAGTATCCTTCTGAGGTTTTGCCTACAACTCAATCAGCCTCAGCCAGCATGAAAAGTTACAGTCCATAACACTATGAGGACACCAGAGAGAAAAAGCTGATTTTTCTTTTGAGCTGCAGTAGTAAAGGTAGCAGCAGTCGTAGTAATAGTAGCAGTAATGAGGAGAATAAAACACAGCAGACAGGAGAGACATTCCGATTTCACATGGCAGTTTCTCTTGCCATGGAAAGCCAGTTCCTCTGATGCCACTGTCATGTTCTAAAATGCAGAATGGGGAACGGTTTGGCACTGGCAAAAACCATGGCGCCTCAAAAAACTGAAAGCCTATTTTATTTGTTCTGTTATCTCTTCATCCACTTCTGGCAGCTTTACAGCACTTGCGAAGAAGGGATCGATGCCCAGTTCACAATCAAGTAGCCATGTGGTGAACTGAGCACACTCCAAATTTTGTTCATATCCACTCAGGCCATGATCACCACATATTAAGGTCTCTTACTTACCATCTGGATCACAGAGTTTCTTCAGAGCCCTGCACATTGGAGCTTTGATACGAAGATTCCTCCCTTTGTAGCGGACAGTTGTTGCTCTAAAAATGTTTGAAGAGTATGACAGTTGAGGACACCAGTGGAACAGCAGCTCTTCAAGAAGTGTAAAGAAGGCTTTGCAATTGGCACAAACAACATGGCACAGAAGTCAACAAAACATTTGATAGTGTCTGGTTTATCTGGCTTCAAAATTACAAAGGAGTGATTTCACTTTTATTTTCTAGATGTTAAAACCACCCACTGACTACAGGTCTCTGGGCAGTGTAAAGTGTTTTCAAAATATAAAGCTGAATAGTAATTCAATAAACACTGCAATTAAAACCAGAAGCAAAGAACAAAATAATTACCACCTATAAATAGAAAACCAACTTAAAATCGTAAGCAGGACAGAAGTGCAAAGAAGCAGTAGAAACACTAAACCACTTCTGAAAATAGTTTCGATAAGAAGGTGTCACTGCCACTTAACACGACACTTATGCATCTTCTGGGGATGCCCAAAGAGAAGTATCCAAGAGAATGGGTTGTGTTCCATTGGTTGCCTGGGAAAGGAAAGGTCACATGGAAATAATTTAAAAGGAAAAGAGATCCCATCTAAGGAAGAACTTCCTGACGGTAAGAGCAATTTGACAATAATACCTCTGAGTGTGGTGGGACCTCCTTCTTTGGAGGGTTTTAAACAGAGGTTGGATGGCCATCTGTCAGGAACGATTTGATGGTATATTCCTGTACGACAGAGGGTTGGACTCAATTGCTCTTACGGTCTCTTCCAACCCTATGATTCTATGAATTAAGTTACTTGCATGACTACGTTGGGAGCCACCATGTGGGAGTGGAAGGAACCCTGAAGTGCCTGGTTACAGTAAAAGGAGGTAGCTGTTATTTCTCCAGGATCAAGCAGATTTGGAAGCCTCAACTATGGCTTATAAAGGAAAGCACAGGAATCAAAACTGAAAGTGGAAGAAGTGCAGGGAAAATAGAACCGCAGAATCATAGAGTTGGAAGAGACCACAGGAGCCATCCAATCCAACCCCTTGCCATGCAGGAACCCACATCAACACACTCCCAACAGTTGGCCATCCAGTCTCTGCTTAAAAATCTCCAAAGAAGGAAACTCCACCACACTCTGAGGCAGCATATTCCACTGCCAAACAGCTCTGACTGTCAGGAAGTTCTTCCTGAGCCTTAAGGTGGAACCTCTTTTCCTGTCATTTGAATCCATTGCTCCTTGTCCTAGTCTCTGGAGCAGCGAAAAACAAGCCAGCTTCACCCCTGACATGACAACTCTTCAAATATTTTAACTTGGTTATCATGTCCCCTCTTAACCTTCTCTTCTGCAGACTAAACATACCCAGCTAGCAAAGTCTATATTCCCTCCTCCCAAAATGCTGAGGAGGTACCTGCACTGGTCTTGTTCTTTGAGCATTCTCATTGCTACTCAGTTCTCTGTTGATTCAATTAGCCAGCCTACTGGAGATGCTGGACAACTGATGCACACACACCAGCTTGCTTCAGCAGCAGGCTGAAGAAGGGCTAGTAGCTCCAAATCTTTTTACCACTGGAAGGGCAGAAGCTGTGGCTCTGTTTTATCTATTTGTGAGGAGCAATTAGAAGAAGAAGGCAAAGCTGTGGGCCTGTTAAAAGAGCTGAGTATAGCAGTTCATGGTCTCACAACACAGCTATCAGGCAGCTTCTGGGCAGCCTTTTCCCATGAAGTTTTCCCTGCTTTTCCCAGAGCCATCCGGAAGAAAGGGAAAGATGATAAGGCAGAGAAGAGAAAAAGATGTATCTTCACACACATATACAAACAGTCTTTTCGACTGAGAAGGAATAATAATTGAGAAAGTTAGCCAAGGCGAAATGAGAACTGTAAATGCTGGGACAGAAACGAAGTGTTTTAAGAAAAAGAAGAAAAGGCTTGTGCAGCTGGAACTAGAAAAAAAAGATGGTCTACTAGCCAAGGCAAGGAAGATACTGAAGGAGGAGCCAAAGGAAAGAAACCCTCTGCAAAATGAGTTTCTCATGACCTTGTCTCCAAACTGGACACAGCCTACTCTCTCAAACACCTCTTGAGGAAGTCCAAAAACTATAACATAGGTATCAAGTGAGCAGACAGGGCCTAAAGGCACCAGATCCCATCTGGTCATGAAAGCTATGAAGGGTCAGTTCTGGTTAGTACTTTGATGGGGGGCTGCCAACAAATACAAGCTACTGCAGGCTATATTTCAGAGGAAAGAACTGGCAAAACCACTTCTGAGTATTTCTTGCCTAAAAAATCCGTATGTAATTCATGGAGTCACCATAACTCAAAGGTGATGCAAAGACACATACCAAGGGAGGCTCTCTAGGTACATCATTCCAGTGACTGGGAGCCACAATACTCAGTAAAAAAAATGCTTCGTCTTTATTTTCTTTACCACCAATTACAAGTACCCACTAAGCTGGTTAAACATATTAGGCCACTGAAATACACACAATATCTGTATCACTGATCTCGTCAGGAAAACAAATCTAAATTCAGCATGACTCCTATTCACTTGTCTTATAAGAAAAGGCACTTTGCCCTGCAACGCCTACAGAGCAAAGTATCAAACACCATGTAGAACAATGTGGGTGGGAATTTACTACAGATGGAGACCTCTAGCCATGTGGTACCTATAAACTAGCTTTTTATTTTTTCTTAGTTCTTCAATACAGAGCTTTCTATTGCTGCTACAACTGGTTGAGGGTATTTTTCTCAAAATGGTTGGAGCAAAAAGATGACACTTGTTGAAAAGCCCATCTAAGGAAAATTCTTTGCACATATCAAGAATTAGTAATACTGTCACCCCTCCACATTCACTAGGGTTAGGGGCACAGGACTCCCGTGAAAGTGAAAAAAATGTGAATAACTCTAGGCCCTCTCAAACCATATTTAACACACACAAAAGAAGTATGATCAGTACATTCAATCCACCGTGGATTCTTCTGAGGCATCAGGGTTCCTTCACAAGGCAGAAGGGGGGGTTGGTGGGGCTTACTGCCACCTCCACTGCTTCCCCCCATACCATTTTTAATAGGGAGTTACAAGCCTTGTCCGCAGTTTCTCAGTCTCATGAGGTTTGCAGTCCCTATTAAAAATGGTATAGGGAGACAGCAGAGGTGACAGCAAATAATCCGTGAATAATCGAATCCGCAAAAGTGAAACCTGCAAATGTGGAGGGCTGACTGTATTTTAAATATTATTCAAAGAAAAAATACAGCGTCTCAAAATCACAAAATAGCTTTTGAAGACCAGAACAAGGACAAAAGTTTAATCTTCAAACCCATCAATGCCCTTGGTTCTAAACAAAATGTGGGTAAAATGCAGCCCACAGATTTTTTTCTGCAACTCCCCCCTCCGTTATTTTTGAAGTGACATACCAGTTTGAGCCAAAAAGTGGAGACAAATTATTAAATGCACTTATTATGTGAGAGATAGAACTAAATGCAGTACAGTCAATGAGATAATGAAACTTTTTAGTTTAATATCAATAATATCATTGTCAATATAATATTATGGTCTATTCAACTGCATGTTGTTGTTGTGTGCCTGTCACTATGGCGATTCTAAGGCAAACTTCTCACAAAATTTTCTAGGGCTGAGTGTATGTGACATACTTGAGGTCACCCAGTGGGTTTCCATGGCTGAGTGAAGAACTGAACCCTGGTCTCCAGAGTCATAGCACAATGCTCAAACCACTACACCACACTGGTTCAAATGCACATTAGGTTCATATAAATGTAATAATAATCAAACATGAGTAGGAGTTTTTACTTTCTAATATGAGTGTTAGATTTTTAATGCATTTAATATTAAATGAAAAACTGTTTGACTAATTTCAGCTAATTTTTAATTTATGTTACATATATGGAATTATATGGAGCTTTAAAATGTACTGCTAGCTCAAAGCTCAAGATAAAAAGAAAGCACCTATCCAACCTGAAAAGTGGCCCTGACTCTATGGAGCTGTCCAGGAATTCTTCCAGTGAGTGCCCTATTTCAGTTGCAGTTTTCTGTACATTCTATAGCTTAATCTTTTTTGAGAAGCAGTGACAAGAACTGCCAAGAGAAGGTAGACTGGATCATATTCTGTTGCCTTTCTCCTGATAAGCAAATATGTTTTATTTGCAGAGGGCTTTGGCATTTGAGATGATTTGTTGGCTGAAAAAGATTTTATTGACCACGTAATGTTCCTTTCTTTTATAACATATTTTACTTGTTAGGTTTTTAATTTGTTAGTACGCTGTAACTGAGATTTTATTTTTCAAGTGGATATTATTATTGTCAGCTGCCTTAAATAGAAAAATGATTTAAATAATTAAATTAACAGGAAACAATCAGAATAAAATTTCTATAACTCCACCAGCCTGCATGGCCCTTACAGAATACACGGGGACAGGTTCTTGCCCTGAATAGTTTATGAACAGATATAGTAAAACTTTTCAGAAGACAGTCAATATATAGTGCTTACCTTTAAAAGAAAAAAGTAAAATTACTTACCCAACTTGGATAAGCTCATTGAGTTTAGCTGCATTTTTATCATCCATACCTTTAAATAAAAAGAACAAAACATGGACAATGTTTAAGAATTGTACACGGTAGTAAACGTAATTACATCTGTATTTGATTTTTATAATCTTATGGTGGTTATTCTTATGGGCAGAGCATTTTGATTAAAATCCTACAAGCTAAACTTTCTGAAGCATTTTAGAAATACAAAAAGGGCAGGAGACAGAGATAATGTCAAGCAAAATCAGACACTGAATACTTCCTGTTACCTCCATTCTGGGTTGGTGCAAAGGAGGAATCCACAGTTTGGCCCACATCCACTACCAGACAGAGAGAGAGACAGGGAATCCTATGACCTAAAACTCCGCCAGTAAGCTGCCTCCTCTGCATCAACCTAAAATGGATTTTCACTATAACTATCCGGTGTCCCATTCTTTGATTGATGCAAGGATGTCCACAGAGTTTGGACATATCCAAGCTACCCAGATGATCTCAAAGGTGGCTTCTGGCTAAGAACTGGTACTAAACTCTGAAGCTATACACTTCTAAATTTGTGTGTTTTTAAATTATTTTTATTAACACAGAATTTAAACAAAACACAACATAGCAAGACAAAACAAAATGAAAGACAAAAAAGAAACACATCTACAACTTACAAATTTGTGATTTTAACAGGTGTAATCCACTAGCAACCTTACAAATCTCTAATAAAAGGAGCATTTATAGAAAAGCTCTACAAGTGTAGCGAGTCATTAGATGTAAAGAACACTTTGAGTGTCACAGATTAGTGTGGCATGTTCCATAATTTCACATACAGTAATGGATCTGGAAAACCCTACAACCTGAAGCACTAAGGATTCAGCCTGTCAGAAGTGCTTAGCTGGAAACTCCCAGCTCTGAGAACTCCCAACATTATCAGATCATACCCAGCCCCCTCTTAAGGATGCATGCGACTCGGACAGAAAGAGGGAAAAATACATATACTACTCTCAGCCATAAAAACAGAGACTGAGACAAAGAAGAACAGGTTGCTTACCTGTAACTGTGGTTCTTCGAGTGGTCATCCGTGCTCTCACACACTAGGAGCTTTCGCGCATGCGCGGTACCGTTCGGAAAATTCTAGAGCTTAGTAGCTTGACGGGAACCCCTCCCCCATGCCCATACTGAGCATGCTCAGCCTGCCGAGCAACGGTCTCTCCTCAGTTCTGAAGTCCGCCGATAAGGTACCTGAGAAAGAGGGGACAACTGGACATGTGTGTGTGAGGGCACAGATGACCATTCGAAGAACCACAGTTACAGGTAAGCAACCTGTTCTTCTTCTTCGTGGTCTCTGTGCCTCACATACTAGGACATTTTGTAGCTTACCAGAAGGACGGTGGGTCAGGTCCTAGAGTACGGAGGCCAGCACTGCTCGTCTGAAACGGGCATCTCCCCGGGACCGGCAGTCCAGTCGGTAGTGGCACACAAAGGTCGATGGTCTGGACTAGGTCGCCACCCGACAGAGTTCTTGCAGGTCCACACCTCGCAGGAGGGATGCTGAGGATGCCACGGCTCTGGTGGAATGAGGCCGAAGCAAGGCTGGCGGAGGCTGCTTGGCAAGTTCATATGCTAGTAGGATTGTCTGGGCCACCCATTTAGAAAACCTCTGGGTGGACACCCTGTGGCCTCTGCGATGCTTACCATAGGACACAAACAGGTGCAGGGTCTGTTGGAAGGCTGCAGTCTGGTTGGTGTAGAAAGCCAAGGCCCGACGAACGTCAAGAGAGTGGAGGGACCGCTCCAGAGGCGTCATCGGGTTTGGGTGACTGGTTGGCAGAATTATGTCCTGGTTAAGGTGGAAGCATGACACCACCTTGGGCAAGAAGGAAATGTCCGGGCGAAGGACTACCTCGTCCCTGTGGAAAACAAGGAAGGGCTCATCGGCCCTCAGCGCTGTCAGCTCACTGGCCCACCTGGCACCTACCAGGAAAGCTGGTTTGATGGTCAGGAGCCTGTCATCCGCAGTGGCCATGGGCTCGAAGCGCGGTCGCGTAAGCTGTGACAGCACCAGGGAGAGCGACCAGGGCGGTAGCGGTGGCAATACCGGCGGGTACAGGAGTTGCAAGCCCTTCACGAATTGTTTCATGGTAGCATCCCTGAAGAGAGCTGCCGATGGAGAGCCTCGAGGTTGGTAGGCCGTGATGGCGGCGAGGCAGACTTTCAAAGATGGGAACGCAAGTCCTTGCTGCCGAAGGTGGAGCAGGAAACAGAGCACAGTAGAGAGACCAACAGGCCATACCGGCTCACCTTGCGCCACAGCAAAGGCGACTAACCTCCGCCACTCCTGGCCGCTGTCAAGACATCCTGGATGGTCGGATCGTCTAGGGCGTTATCCGCCAGGCGTGGAGGGCCAGGAGCAGCAGGTCGGGATAGAGAACGAGACCGTCTGAGTGGGACAGAAGATCAGGCGCTGTTGGGAGCCTGAGGAGTTGACCCCGAGTGACCTCGAATAGGGTCCAGAACCAGTGCTGCCTCGGCCAGTACAGGGCTATGAGGACAACGTCGGCTTGGTCCGCCAGGATCTTGGCGACCACTCGGCCCAGGAGGGGAAACGATGGGAAGGCATAGAGGAGCCCACTATTCCACTCGAACTGGAAAGCGTCGCCGAGAGAGTCCGGTCCTCGGTCGGCTCTCGAACAGTACCGGTGACACTTCGCGTTCGCTCTGGTGGTGAAGAGGTCGATCATAGGCTCGCCCCAGCGTTCCCATATCATCCGGAACGCCTCACCCGAGAGGGACTACTCATGGTGGGAGAAGGTATCCCTGCTGAGGGGATCCGCTGTAGTGTTCTCTTGGCCCGCCAGGTGAACGGCGATCGGGTGGACTTGAAGTGACACGCACCAGTCCCACAGCTGGAGGGCGATGGTGACGAGGGTGCTCGAAATGGTCCCTCCTTGTCTGTTGATGTAACAGACGGCCATCATGTTGTCCGTCAAAATCAGGACTGTGCGTCCGGCGACAAAGTTGTGTAATGCCCTCAGAGCCTTCCATATGACGAGCAGCTCGAGGGCGTTGATGTGAAGCTCGGTCTAGTCGCCAAACCAGCGTAACCCGGACTCTGAGATCGTTGCAGTGCGCTCCCCATCCAAACAGGGAGGCATCCGTCATTACCGTGAGTTCAGGGGCCGGTTCCTGGAATGGCATCCCTGACAAGAGGTGGTGGTAGGAAAGCCACCATAGCAGGGAGCGGTGCACCTGTGGAGGAATTCGGAGTCGGCACCTTTGGTCGTCTCGGAGTGAATTGAAGGCTCTGATGAACCAATGTTGGAGCAGGCGCGCACAGAGTCGAGAAAGGTAGGTGACTGCCATGGTGGAGGTCATGTACCCAAGAAGCTGCTGGATCCTTCTCGCTGGTACCGCCGGTGCACTGAAGGTGGCGGATACCGCCCGACGAAGGGTACGAGCACGCTCCACGGGCAGATACGCCCTGGCAGAGACCGAGTCCAGGGTCGCTCCAATGAAGTTGAACACCCTCGCAGTCTCGAGATGGGACTTCTTCGGATTGACCCGGAGACCAAAACAAGTCAAGAGAGAGTCCTGTGGGTGTCCATGTAAAGTTTCTGCCTGAAAGATGTGACCAACAGCCAGTCGTCGAGGTAAGGGTAGATGGAGACGCCCTTCGTCCGCAGGTTAGATACCACTGGGGCCATGCATTTGGTAAAGACCCTGGGAGCAGTAGACAGTCTGAATGGCAGCACCTTGTATTGGTAACAGGTGCCGTCGATCGTGAACCGAAGATATCATCTGTGCTGCGGATGAATGGTGATGTAAAAATATGCGTCCCAAAGATCGATGGATGTGAACCAGTCCCCTTGTCGAAGGAAATGAAGGATCGACGACAGCGTGACCATCTTGAACCTCTTGGGGGCGGATGTATTCGTTCACCACTCTGATGTCCAGAATGGGCTGAAAGGTTCCGTCTGACTTCAGTACCATGAAGTACCGTGAGAAGAAGCCGGTGGTAATGCCCGAGGACGGAAGTTCTTCGATTGCTCCCTTTTACAGGAGGGACTGGATCTCTTCCAGCAAAGCTGAGCTGGCCAGGGTGGAATAGCAGATGCCTCGTGGTGGAATACTTGCAAGCTCGATGGCGTAACCAAGACAGACGATGGAGAGAACCCAAGAGTCCATGGTGATATAGCACCATTCGGTGAGGCGTCTGGCCAGGCTGGGACGATCTTCTAGGGCTGCTGGCAGTTGAAAGATTGGTTGTGGAGGTGACCTGCGCAACGCATCAAAAACGGGACTTCATCCTGGACGAAGAGTTCTTCGAAGAGAGTTGACGTCTCCAAAGGGGTCTCCGTGAGGAGAACGCGGTCGACGGGCGTCACGGTGCCAACCAAGGCGAGCGTGGCTGGAAGCTGGATGACGACGACCTGCGCCAGGAGGGCTGGGAGCCAAAGCTACAGCGCGACTGTGGAGGCTGGTGGATCCCCATCTTCTTGGCTGTCAATCGGGCCTTGACGATGTGGTCCATGGCCTCATCAGATGTCGCACTGAAGAGTCCCTTGCCATCAAAGGGGATGTCTTCAATCCTCTTCCTGGAGGCCTGACGAATGCAGCCATGCGTAGCGACGCAACGCTACAGAGCCCACCATTACACGCGCGGCCACTTCGACCGAGTGTATCAAGGAGATGATTTGCTGGTTGGGGAGTGCTACCACTTCGCTGAAAAACTGGTTAGCATTCGCCTGGTTCTCCTCTGGGACACTGGATAGAAGAGGGTGAAATCTGTCCAATAAGCTCCACAGGTAGGCCACCAGGTAGGCCTGGGTGTTGGACACCCTGGCTATCAGGGAGGAGGCCGAATAGAATCTCCTGCCAAAGGTGTCAACCCTGCATCCTTCCCTGTCCAGTGGGGTGGTATGCGCCCTGGTCCCTCCCTTGGTTTGGGCAGATTCGACAAACACAGAGTTCAGCAGCGGATGCGTGAACAAAAACTCGGCCTCCTCTTTTTGGGTGCGGTACAAATGTTCAAGCCAGTATGGGATCCGCTGGGCAGAAGCCGGCTGGGCCCATGGATGTTTTAGGGCCTCCATCAGGGTGGGCAGGAACGGTAACGGAGCCATAGATGGTGGACAGGTATCGGTGTAATGGAAGACCGGATCCTGCACGGCCGGGGCCGGTTCCACAACCTTCAGTCCTAAGGCTGCTGATATCCTCTGGTGCCGGATCTCCGAAGGCCAAGGGAGGAGATTCATGTGACGCCGGTGTTGACTTGTTGGAGTCCGAGTCGGACTCATAGGTCTGGGAGGACCCAGAAGAGGACTTGTCCGGCGATCTCTCCCTTGACGGGTGACGAGACAGTACCGTCAGAGTCACAGTAGAGACGGTAGTGGTGGTCGACCTCGTAGATGGAAGAGCCATGTCTGTTGGTTGAGGCGGATCGGCCTTCGTGATTGGTACCACCGTTGGCAGCAGGCACTGAATCGCCTGGGTGACAGTGGCGGCAGCAGTTGAGGGTTGTGCTGGAACAGACTCCGAAGATGGGCGGGAGACTGTGGAGGTAACCCTTGGTGGAGGAGAAACCGCCCGATAGTGAGACGTGCACTCGTGGGACTGGCGATGATATGGCGATCTAGAATAGGAGCGCGAAGGTGAGTGCTCATACCGTGAGTGGTGAGCTCCACGTGATGGAGAGCGGGAGCGATGATATGGCGACCACGGCCTCACGTCGGGGTGATACCGGTCTCTGTAAGACGGTGAATAAGAGTGGTACGAGGCCGGATACTCCCTCCAAATATGCTCTCGACCGTACCTCACAGTGTGGGAAGTGGAGGAATAAGGTGAGTCGAAGGCAGGTCGAGATCATTCAGGATAGGCCTCCCGGCGGTGCAGGGGCCGTTGTCTGACCCTCCGTTCCGGTGTTCGGGATGGACTTCTACCCGCGGAACCTTGACGATGAAGCGAGGCCTGGGATGCCACCAGAACAAGCTCCGGGCGGGCTGCCATCTTAGGGCATCCGGGCGTAGATACCGCAGCAGTTAGCACAGGTGGGCCCGAAGGCACCGTCAAGCCAGCGGTTTTCTCTGTATCAGAGACCTCCAGGACCTCCTGGGGTTCTGATTCCTTCTCTGGTTCCTCGAGGAGTTGAGTCGGAGGAGGTGTAGGAGGAGCCGGTCTAGCCAGAGAACCGTGCCTCTCCTTCCTCTTCTCCTTTTCCTTCGTAAACTCTGGAGGGGCAGGCTGCTTGCGCTGGGCAGCGGTCAGTGGCTTGGATGGTTTAGCTCCCTGTGAGCCCGCAGGGGCCTCCCTCGAAGTCGAGGCCAAAGAGATCTTCGGGATCTTCGGCAGGGCTGATGTTGGAGCCCGATGCAATGGTACCAAGCCCAGTACTGTTGATGTAGTCAGATCAGCAGCCACCGATACTGACGATGGAGTGGTTGAAGGTCGGCCCGAGGTCGATTTAGACATCTTCGAAACCGACGGAACTGACGGCAAGTCCTGTGCCGATAGAGACTGTTCCCAACAGTGAGACTCGAGGCGGACCAAACAGTTCCTGAGAGTCTGGGAGGTAAAGTCTCTACAAATTGGGCAGGCCTTGGTGTTATGGGCCTCGCCTAAACAAAGAAAGCACTGACTGTGCCCGTCAGTTAGGGCGACCTTACGGCCACACTAGAAGACAAGACGAAGACGAAGTTGAAGACGAATCTGAAGACGAAGATGAGAAGGGGGGCAAGTCAGAGGGAATTAGAAGTCCCAAAAATGGGCTGAAAATCACCAATGCGCCAAATCCAGTCCGAAAATCAGGAAACGAAGTCCGAAAAACTGAGATCCGAGTCAAAACCAGAAGAAACTGATTTGTTAAAGAAAAGCCAAGAACGCCACCAAGCTCAGAACCTCCGTACGCGACAGTGGATGAGAAAGAACTGAAGAGAGACCATTGCTCAGCGGGCTGAGCATGCTCAGTATGGGCATGGGGCAGGGGTTCCCGCCAAGCTACTAAGCTCTAGAATTTTTTTAACAGTACCGCGCATGCGCGAAAGCTCCCAGTGTGTGAGGCACAGAGACCACGAAGAACTATTGTTTCCTTCAAGAAGGTACAGAGATGCCTAGGAACCTCTTCAATTACTCCAATATACAGGTGTTGCTGAATATGGTCACGGTGAGCAGAGAAATTTGGTTATTTTTCAGAATTTTGCTTAATTCTATGTTGGAGATATTTCCAGTTGACCATGCAACTGACCATGGTGGGTTTCTGTTTCATCTTCCAAGGAACAGAAGAGACCCCTCACCCTCACAGATAGGACAGTTCCTATAGAAACATCAGAACTTCTGCTTTTCTCCTTTAGAATTCTCAAGTTTTTACAAAAGGAAATATCTGATCTGGACTGGAATTATGATAGTTACTTAGAAAGGACTTGCCAAGATAGGAATTGAGGACAATTTTATACAATGGTTTAAACTGAGACTGAATACTTTTAAATTCCAACTGGGTATCAATGGACTGTCTCTTTCTATTGTCTCCCTAATTTAGCACTTAGGCAGACAATCATATAGCCTGTAGATCCGTCACAAAGGCCAGTAGAAAAGCTGGTATTCCTCTTCTGTGAGTATTTGGACTTGGACCCACTCCTCTGCAGTCTAGACAAAGTTAAGCATGACTTTAATTTCTACTTTCACTTACTATTTTCACCATATGGTAAAGGGTATCTAGGTAGTACACAATCTGAAACATGAATTCCTGCAAGAAGCAGGACGGAAATTTGACCTTATCTACAATCCAGCTTTGTTGTTTAATGTCAGCCACACAACTGAGGCCAGACTTGAATTTGAACTTGAATTTGGTTACTTCCTAACTAAAGTGGTTCTACACTACTTATCTCACCCTATTGTATATACGTGGAATTATCAGTGTCTGTTAGGCAGGCATAAGATATTTCACTGTACATATACACCCACAAGAGTTACGTGTAAAGAATAACACATGCCTCCTTGTATGTTTTGTGGTTTATCATCTTTTTGTTTTCTTTAATGGTACTGTCTTTTGCACAAAAGAGGTAACTAAGAAGTAAGTTGGAAATTTCTATCACACAAAGCAATCACAAAATCTACAGGAAAAAATACTGCAGAAAGCTCGAACAAAAAAAGCAGCATCATAAACATAGCTGGGAAGTGTTTTTCTATCAGAGTACAAAGAAAGTCTAACATTTAAAAAAAATTCATGTCAATGAAACACTCTGTATACTCACAGCCCCCAATCTTCTTCCTTAGCTCCCCATAACAAATTAAGCCATAGAGCTCCAGGGAGGATTTTTTCAGCCCTTGAGAAAAGACTGTTAAAAAAACAAAACAAAAGACCCACAGGTGTCAACAGAAAAGAGGCATTCTGATAGATATTTCACACTTCCTTCTTAAGGAATTCCTGTGAGAACAATATAAATATCCACAACTATTTAAAAAAATTAACTGCTACATCAAGAGATCTTTCTGTTGTTAATACAAATTGGTTATCACAGAAAAGATGGTTCGGGGAATTTGAATCATACAAAAATAGTAGCAGAGTTGGAAGAGACTGCAAGGGCCATCTAGTCTAACCCCAAGCCATGAGGAAGAAACAATTACAGAGCATCCAGCCATTCAGCCTCTCTTTAAAGAGTTCCAAAGAAGGAGAATCCACTACCATCCAATATGGCCTCTTTTGCTGTCCTAACAACTCTTACAATTAGAAAATTCTTCCTAATGTTTAGCTGGAATCTCTTGAACTTTGCATCTATTGGTTTGTATGCTAATTCCTGGAGAGGCAGAAACCTAGCTCACTCCATCCTATTTAAAGATAGCTATCACGTCACCTCTCAGTCTCTTTTCCAAATTAAACATATCCAACTCTCTAAGCCATTCCTCACACAGCCTAGTTTCCAAATGTTTTAACATCTTGGTTTCCACTTTCTGAACATATTCCCACTTGCCCATACCCTTTTTTGAGCTGTGGTTTCCAGAGCTGGACACAGCATTTGAGGTGAGGTCTGACCAAAGGAGAACAGAGTACTTCCCTCAAGCCAGACATTATATTGTTCTATTCAGGCAATTGAGATTCATCACACTGTTGACCCCTGGTTAGCCTGTGGTCTACTAAGACCTCATAATCCCTTTTACATGTAACTGTTGCATTGCCAAAACATCATCCTATGTTTTGTGTATTTCATTTTTCCTGCCTAAATGTAGTTTATGCCTGCTGAAGTTCTTT
Organism: Iguana delicatissima; assembly: GCA_948472985.1. Taxonomy (NCBI): domain Eukaryota; kingdom Metazoa; phylum Chordata; class Lepidosauria; order Squamata; family Iguanidae; genus Iguana; species Iguana delicatissima. The sequence continues at coordinate 245,204 of CAOKZL010001559.1, forward strand.
TTGTTAACTTTGGTCCAGCAATCCAATCTGTTAGTATCTTTATACTTTCTTCTGCAGTCTTATAACTACCCCTCCCAATTTGGTGCCATCTGCAAATCTGATAAACTTATTTATATAGAAGTTGAACTACACTGGTATCAGAACAGAACCCAGTAGCACCCCACTAGTCACTTGTTGCTTAGATTGGCGAGGACTCTGTGAGTTTGGTTCATCAACCAGTTACAAATCCATCCAACAGTAGCACTGTCCAAGAACATTTTACCAGCATGTCTGCAAGAATTTCATAGGGGACTTTTGTTAAATATCTCACCAAAATCTAGGTGTATTACACACTTAACATTCCTGAGGTTTTTAAGTTCACTTTTATCATTCTCCACTCTACTCTACTCTACTCCTGGGCTACATCCTTCAACAAGAAAGCAAGAAGAAATAACTTCTGTTCTACAGTCTTTCAACTTCCTACCCGGAGCCTCATAGTCCCATGTAATATGTTGAAGGCTGTATCCTGCAGTATTGTTTGTTCCCAAGTGGGTAAGAACAAAGTGGTAATAGACAGTGGGCTTGATGATACCTGCAAGTCTCATTTACTTCATGGATCTCTGCCTCTTTAACCTTTTGAGACAATTTATTTGGCCCACACACCACTGGTTCTGTTACTTCCAACAAGGCATCACCTATTACCACACTATGTCTCTTCTTCCTCTGGGAATTGATAGAAACTTTTCCATTCATAGAACCCTCCAAGGTCACCTCCATGCTTTCTGAGATCTCCATGACATTCTTGCAATGAAGCTGGTAAAATGTGGGCTGGACAGGGCTACTGTTAGTTGGATTTGTAATTGGTTGACCGACCGAACCCAAAGAGTGATCACGAATGGCTACTTTTCATCCTGGAGAGAAGTGACTAGCGGGGTGCCACAGGGTTCTGTCCTGGGCCCAGTGTTGTTCAATATTTTTATCAACGACTTGGAGAAAGAAATAGAGGGCATGCTCATCAAATTTGCAGATGACACCAAATTGAGAGGGGTTGCTAATACGCCAGAGGACAGGATCAAAATTCAAAAGGACCTGGATAGAGTGGAGAGCTGGGCCAAGGCTAACAAAATGAAATTCAAAAGAGAGAAGTGTAAAGTCGTACACTTGGGCAGAAAAAATGGAATACAGAAATATCGGATGGGGGACACGTGGCTGGATAGCAGTACGTCTGAAAGGGATCTAGGAGTCTTCACAGACCACAAACTGAACATGAGTCGGCAGTGTGATGCGGCAGCCAAGAAAGCCAATGCAATTCTCGGCTGCATCAATAGGAGTATGGTGTCTAGATCGAGGTAGGTACTGGTATCACTCTACTCTGCTTTGGTTAGACCTCATCTTGAATACTGTGTCCAGTTCTGGGCACCCCAATTCAAGAAGGACATGGTCAAGCTGGAGCAAGTTCAGAGAGGGGGCGACCAAAATGGTGAGAGGCCTGGAAGCCATGCCCTGTTAGGACAGACTTAGAGAGCTGGGTATGTTTAGTCTGCAGAAGAGAAGGTTAAGAGGGGACATGATAACCATGTTTAAATATTTGAAGGGATGCCAGGTACAGAAAGGAGAGGGCTTGTTTTCTGCTGCTCCAGAGACCAGGACAAGGAGCAATGGATTCAAGCTGCAGGAGAGGAGATTCCACCTGAACCTCAGGAAGAACTTCCTGACGGTCAGGGCTGTCTGGCAGTGGAATATGTTGCCTCGGAGTGTAGTGGAGTCTCCTTCCTTGGAGGTTTTTAAGCAGAGGCTAGATGGCCATCTGTCGGGAGTGCTTTGAGGGTGTTCCTGCATGGCAGGGGGTTGGACTGGATGGCCAGTGTGGTCTCTTCCAACTCTACATTTCTATGATTCTATGAGTACCGAGGCTTTTGTACCTCTGATTTATAATCACTGATCAAAGAGAACGGTTGGAATCAACTGTGCAGCTTTGAAATCAAAGCAAGTCTCCTGGTAGTTCTGCTTCTGTGTGTCACATTCTTTCAAGTGTCTGCCTCCCATGTGAGAATTGCACCCTCCCCAAAGCGCCTTCCAGTATAGTCTGCGCTCTCTCTCTCTCTGATTGGCTAGGCTAATTTACAGTATTTTAATTATCAGCACCATATCAAACTTGGGCCTAAATCCAATTACTAGTCCAAATTAAAGTAGATGAATGGAATCAGTGTGATTTAATTGATAACATTCTAACTAACTAACAAATGGATTTAAGCCTCAGTGGTACCACATATTGCAACAGATCTTGTGCTGAAAAACCACAAGATAAATTTGACTAATGCCTCTGCAATATTCTTTAGAAGAAAGTAACACGTAAATCCTGTGTATATCACACGCAGGCTTCTCTGACTCTGTCTTCAGACAGGGATTCAATGCTGGAAAACCATGTATTAGGATAACATAACCTTGAAAGAAGCTCAGAACAACTCAATACAGGTGCAGAGCTTTCACTGCTCTAGCCCATCAGCAATGGAATACATTCCTCATATATCATTTCCTTTTAATTTTCCTGTCTTTCTAATGAAGGTTTAAGATTACAGATGTGAAGGTCTAGAAAAAGTAAGAAAAGCATTTTTCTATTTTTTTCAATAAGTCTATTTGCCCCCGCTAAAAAAACTGACAAAATCGATTATGGGATACTTTTAGAATCATAAGTAAGATATTTAAGACAAAGTGTTCACGTACTTACTACCCTTCAAATTTATAAAACCATGCAAAAAGAAGACTTTTAGGTTATCCTATATATAGTATCAAATCACTGTAATTACTTAGCTTTGTTTTCTCATTTCATTTCCAGGACATGAGTATATTACGTTTGTTTAACACTATGAAGAATTAGTGGGAAAAAGCACTTTCTCTGTTTTACTAATGTTGATATATTGTTCTTTTTGGGAGGTGGGTGGGGTGAGGGAATGTCTGCTCATCAAACTGGCAAAATCAAAGAGGTTCCTTATAGCTTAGGTGTTCCTAACAGTGCAGGATCTTGTAATAAATTTGTTAGTAGGGGGTAGGATACAATTTGTAATTATATTCTGAATAAATATTACTTTCAACATCTCAAACATCACAGCTTTATGCCCAACCAACATATATAATGAATTTTATGTGTCTAAAGCAACAAAATCACTTCAATCTGTACAAAGGGGCTAATGCTGAATTTTTCATTTTTTTCTCAAAATTTGTTTTTTGTAAAAAAGAAAAAAATGGTTTTTCCCTCCCATATGACTCCACCATTTCCAGAAATTTCATGTATCTATTTAGGGTATTTTAGGATTTTCTTGTTATTTTGAATAATTTAAGATATTTCTTGGTCACCCATCATTGAAAGGATTCTAAGACAGTGTAAAAAAGCTTAATAACAGTATTTGTCAAATTAGTGGTAGCATCTGATCATGCATCCTTTGGAATAAGTACAGGACCTGATGCTCTCTATTCATTTCAAAGCCCCTGAGAGCATGGACAACAATCAAAGATTATGAGAGCTTTAACCCAGAATTTGTGGGAGGTATCAGCCTGACAAGCCTCTGAAGGGAATGTCGGCTTCTCTCTTCCAGTTCAATACTTCAGTGCAAAATTATTAGCATGAGGAGCAGAATTTGGGAAAACCAGGTATCTTTAATGAAAGGTTTACTACATCAATTTCACCACTTCTGTAATTTTCTGGTCTGATACGAGAATATCACCTGGGTTACAGAAAGGGGTCCTCCCGTTTATACGCATCTCCCACATTTCTTCCAATATAGAATACACTGAGGTATATATGGGATTTCTAGATGGTTTCTCCTCCAGGCACTGACCAACTTTCAGCATGAAGACCATGCTGAGGAATATGTCTTTTCAATTCTGCAAGCTAAGAATATCATTAGTGGATAACAGAGTCTCATGTAGCTGTATCAACTGTAAAAGTAAACCTTACAGCATGCTCACCATTATCAAAGTCAACATATTTGGAAATCTTGTGCCAGGTGCGATAGTAGAAATGGCGAACCTGCTCCTTGTTTTTCACCATACTTGCTGGCTTGCTTTTCTTCTTATACTTCAGGGCAATGTTGTTCTGAATTGCTTCAAAGTCTTTTCCGTGCTGAAAAAGCAAATGTAAACAAAAGTGGTAGACTAGAGACAGGAGGAATGACCAGTTGGAAAGCTTCTTCTAGGTTCAGCCTTTCATACATTTGGACAATTTTTTTTCCTCCAGAATACGCAAGAGAGTTAGATGTCTGATTTAATACCTCTCAGCCTATTTGACAGGAGATTTCATATATATCAACTACAGTAATCTACAGATTTTGCAGCTGCAAAAAGGTTTCAGAATTTAATTTTGACTGCAGAATGTCTACAGAAAATAGCTGTGTCTGCAATATGTTGAAGAATCTGACAAAAACCAAGTTAAATAATTTCAGGCTCTGGACTTAATGATCTTATGGTCTTTTCAATAGCAGTATGCATTACTTCATTCAACTGAAAATATGGAATGTTAATTTTGCAGCACTACGGGACACCCCTGCTCATTCTACTGAGTGAGAGCCTGAACTTTAGTCCCCAAGTCCTGCCCTGACAACACCACTTCAGTTAGACCCAACTGGAAGCAAGATTAGACATATTAGATTCTAGTTGTCTGGAGGGGCAGAGGGACGATAAATAAGGTACACTTATTTGCAATGTAGTGTAAAACTCAACAGAACTAAAAGTCTTTTAATAAACTTGATATAAACAGATCATCTACATCTTTGGAATACATTGGAATACATGTTAACACTAAGCTCCTGGACACACTCACCTCATAGAGTCCCTCAAAGAAAGTATTCTTATCCTCTGTACTCCAGGATTCCCACTGGCGCCTGACCTTCTTGCCTTCCTCTTTTTCTCCAGCTGAGGAACTCAGGTTTCTTGCAGCAGATTTTGAACTGCTAGCTGGGGTGCTAGGAAGAATTCCTGAAGAGCTGCTAGATGAGGCCCCACTATTGTCTCCACCTTTAGTAAAACAACACAACCACCACATATTTTCAACTGACCATTTATACCAAAAGAAGCTGCATTTCTTATGTGATAGGGTCAAAACTGAAAACAGTTTGAAACTTTTATGAACAGATGATCAGGAAGCAGGACAGAAATAATTAACTGCTCAAATTTGAAAATGAGCTTCATTTCAAGAACAATCTTGATTTAGACATTCCAGGTGACGGTATATTTTAAAGTGACACACACTTTCATTTATTGCGTAATTATACAATATGAGTTCTGTATCTCTAAGAACTGGGCAATGATGTAAATTTGAACTGTTATTACGAAGCAGTTCAGAAAAATTATGTTCATGGAACTAGATGGAAAATTTCCACACCAGATTGAAATGGAACAAGTTTTAATAAAATAATTTCTAGCTGACACCACACTTTTTAATCTAAATCTGTCTGAAAAAAAAAGTGTTATTCATATGTTGCTTAGGTATTATTCACAATTCCTATCATTTGGAAAGTATCTTCTGCCCAACACAGACAGTTTGCTGTTTGCATTACATTAATTTATGCCCTTGAAACTACTCAAATACAGGGGGAACTTTAGGAAGTTCTACTGGTTTCTCAGTTAAATCTATGCAATGGTGGATTAGATGTGGAACTATCTATAGCATTGTTCTTTGACATTACCTGAGCACACAAAGTGAATAAGATATGATGCCAAAGTGCAGAAGATCTTGAAAATAGATGCATCTACTTTTGTTATTGAGTACCATCCATAATGTTTGGTGCAAGAACATTCCAAGGCAAAAATATGGGACCCTCTTCCTATGCATGGTCAACCACAGGAAAAGTCAACCATAGGCTTTGGCAGAAGTAGGCAGTGTCAGATCCCATGAGAGAGGGTCAGTTTGCAGAACAGCACAGCCCTCTTTGTGCACCATCTTGTCTGTATGTGCATACGCATCACCCACATGCAGGCAGACTGACGGAAACATGCAGCCTGTAGGCTCCTTTCCCAATCCATGGAGGAAACTATCAATGAGCCAGAATTACACCTTTGACTGAGATGTATCCCAGCCACAGGCAAACAAAGTAAGACCTGGTTTTGACAAACGACCTCCCAACATGAGGTTAAAAATTCCTGAAGGCAGTTATATTACATTATTTCTTCCGTGAAACTCAAAACAAATAAAGATTACAAAACTCCACAAATAGAATGAAATTATCAATCTACAGACATTTAAAAAAGTGAAGGAATTCTATTTGCATTCTTGAGAGTTAATCCTACAGAACTTTACTTTCTGGTAGTTAGACTTCTAACTGCTGCTTTCACTGCTCACTCGAAAATGAAATTTTGCATTGTCAGACTATTCTTTTTCTCCTAGATTCAAGAGCTATTTAACTTTACACAAGAAGTTTCACACTACTTTCAGTAAAATCTGATTGCCCCTCCACATACTCTGAAGATAGCTGCCTCCACTGCCAGGTCACAAACTGCTTTTGAAATTCCCCTCAGCTTTAAACTGCATAAATGTTGAAAAAAAGTTATATTATCTTCAAATACATACCAAAAATTTGACAATCAAGATCGATCAGTTGAAGCTACCGTACCAATTAATAAATGATTTATATCAAGTGTAATTGCTATTATATCTGTGTTAAACCATCACTGTCTATATAGTAATCTCACACTAATGAAGACGAAAAGATGGCAGTTTGGTAAAATGCCACAATCATCAAGTTGGCAGCGTGTTAACGTTATTCGAAGCTCTTGCATTTTAGAGACCTGGTTGAAGAGATGTGCAGGATTGTTGCAAGTTTGGAGTAAAATATACTGGGAGTGTATGCATAGTATTTCGGACATGGTGAAACCTGCATTATTGGAAAATCTCTATATAACCAAACTGTGGTATACGAATGCATGAAGAGAACTGAAAAGACCACAAAGGTTTCATTTATTAAGATGAGTTTATCTGGAAGGTTTCACTCATGTAGATCAACATCCCAGTGCAAATGAACTGATATACAGAATTGGGATGCCCACATATACTGTCTTGATCTGCAATGTTACAAAAGGGAATAAGGGAAGAAGACTGAGGAAAAAAACACAATACATGCATAACAGTATGAGAAGCTAATGCATGTTCTATGAGATCTGCTCTCCATTCAGATTGTAAGAGTGCCTTGGATGAAGGAATGGCTCATCAAAACTGAAAAGATATGTGAGAGGAACAGCAAACACTACAGAGTTTTGTGTGTGTTTGTGTTTTTAATTTGGCCAGTAAACTGAAAATAAATGGAAAGTGTAAACATATTATACTGGAAAGAAAAAGTGCGTAAAAATAATACCAGCATCACATGCTAACTTAGTTAAGGTAAGAATGCTTAAAAGGAAAAGCCACATTGAACTCTCAGTGCATTAAACTGGAACAAAAAAAAAAAAGCTAGACACTAAGAGCAAGTACATAAAAGAAAGGCAGTACGAGCCAGCATGGTTTAGTGGTTTGAGCACTATAACCCTATAGACCAGTGTTCAATTCCCCACCTGGCTATGGAAACCCACTCGGGGCATCTCACAGTCTCAGTCCCAGGAAACCCTGTGACAGATTTCCCTTGGAAACAACTTGAAGGGTTTTAACAAATTCACATGACTCTCATACACATTTTTGTCAGAATCTTTATATTTCCACTTCTAGAAAGAAGGGGTTAAACATAAGTAACAAAGTCTTTGTAAGGCTCATTTGCTAGTAATCTGATGACTTCCAAGGCCATCATATTATTTTAAATACTTTAACAATGTAAATACTTTAACTACTAAAAGAAACACAAGAACTGTTAGGGTTACTGACATCTTCACATCAAGAGTGCTGAAAATGACTGGTGTAAGGGGATGTTCTACATCATATTTGTAAAAAAGTATCATTTTCTAGGTGCCCCATGGGTTGACTTGCATGAAGATTCTCAAAATCTGTGCTTGTAAGGTTGTTTGGTGCTGGCAAAGAGTTTTCAACATTTTTTGTGATGCAACGTCTAAGATAACACTGCTTTATGTCAGTAGCCATTCAGAACCACATAAGTATGTGATTTAGAATCCAAGAGGCCTCCCTCAGGGCGGAAGAGACCATCTTGTTTGCACAGGCAAGTTTAGCCTCAGCCTCTGAAGTTGCAACTTCTAAAGTAATTTTCTTTTGGGACCTTTTGCTTTGTTTCTTACTGCCTCTTTGCAGAATTAACTCCAGGAGCTGCCCTTCTCCACCCAGCTGTGCTTCCCCTGGGTATAAAGACAGGGCAGAACAGTTTCAACTGCCCCCCTCAGGGTGGAAGAGACCATCTCATCCACATAGGCAAGTTTAGCCTCAGCCTCAGCCTCTGCCTCTGCCTCTGAAGTTGAAATTTTTAAAGTAACTTTCTTTTTGTTGACTTATTATCTAATGGAACACTATTGTTGAGGAGTAGTTTTCTTCCCACTTGGCACTACATTTTGTGTCTGGGAAGAATACTAAGTTTTGGGAGATTACTGTAGTTCATATCATTTGTTTTGCTACATTTGTGATATTCTATATTTTATATTTCATCTATATGATAGCCTGGATTTACACTCAATTCCTAAAATATTTTTTATTGTGGGCTAGCACTATTCTTGGTAACTTAGTTTCTAATTTATTTATTTAAAGGTTTCCTGAAGTATGTTTTTAGAGATTTATTTTTGAGTTTGCTCTAACAGTTAGTGTGCACTTTTTGCCCTAACTTACAGAGTATAGTCTATGTTATATTTAGCTGTTTATATCCGTTTGTATAAGGGTCCTATTTTATTGCTTTAAGAAATTATGGTTGTAACCAGGAGCCAATCAGGTCTTTTAAAGAAAGTTAGAAAATCCTCTAAACTCAGCAAAAATACTACTCTTAGTTCAATCTGGCCTTTTATTAAAATAAAGAGAGGGAATAGAGGCAAAGTGGCCAGGTATTTAAATGGCCCACAAGACAAAGAGAAAGAACATCAGGGTCCGCAAGGAAAGTCTCTAGACGTGGACCACACTGAGAATACTATCTTTGATAATTCTGTTATTACATCTAATTTTGAACCCCACTTAATTTCAGAAGAACACGGTCCACCCAAGAACACGGTTCAGGTCTCCAGTCTGAGTTCGAATTTGCTTCTCGAATCCAAAAATGTGGAATTAGACTATGACAAGGTCTCTATAGACGTCTCTATATCTTCAGATCAGATAAGTGCCCCCCCCAAATAATGAGGATGATCTTTTATCCTTCTTTAAAATATGCCATCCCTAGAAATTTTACGAGAAAAGAAAAGAGGGCACTGGCAGATTATTGTAAGCGTAGAGAAACTACCTTCGAACAACTTAGTGCTATGGAAGTCGATTTTCTTAACCAGCAAAAGAACCTGTGCCCTTTAGTACATCCTGATATGGATCAAAAGGTGCTAAAAGAGAATGAGAATGGTCATTGTTCAACTTTATTCAATATGTTAAAAGACCAGTATGATTTAATAACAACTATCAAATCTAACATTGATGTAATATGCTGGTCCATAGGGGAAGGAATATTACAGGTTGCCCCTCCAAAAGCCCTAGATCCATCTAATATAAATATTGATACAGGCCATCTTGATGATCCATTACTTCAAGATGACACTAAGTCAGATCCAGTTGTTTTACAGTTAGATAAAAGATCTAAGAAAAAGAGCAAAAAGAGAAAAACAAATTAAAAGGAAAGTTGTCTGTCCAAATTTGGAGAAGGAACTATTTAAAACTAGAAGGGTAGTAAACTTTAATTTTAAGAGACTGTTTAACCTTTTAGACAGCTCATCGAAGTCTTATATAAATTTGGGACGGACAGGGGATGTAATAGTACATACTGTGAAGAAAGATCATAGAGGAAAGCTGTTGGCAAAACCAGCAAGCCCAATTGAGGCAGACTCAAATAACCCTTTAGGTTGTTTGATAAGGGCAAGTTATCAGATAAATCAGAGGAGATTGGTAACAATAATATGGCCCAGCCGAATAGAAGGGAAAACAAGCAGAACTCATATGCCCCTCAGCTAAACCCCAATATTCCTCCACTAGTCCTTAAAAGATCTCAACTGGCTTTTATCAATTATCCCAAGCCATATGGCTTTATTTCTCAATCTTATAGAAAACTCCCTTTCCTCCAACAGGCTAAAGCCCTGGGGATATATTTTCTAAAAGAAGAGGACACAGAAAATATCCAATATTAATTTTATAATTATTTGACGGCCAGAGCTTTAATAACTTTTAAGGATGATACTATAGCTCTAAAGCTATAAAACTAAAAGAAAATGTTTCTTTGACAACATATAGAAGTTACAAGAGTTTTTCCCCATGTAGCACCATACCCTTTATTAGTAAACACTAATAAACGCCTGTAGAAAAAAGTTACCATCTGAGAAATCTGGTAAGATTGCTCAGATAGCTGAGGAAGTTGATTTAATCTAATTTAATCTGTTTAGATGATATACGGCCAAACTTTGAAAGAACAGGTTGCTTATCTGTAACTGTGGTTCTTCGAGTGGTCATCTGTGCCCTCACACACTAGGAGCTTTCGCGCATGCGCGTTAGCGTTCAGAAGATTCTAGAGCTTAGTAGCTTGGCGGGAACCCCTCCCCTCACGCCCGTACTGAGCATGCTCAGCCCACCGAGCAACAGTCACTCCTCAGTTCTGTAGTCTGCCGATAAGGGACCTGAGAAAGAGGGGACAGCTGGGCGGGTATGTGTGAGGGCACAGATGACCACTCGAAGAACCACAGTTACAGGTAAGCAACCTGTTCTTCTTTTCGTGGTCTCTGTGCCTCACACACTAGGAGACTGTGTAGCTTACCGGTTGGTCAGGTCCTAAAGAACGGAAGCCAGCACCGCACGTCCAAAACGGGCATCTCTACGGGACCAGCAGTCCAGTCTGTAGTGGCGCACGAAGGTCAATGTTGGGACCAGGTTGCCACACGGCAAAGTTCCTGCAGGTCGACTCCGCGCAGGAGGGCTGCAGATGTCACCACGGCTCTGGTGGAATGAGCCCTGAGCAAGGCTGGCGGAGGCTTCTTGGCCAGCTCATACACCAGCTGGATAGTCTGGGCCACCCACTTTGAAAAACGCTGGGTGGATACTTTGTGGCCTCTCCGACACCTGCCACAGCACACAAAGAGGTGCGGGGTCTGTTGGAAAGAGGCAGTCCTGTCCTTGTAGAAGGCCAAAGCCCGACGAACATCCAGGGAGTGAAGGGATCACTCCAAAGGTGTAGTTGGGTCCGGATAAAAGGTTGGCAAGATGATGTCTTGGCTGGAGTGGAAATTAGACACCACCTTCGACAAGAAAGAGGTGTCAGGCCGAAGGACAACCTTGTCTCTATGGAAGACGAGGTACGGCTCATCGGAACGCAGAGCTGTCAGCTCTCCCACCCGTCTGGCTGAGGTAACAGCCACCAAGAAGGCAGTTTTCATGGTGAGCAGCCTGTCTGCGGTCGCCATGGGCTCGAAGGGTGGTCTCGTCAACTGCGATAGCACCAATGACAACGACCACGGTGGTAGCAGTGGTGATACCGGTGGATAAAGGTGCTGCAGGCTCTTGAGAAAGTGTATCACAGTACTGTGACGGAAGAGGGCCGCCGATGGAGATCGTGGAGGTTGCTATGCCACGATAGTGGCGAGGTAGACCTTCAGCGAAGGGAAGGCTAAGCCCTGCTGTCAAAGGTGTAGGAGGAAGTGAAGCACGGTAGGCAGATTGACAGGTGATACCTTTGTTCCTCAGCAAAGGCGACGAAGCGTTGCCACTTGTGGTGATAGTTGCTATGTGTCGACTCCTTCCTGGCCACGTTCAAGATGTTACTGATGGCGGGGTTGTCTAGGGCGATATCCTCCAGGCATGGAGGGCCAGGAGCAGCAGGTCCAGGTGGAGGATGCGCCCACTGGAGTGTGACAGGAGGTCCGGTGTTGTGGGAAACTGGAGGATCCGATCGCGAGTAGCCTCGAACAGGGGGCCTAACCAGTGCCGCCTCAGCCAGTACGGGGATACGAGGACGATGTCGGCTTGGTCCGTGAGGATCTTCGATATCACTCAGCCGAGGATGAGGAACGGACAGAACACGTAGAGGAACCCCTCGCTCCACTGGAGTTGGAAGGCATCGCCGATGGAATGGCGATCCTGGCCGGCCCTCAAACAGTACTGGCGGCACTTCACATTCTGACTGGTGGCGAAAAGGTCGATCATCGGCTCTTCCCACCGATCTCGAATCATCCAGAACGCCTCGCCCGAGAAGGACCACTCGTGGTGGGTAGTGGTGTCCCTGCTGAGGGCGTCCGCTGTGGTGTTCACCTACCCGGCCAGGTGAACCGCACCGGATGGATCCAGAGCGAGACGCACCAGTCTCAGAGATCGAGGGCAATGTTGAGGAGGGTGGTCGAATGAGTCCCTCCTTGCCTGTTGACGTAGCAGACCGCCGTCGTGTTGTCTTTCAGGATCAACACTGTGCGGCTGGTAACGAGGTGGTGAAAGGCCCTCAGAACTTTCCAGATGGCGAGTAGCTGGAGGGCGCTGATGTGGAGAATGGTTTTGTCAATCCACCGGCCCTGGACTCTGAGGTCGCCACAGTGAGCTTCTCATCCGAAGAGGGAGGCATCAGTGGTCACGGTGATGTGTGGATTTGGCTCCAGAAAGGGCATGCCGGAGAGTAGGTTGTGGTAGGACTGCCACCATGTCAGGGAGCGCTGCGCCTGCGGAGCAATCGAAGGAGATGTCTCTGGTGATCTAGGAGTGGGTCAAAGACTCGGACGAACCAGTGCTGAAGAGGCCGCACACGGGGCCTAGACAGGAAGGTCACGGCGGTAGTCAAAGCCATGTATCCGGGGAGCTGCTGGATTCTCCTCGCTGATAGGGCATTGAAGACGGTGGACGTGGCCCGACAAAGCATCCGTGCGCGGTAAGTAGGCCTTGGCTGATACCAAATCCAAGGTTGCCCCGATGAAGACGAGAACCCTCGCGGGCTCAAAATGAGACTTCTTCAGGTTGACCCGGAGACCGAGGCAGGTCAGGAGGGTAATTGTCTTGTGAATGTCCATGAAGAGTTTGCGTCTATAGGATGCCACCAACAGCCAATCGTCCAGATAAGGATAGATGGACACACCCTTCGTCCGTAGAAATGACACCATGGGGGACGTGCACTTTGTGAAGACCCATGGCGCAGTTGATAGGCCGAATGGTAGTACCCAGTATTTGTAACAGGAACCGTCGATCGCGAACCGGAGGTATCGTCTGTGTTGTGGGCGAATGGCAATGTGAAAATAGGCATTCCGAAGATCAATGGATGAGAACCAGTCCCCTCGGCGAAGGAAAGGAAGGATCAACAACAGCGTGACCATCTTGAACCTATTGGGGCGGATGTAATCGTTCATCCTTCTGAGGTCCAGAATGGGTCGCAGGGTTCCGTCCGACTTCGGTACCGTGAAGTACCGTGAGAAGAAGCCAGTGGTGGAGGCTGAGGATGGAAGCTGTTCGATCGCTCCCTTTTGCAGGAGGGACTGGATCTCTCCCAGCAGGGCCGGGCTGGCCAGGGTGGAGTAACAGACGCCTCGCGGTGGAATATCTTGAAATTCTATGGTGTACCCAAGACAGAAGATGGAGAGAACCCAAGAGTCCGTGGTGACATGACGCCACTCTGCGAGGTATCTGGCCAGGCCCAGTTGATCTTCAAGGGCTGCTGGCAGGCTGAAGGTTGGTAGCAGTGGCGACCCGCGAAAGCAGTCAAACCCGCAATTTCGTCCCGGACAAAGACTTTTTGGAAGAGGATGGACATCTTTGGAAAAGCCTTCATGCCAAGGAGGCGATGGACAGATGAGATTGTGTGGACTGAGGAGACCGTTGTTGGAAGGTGGAGGACGAGGATCTGCGCCACGACGGTCTGGGACCGAAGGACCGGTGAGGCTGGGATGGCTGGTGTATTCCCATCTTTTTAGTGGTCAGGTGTGCCTTGACAAGATGGTCCATGGCCTCGTCAGTCATGGCATGGAACAACCCCGGCCGTTGAAGGGGAGGTCATCAATCCTCCTTTGGCTGTCCTCTTGCAATCCCGACGATCTCAGCCACGCGTACCGTGGAAGGGCCACGGTCTGCCTCGATAAGATAATCTATCGATTAGCAAGTGCCACTGCCTCGTTCAAGAACTGGGTGGCACTTGCACGGCTCTCCTCCGGGAGGTTGGTGAGGATAGGAGAGAACCTGTCAAGCAGATTCCGCAGGTAGGCTGCCAGGCAAGCCTGTGTATTGGACACCCTGGAAATGAGGGAGGAAGTGGTGTAAAACCTCCTGCCGAAGGTGTCCAGCTTGCGGCCCTCGCGGTTGGGTGGGGTAGTATGTGCCCTGTTGCCTCCCTTAGTCTGGGCCGACTCTACGACAATAGAGTTCAGTACTGGATGGCTGAAAGAAACTCCGCATCTTCCTTCTGCGTACAGTATAAGTGCTCCAGCTGGTGTGGAAATGGCTGAGCAGAGGCTGGCTTGGCCTATGGTTGTTTCAGGGCCTCCATGAGCACTGGCAAGAAGGGCAACAGTGCCGTGGATGGTGGACGTATATCCACATAGTGGAAGACCAGATCGTTGACCGTTGGAGTTGGGTCCGCTACCTTTAGGCCGAGCGCTGTAGACATACGCAGAAGGATCGCGGAGAATTGCTTCACATCCTCCGCTGCCGACTCAGGTCCCGGGTCTCCAAAACCCAGAGGTGGTGACTCATGGGATGCTGGCGTAGTGTCATCCGAGTCGGAGTCGGTTTCGTAGGACTCGGAGGAGCGAGATGGAGATCTTTCGATGCTCCTCTCCCTGGATGGTTTACGGGGAGGAAGGGCCAGAGTAACCACTGGTGCCGATGTTGTTGCCGGTACCGCTGCTGTTGTTGCTGCCGATACTGCGGTCAGAACTGCAGGCTGGGGTGTCAGTTTCGCTATGGGCAGTACCGCAGGTCGTGCTTGCTGGATCGCCTGTGTGACCGTTGCGGCCAGCACGGTCGTCTGTGTTGAGGTGAATTCCGACACCAGCCGAGTTGCAGTCGACGTGACCCTTGGGGGAGGCGACACCGCCCTATAGCGGGGTGTGGGCTCCCTGGACCTCCTGCGGTGGGGAGAGGGTGATCAACTGGGCGACCTCCGATACCAGGAGTGGTGGTCTTCCCTTGTGGGCGAGCAGGATCGGCGAGGAGGTGACCAATCGCGTGGGTCACGGTGGTACCTATCCCTATAAGATGGAGAGTAGGATAGCTACGATCCCGGGTACTCATGCCACTGGTGTTCTTGAGCGTACTGCCCGATATAGAATGTGGAGGTATACCTCGAGTTGGACAGGCGAGTGTGGGCCCTCTCGTAGTACATCTCCCTGTGGCGCGGGGATGGAAGCCTGACTCTCCGCTCAGGAGAGCAAGACTCGCTCCTTCCAGAGGCTGCCCGGTGACTGGGCAAGGGCCGTTGCTGGGCCATAGCCTCTTCCTGGTAGTCTCCAGAGGCTGCCCAGTAACTGGACAAGGGCCGTTGCTGGGCCATAGCCTCCTCCCGGTAGTCTACCATCATATGGTGACTCGACAGGGATACCACGGCCATCAAAACAGGCGGTTCCAAGGGCAAGACCTCCACAGTCTGCTCCTCGTCTGATACCTCAAGGACCTCTTGCTGGTCCAACTGCTCACCTGGCTCCTCAGTGAGCCGCGTCAGTGAAGGTGTGGGAAGGTGGGCCACCTTAGTAGGGGAGCGCCTCTTCTCCTTCCTCTTCTTTTTCTTGTCTTTCTCCTTAGTGGTGTCCTGAGGAGCAGGACATTTCTGCTGGGTGGCAGTCAGAGGTCTAGATGGTTTAGCAGCCTGCGAGCCCACAGGTGCTTCCTCAGTTGATTTAGCTGCCGCTGATAGCTTCGGAATCCTCGGTAACAAGGAGATGGGCAGTCTCGATGGCGGTACCGAGCCCGATACCAAAGCCGTAGACGGTGCGGCAGCTGCCGACCGCATAGGTGGAGTGCTGTCCGCCCTGAAGTTGATGTCGATGTTTCGGACATGCTTGCGTGAGCCCCGGGCTGTTCTTTTGCTCTCAAAGACTCCTCCCAGCAATGTGATTTCAGTTTTGAGGAGCAGTTTCTGAGAGTTTGAGAGGTAAACTCTCGGCAAATAGAACAGGCCCTTACGTTATGGGTTTCACTCAAACAATAAAGGCACTCATGGTGGGCTTTGGACAGAGTGACCTTCCTTCCACAAGAAACATGGCTCTTAAAGAGGGCCAACACAGACGGGAGAACGAGACAAAGAGAAGAAGAGGAAGTCCAAGAAGTAGAAGAAGAACGGGGGAATGGAAACCAAATCACCAGAAATTAGTCCATTGTCCAAATCCGTTATCCAAGTCAAAAGTCCGTTAATCAAGCAGAGAAAATGCCAAGAAAACAAGCCACTAAGAAGAACCTTCCGTTTGCTAAGGCGGATGAGAAAGAACTGAGGAGTGACCATTGCTTGGCGGGCTGAGCATGCTCAGTACGGGCATGGGGGGAGGGGTTCCCGCTAAGCTACTAAGCTCTAGAACAGTGGTTCTCAACCTGTGGGTCCCCAGATGTTCATGGACTTCAGCTCCCAGAAGCCCCAGCCACTATGGTCAATGCTCAGGGCTTGTGGGAGCTGAAGTCCACGAACATCTGGGGACCCACAGGTTGAGAACCACTGCTCTAGAATCTTCCAAACGCTACCGCACATGCGCGAAAGCTCCTAGTGTGTGAGGCACAGAGACCACGAAGAAGAACCTTTCACGACATACAGAATTTCCCAGATAACGTACTAGTGGATGAAACGCACAAATTCAGTTTAATAGAATCATTCACAAGACTTCCTCTTTTAGATAAATTATTCATCATAGGTACATTGAACTCGCTTCAAGCCAGGTTGAATAAATTATGTGAATCTGCATATATAGCTGATAGTATGATTACACAAGTTGATGAGCCGGTTGCTACTCCTATTAACCGTCCGGTGCTGGATAAGGATGATATTTCACATACTAACTTCTTGTCCAATAACTTTAATATTCATAAAACAGGTGATATCAGGAACTTCTTTAAGTGACGGATATATTAAAACATCAAGGAATTATCTCCAATCAAACCCGATATCTATAGACCCATCTTGACCTTTTATAGACTCACTTAAAATGCTCTCTTGGAATGTAGCAGGATGGTTTACTAAGTTACAGGATAAGGATTTTCTAAAATATCTACAGACACATGACATTATTCTTCTCCAAGAAACATGGGTTCCAGATGGATGTCTCATAAACCTTCAAGGTTTTACTTCCTATACATTCCAGCTAGAAAGGTCATGAAGTCTGGAAGGCCCTCTGGAGGGCTTGCTATTTTGATCTTGACCTCGCTTAATGCTGTTATTTCTCAATCCCATTCATTAAGTTCTTCTAATTTTTTAGTCTTAACAATTTCTAATATACTCCCTGAAATACCGTACATTATCTGTGCGTATATCCCCCCCAGGTAAATCGGGCATTAAGGAACATTCGCCTTGGGATAAACTGAGTCAAATTCTGGAGGAACTAGATATTCTATCCCCTAATCCTTGGGTGATTATAGGAAGAGATTTTAATGCCAGGATTGGCTTGGCTGCTCCTGATAACACAATTTTTGGATTATGTTTCGATAACGTGCCAGAAATTTCCCACAGGGTGGCTTTGGATACAACTGTTAATACTGCTGGGAAACGTTTTTGTGAAATCATAATCAAATACAACTTTCAACTCTGCAATGGTCATGGCCTAGGAGACCCAAAAGGTTATTATACATTTATTTCTCCTAAAGGACATGCTGGTACTGTAGATTATTTTTTAGCCACTAGCCCTGTTCCTATATTTCATGATTCATTTGTAATAACACCTAGAGCTGAAAGCGATCATCATCCCTTAGAAATGCTTCTGGTTAAATCTGGTCCCTTAATCGGCCCCAATAGAGTGGATGGGTCTAATTACTTGGTCCTGGGAAACAGGTGATTGAGGTGGAATGAACAGCTTCAAGATAACATTATTAATATCCTGGAATCTCCTGAATTTGTTAATCTCAGAGTGAACGTACTCTATAATTCTGATAATGTCATTGAATCATATGAAACCGTATTATCCTCTTTAAAGCCAATTCTGACGTCATCCTCTATTCCTAAAACTCTCAGGTTCAAACCCCGGACGTGGTTTGACGAAGACTGTCGTATTCCTAAAACTCTCAGGTTCAAACCCCGGATGTGGTTTGACGAAGATTGTCGTAAATCCAAGAAAGCATTAGCTAAATAGTTAAGCAATTTAAAAGCAAAGTCCACAAAGGAAATTACGAAAACATAGTCACATATAGCACGGCTGAAAAGTGATCATAAAACATTGTTAAAGGAAAAGAGATATAATTACTATGTAACGCAATGGAAAAAACTAGGCCATGCAGCCTCCCAAAAGGATTCACAGAAATTCTGGCATATTATTGCACAAGCGACCAGAAGGGTAGATTACTCCCTGGAAGCAGTTATTCAAGCTAATGTATGGGAGAAATATTTTGCTAATATGTATAGTTGTAAATTTATTTCACTCCCTCAAGTACCCCTTTCTAACCTATCTAAATTTCCAGATTGGTTAGAGGTCACCCCGGATTGGGTTAAAATATTATGGCCAAACAATTGTCTAATAAAGCTCCTGGGGAGGATATGATCCCCACGGAGCTACTCAAGGCAAAACAAGAATATTGGGCCCCTGTTTTGGCCAAGTTGTTTACATATATAAATAAATCCGGACGTATACCTGAGGGTTGGAGATTGAGTATCATTGCTCCTATACATAAAAAGGGAGATAAAAGAGATCACGCTAATTATAGGCCAATTAGCCTTTTAGATATTCCCTCCAAATTGTATGCATGTTTCCTTTCGGAACATTTGGAGGACTGGGCCGATAGGTTAAATTCGATATCGGAAGCCCAGGCTGGTTTTCAAAAAGGGAAATCTACCATCGATCTGTGTTTTGTACTTAATATTTTGATTTGTAAATATACTCTAAATATGAAACAAAAACTTTACGCTGCTTTTATAGACCTAAAGTCAGCTTTTGACTCAATTCCTAGGGACTTGCTATGGCATAAACTTGAAATCGCTGGCATTGTCAT
This sequence comes from Iguana delicatissima, assembly GCA_948472985.1. Lineage (NCBI taxonomy): Eukaryota > Metazoa > Chordata > Lepidosauria > Squamata > Iguanidae > Iguana > Iguana delicatissima. The sequence goes on from CAOKZL010001559.1 coordinate 264,357, forward strand.
CTTTTACATCTTGTTAAGGCTCTGTATATTGATACCTCAATACAGGTCAAAGTTGACCTGGCAAGCCATCTCACTCAGAAGATAAACACTTCTGTGGGTGTCAAACAGGGCTGTATTTTGGTGCCCTTTTTCTTTAATTTTTACATCAATGACATAGTAAAAGAGTTAGAGGGCCTACAGTTCACTCCAGTTACTATTCTTGTATGCAGATGATATCGTCCTTATATCTAGAATCCAGGTAGGTCTGAGACGCTTACTTGCCAAGCTCTCGTCATACTGTAAGAGAAATGCCTTAACAGTAAACTATAATAATTCTCAGGTCATGGTGTTTGGTAAGCGTCCTAAAATACATACCTGGCACCTAAATGAGTATATAATAAAACAAGTGAAGACTTTTAAATATCTGGGCATGACTTTCTCAGAGACATCCTCTTGGAAACAACATCAGGTAAACATTAAAATGCAGGCACATAGATCAGCCAAAGTAATTTTGAGCTTTGCTGCTAATAGGGGAGGGAATCTTGTAAATCCAGCTCTAACAGTTTTTAAAGCTAAAACGTTGTCACAGATTCTTTATGAGGTAGAGATCTGGGGCACATCCAAGGTTTCTGGCTTAGAACCAGCTCAGAATTACTTTCTAAGGGCTTTATTAGGTCTTCCTAGGGACACTCCTACTGCCATGATCCATTTAGAATCGTCTGTTTTGACCTTAGAAAGTCAAATAGATAAAAGGTCTCTGTGCTACTGGTTTAAGGTTCAAGAGATGCCACTTTCCAGATTCCCCAAAAAATGTTTGCTGGAACTCAATAACAGGTTACCTGTCAAAAATTGGGTACATGCAGTAGCCCAATTTATAATTAAATATGGGCTCTCAATTGAAGACCTAAAAGGACTCGATCAGTTTGCAAGGAAGAAATTAATTAATAATACAGTCAGTCATATTTTATTGTTGTATAGCCAATGGCCATCACAACCTTTACAACAGATAAAAATAGTATAGAAATTACAAAATACATACAAATTGCGGTTTAAAATAATAAAACAGTGAATATATAGATAGACTATAAAATCACAGAATTAGAAATTATTTATTGAAGCCGCTATGCTTCTGACAAAAAGAGGCATGTATTTTCCTAGCAGCAATTGCAAACTGGGCAACTGAGTAAGTGACCCTTGCTTGTTTGTCCGCAAGGAGCTCCACCACAATACTTTGAGGGGAACAGGCCCAGGAAGGATGGATCAATGGTATCACAAATCTTTGACGAGGTTCAGAATAAAGCGGGCAATATAATAGGTAATGAATTATGTCTTCTATTTGGTTACAACCAAACCCACATTTCCTCTCTGCAATTGGGATACGTTGCTATCTCCCCTCCAAACATGCAGAGGGCATCTGCTGAAACCTTAACTCTGTAAATGCCCTTCGGAGCTGCACAAAGGTCAGGTCTTCAAAGTAATGTGACATTGCATGGTTGGTCTGAATGTAGGGGTACCAAATAGAAAACCGTGCCCCAACTATCTCCGCTCTGTCTTGGTTTGCATCATAGTTGAAAATCCAACTTTTAAGGTCCCTTTTGCTAAGTTTTAAATAGGTCTCTTCACTAAGCTGATAACTCATTAGTTTGTTATGGCACTGTTTTGCCCAACCTCCAGCCCTTAACTCCTCCAACCAGCAGCATTTACTAATAGAGCTATCCTCAAGCTCATTTAACCTGCGCCAGAACCTTAAAAAGGCCAAATCTATCCTGGCTGCTAATGAAGGAATGCCAAGTTCTGCCCTCAGATGTGCTCCTGGCACCCCAGGTGGAAAGCCCAAAATCTGTCTTATAAATTGATTTTGTATCCTTTTGAGCACGACTTTAGCATTTTCTCCCCATATTTCAGCTCCATACAGCATTTGAGGGATAATTTTAGCTGTAAATACCTTTATTACAGATTTTATTAGTTGCCCTCCTCCTGAATAAAAAAAACCTTTTCAATGACCCAATAGATCGAGCACCCATAAGTTTAGAAACTTCCAAGTGTTGTCTCCATGTAACTTTTGCATCAAAATAGAGCCCTAGGTACTTAAATGATTGTACTTGTTCTAGTGGACCATATACTCTTCCTGGGGTTTTTCCCAAAAACCACAATTTTGGTTTTAGAATAATTAACTAACATTTTTTCTTCTTGGCACCACTTCCCAAATTTGACTAGCATCCTTTTAAGGCCTATTTTATTTTGTGATAATAGGACAGGTCATCGGCATATAACAAAATTGAAATCTTGTAGTTGCCGATGGCCGGAGGAAAAAATGAGGAGTCAGTCATTTCTGGGATCAAATTGTTAATATAAAAAAGGGAAAAGGTTCCGGTTCCGGCACGGAAGCATGTAAGATAACGCAGTCAAGAGTTTCACTTTTTATTTAAAGTTTATTGCTTTTATCAAAACGTTTATTGGATATATGTATATATATATTCTTAATTATCCTTTTAATGCACAAGAGGAAGCAGCTTTCTATTTGAATTTTAAAACTAATGAAGTTCTGGTGGACTGACCTTGAACAAATTGCAGTCGGGGTAACTGATATATGGAGACGGATAAGAAACACTGGGGAGTGCTGTAAATTTAACAGCTGGTCAACTTGGAAGTTACATAGACAAACAGCAAGCTTTGCTACAGCTCATATGCACCAGCTCATTTGTTAACAGCAGCATAAGAGTGGCTGTGTCTCTTTTAAGAATACATATATCGCATTTTGTTTTTTAAACAATGAAATAAGTGCTCTAGAGGAGGAGTAGAAGCTGAACTTGCAGAAAGTTGTGCTAAGTATTGCTAGGATGCAGGAGTAGATTTTTGGACTTCTGGATGGGTGTATAAAGAGATTTATAGAGCAGAGTTTGTTGACAGCTCTATACGCCTTTCGGAGCCAGTCTAATTTCGACAACCTCGTTCAAGACTCGTTTGCAGAGAGCTCATGATAACCAAAAGAAGAGTCAGGCAAAGGAGGCACAGGCAAAGGAAACTCATGGAAGTCTCACTCAGAAATCAATCCTGGATTATTGTGTTCTAATAGATACGAGTGCTCAATTTGTTAGTAGTAACACCTCAGGTACTACAGCTTTAGACGCACTGGTTAATCAGTCCAAGGGAACAAAGAGTAATACAGAAGCCCCAACAAACACAGTGAAAGAAGTGCTGCAGGACTCCCCGGGCAACTGGTCCTTGGACCCAGAGTTTTAGCCAGAACAGCAGGAGATATAATTGATAAACACCTTAACTCCACAACCCCTATAGCAAACAGCTCAATGTTGGAGGAATCTATAGAAAATTCCCAAGGGGTTGAAAGCGACCATGCTAGGATTATATACTCTCATATGAGTGACCAGTGTTTCCTCTCAGCACAAACAAGTGAGAAATTTTTTGAATATCTCCATTCTATAAAAACAGGAAATATCCGGCCTCAAAGTAACAATGCAAACAATCGTAGCCATGATTGAACTAGGAATATTAAAAGCAGATCCCCCAGCAAGCCACCAAGATGTAGAGCTACTTGATGCGCAGGAAACTTTTTTAAAATCACCAATAGAGACAAGAGGAAAAGACACAAGCTCCATAGCAAAAAGTTTACATTCCCTAAGCCAGCTGGGAAAAATAATGTATGGCTGGAACACAAACGCGGATAAACCCCCAGAGACTATAGCCAGGGGAGGAAATGATAAAAGTAGCAAAGAAACAAACTTATTCTTTTCAAATTCAGATATGCTAACCATAGATGAATGGCAGGAATCACCTATGAAGGAGAAAAGACCAAGATCAAGACCAAGACCTCTCCCTTACTTAACAGGACAACTAGAGAGAGACATATTACTATCTTTAACTGGCCTTTAAAGAGTTCAAATAATATTTGGCTCCTGTCGAGGGAAGTACTAAAGGAAATCCTTGGTGTTTTGGGCCCGGAATGGGAGGACTCAAAGGACATTAAATGTGCCTGTATATATCCTACAAACTGTAAAAAATCCAGAGGCATGGTAACCCTGTCCTTTTTAGACAGTGATTCAGCATATAGATTTTGGAACCAGATCTTTAAATCTGAAAGAAAGAAGTCTCACTCAAGTGGGGTCTGAAGTTACAGCCTTCTATGCCTAAATCTAAGGTTCTGTCAAAGACACACTACTTTAGACAAGGGAAGCCACAGTACCCAACTGGAAAGATTGACTTAAAGGACAGAGATGCCTGCCATGAAAAATCAATATTTAAAAACACATACAAGGATAGATATACTAACAAACGACCAGGATCTGGCAAAGTACCTCACCATGATATAAATTTGGAGGAGATTAACCCTGAAGCATCCACCTCAGGAGGACCAGCAATCTTAACTCTCTACAATCATACGATAAGAAGTAGATATGGATCCTTCTTGGGAAAGAAGGTCATCCTGAAAGAACTCGAACATCTATCCAGTATATGCATCAAATGGGATGAGATGGATATCCTCAAAATAATTCCAGGGGAAGGTCTTACTGGAACTGCGGTCTTGGGATTCACGTCATCAACTCTTTGCAACCAAATTCAGGAATGTGTGACCAATCGGGTTACATCCAACAGTACAGGTGATATACCACATCCCGCCAATACAATAAAATCTATTACAAGAGAGACAAGCAGATATTCTGAGGTTTCCCTTCCCCAGGAGAGACTCAAGTTTATAGATAAACAACATTAGGGTTATAACAGCCGTTCTTCATACAATTACCCACACTTCAGTGGGAGGTCAGTATGTCCCCAGTTTGTAACTTATCCAAATAATATTTTAATTGGAAAACCAAGAATTTTTGGAAACAAACACAATCTTGTCAGAATGCAAACTGAGAATAACACACAAAAAAGAATCTTCACCACTGTAGAGGAGTATTATGGAGGTCAAGGATACCAGAGATTGTATGCAGGACAGAAAGGTTCCTATAGCCAACCAAAAACCAGCATAAAGCCCTTCGATAGAGACTCTATTCTTCACACAGGCTGCAGTTTTACTTATACACCAAATCCATCAGAGGACTGACTAACAATCAATAGGAGGAGGCATAGGCCTATCCAACTAATCTCCTGGAACATTGCTGGATGGAGGAATAAAATGGCAGATGCAGACTTTATTTGATATCTTCAGAAGTTTGACATAATCTGTCTCCAAGAAACATGGCTTATGGAGGTAAACTCTCTCAACTTGCAGGGTTTCCGTTCATGGGAATTGCCTGCGCAGAAATCATCTACTGCAGGCCGTGGTAGTGGAGGTCTGGCCATTTTGATCTCCTCGTCTATAGAGATGGGTGAAATTGTAGCCTTGGATTCAGAGACAAATTTATGCCAGGGTATAATTCTAAAAGGGTGCAAACCTGACCCCTTGTTGTGCATAAATGTGTATTCCCCCCAAGATCATCCAAAGCTGCACAAGATATGTGGATAAATCTTGAGAGTGCATTAGATAGGATATTCTCTCTCTGCCCCAATCATCTGGCCTTAGTATGTGGAGATTTTAATGCCAGAACGGGGAGTGATTACTCTATTATGGGGAAAGCACTAGGATTTGATTTGGAGGCTATTATAAAAGCACCTAGATATTCACAAGATAAGATAATTAATAAAAAGGGACAGGCTCTTATATTACTAGCTTGCAAATTTCATCTTACCTGCCTAAATGGTACTAATCTAGATAGCTCTAAAGGATTCCTCACATATATATCTGGTAAAGGTTCAAGTGTGGGGGATTATATTCTAGGGTCAGACTCTATTATGCCCTATATTCAATTTTTTACAAGTGAGAATAGAGCTGAAAGTGACCATCTCCCTCTTAGACTGTCTCTAAATTTGCAAGAGGATCATTTTGGAGTCCTGACTGATCTTAAAATGATCGGTCATTTGGAGGCGAAAAACAACTCAAATGGTCTCATACAGTTGATACAAATATTAGGCAGATGTTGGCCTCAGAGAAACTCCAAGGACTACGCTTACAAGACCTTGAGAAGTCTCAGGTTATCAGTGAAATCTATCAGGATATAATTGCTACCCTTCAGCCATGTGTGGTTGCTCCATTTAAAAGAACCTCCACTGTGGGTCCCCAGAACTGGTACGACAAAGAATGTAAGGCCATGAAACGGGCAGTGTGTAAATTGATAAAGAAGGTGAAATATAATGGCACTACTGAAACCATGTCTAATTTAAAACAAAAACGGAAAGAATATAAGGTTATGCTGAAGGAAAAAAAGGGCTTATATTGATAGCAACTGGAAAGCCTTGGGCCTAGCCCTTATGGAAGGTAACGGCACCAAATTTTGGGGCTTATTACAGAGAGGTCTTAATAGGAAAAGCTACGGGTCTGCTTCCTCAATTCCTCCAGAGGTCTGGGTTAATCACTTTAAACACATCTTTGGAAGAAGCCCAGCTATTTATCATATAGAAATTCATACTCCCAATAAATACCCTGAGTGGCCCCCCCGTTACCCCTGCTGAAATAAAAGAATTGATTTCCAATTTGAAAAGTGCAAAGGCCCCTGGAGAAGATATGATTCCACCTGAGGTGTTTATCATTGACTCAGATTGGTGGTCTCCTATTCTTGCAAATCTATTTACATACATTAATACCACAGGCAATATTCCTACAGGATGGAAATCAAGTATTGTAGTGCCTATTTTTAAGAAAGGGGACACAACAAACCCGTCTAACTACAGACCTATCAGTCTTCTTGATGTAGCCTCTAAACTATATACTCAATACCTCTCAAATAAACTCTTAGATTGGGATGATAAACACTCTATTATTTATGAAGAACAAGCAGGCTTTAGGAGAGGAAAGAGCACTTTGGACCAGGCTTTCACTCTACACCAGTGGTTCTCAACCCGTGGTCCCCAGATGTTCGTGGACTTCAGCTCCCAGAAGCCCCAGCCACTATGGTCAATGCTCAGGGCTTCTGGGAGCTGAAGTCCACACACATCTGGGGACCCACAGGTTGAGAACCACTGCTCTACACCATCTCATACACAAATAATAATACAATACAGGAGGTCGCTATGCTTGCAGATTTGCACACTCTCCAAGGCTCCTGTGTGCTCCCCTATATTACAGACTTAGACAATTCGGTGACCACCCTGACTATTTTAACAACTTAACTTTTATTCAGTTGCGTCGTGCGTTCACAGACCTAAGACTAAATATGTTTGAGTCATCTGAAAGAGATGGGAGGCTTAATAATGTACCAAAAAACCTCCGCAGATGTTTAGCTGGCTGCCCTTATTCAGAAGACTTAATCCACTATTTAGTCTGTTGTCCTTTGTATGGTGGTCCAAGGGAACAATTCATTTCACCGTTAATTCGGAATAGATTTTTTCTGAATTTTCAAGAAATGGTTCTTTACCTTCTAATGGACACAGACAAATATGTGACCTGGCGTGTGGCTTTATTTGCCACTGCCGCAAATTTTTTTTAGAAAGAAACACCTGGCAGAGATAGCTGTATCTTGCAATGGTGACAATTTTATATAAAATGCTTCATTTCTGACCCTTTTTGTGATTTTATCCAAAGTGTATCACCTATGTCAAGGTTTATAACTGTAAAATTTTATAGTTTGTTAACTTGTATTTTTGTATTTTTAAATGATATTGCTGTTTTTTTGTTTTATTGTATTGTTCAAGTGTTTTATTGTTGTTTTTGCAATGGCCATTGGCCAAAAGCAATAAAGTAAAGAATCCAAGAACACAAAGCAGAAAGGATATAATAATATTTACAGGCCAACACTGTAATCAACTACATTTTCTGAGCATTTAACTCTTACTTGTATCTATGGAACCTGGTTAGACTGTTTCTAGCACTACAACCCAAAAGGTTACTAAACTGCTGTTGTGTATATTTCAGGAAGAAGGGTACTCTACTGCCTGAGGCAGAGTAATAAATGGCATCCTGCCTCTACTACCCTAACCAAGATATACAGGATCCAACCTTGCAAGAACATACAACTTAAACCATTTATTCCTAGGATGCACCTTCTCAACAGGTGCCTTCAAACAGGGTACAAGCAACTGGCTACATCCATGAACTACTCATTACAGAATCTTAACACACAGCTCACTCAGATTATGTTGTTCACACAGCAGTGAACAACTGATAATCTGTTTGTTGTCTGCGCCACACATAAAGAAGCAACAAGATGGCAACATATTATAGGACTCCAAAGAAGGAACCAGGATCTGAAAGAACTGATTTTGCAGACAGGGGCAAATTACCTGTGGTAAATTTTTATCATAAAATTTCAAGCCAATACCAACGTCTGAGCAAAGAACAAGCTCAAAGCATTCCAGACACAGGAACTCAGCAAGAAGGTACTCCACAATGCTGCACATAATCAATATGGTCTCCTCCAGTTTCTGAAGGTCAGTTTCCCAAATCCTCGAAGCCTGCCCATGGCTTATGAGAACTGTAGGTCAAAACATCTGGAAGGCACCAGGTTGACAACTCCTGCATCCCCTGTTTGCAGCAACCTCTTTAAAACAATGATTGGGAATAGGAAGGCTTCTATAATCCAAAATGGTTCTGATCACAGCATCTCAGCCAATCTCGGTGATCAAGAATTTTTAAAGTTCCATCTCACCCAAAATTCTACTGGTTCTGAAACCCTGACATTTACTATTTTTTAAAAAAACATCTAGTAGCAGCATTTCTTTCTTTCTTTCTCATTTCTGAGCATACACATTGCAGCAATTTTAAAAAACCAAGAGGCTGAAATGTTTAAGGAGCCAAATGGCCATATATTCCTGCTCTATAGAATCTGAAAAAAACAACCAGAACTTTCAGCGAAGCCATGACTAAAAGGGAAAACTCCTCTCTGAAGTCCGTTAAACAGAAATTGTTCAAAGATTTAATAAGACTCCATTACTAATAAGACTCCATTAATAATATCTCCATTACTGAACCCTATTATAACTCAACCCTCACACCAAGGTTATCAAAACCAACAGAAATTACTATAAATATAAAACTATGGGACCTTCCACACTATGCTATTATGGTGCTATTCTCTCACTTTCAACATCCTATGGAATCCTGGGGTTTGCAGTTTAGGGTGGGGTATTCAGAATTCTCAGTCAGAGAGCTCTTCGGCCTCAGTAAACTACAAACCTCAGAATTCCACAGGATGATGAAAGTGGAATAAGAACACTATAACAGTGCAGTTCAGAAAGGCCCTATGACAAAAGCGTATCACTTAAGAGACTGTTCACTACAGAGACAAATCAATGGGATATAACTGTCATCAATCTAAAAACAGTAGGTTTAATAGGCCTGCTGTTAATCGTCCTCGACAGCTCTCTTGAACACCCCTACAGATACTTTTGCTGATTTTGAAAGAAGCGCGCCATGAAGAATATGAAACTATCTTCCCAAACAATTCTTCCGCTAATTCAGCACAAGATTGTTTCAAAACCTATTAAATGATGATATGTGTCATCAATTTCTGCCTCAGCTCCAACACCATGACACTATGGACTAATCCACAAATAGGAGAAAAAAACCCTGTTTATGTGATTACAAGTTGATAAGTAGGAAATGTCCAACCTTTTGGGAAAGAAAATAGTTGTTTCAAATTTTGTGGATGCTCAGGTCCCATTATGTACAATAGTCTAGTAAAGTGGTGCTCCTTATATAAAATGGCAAAATCAAAGTTTGCTTTTTGATTTTTTTTTAAATATTTTCAAGCCATAGTTGGTTGAATCCATGGACACAGAATCTATGGATACGGAAGACAAAATGTACTATTTCAACAATATAAATGAAGCAACTGCATACACTTAAGTTTGAAAGCATCCAATTCCACGACAGTGTCCACTAAATTTATAAAAGTTAAAATCTTAAACCACACTAATCCTGCAAGGCACACTGTTGCACAAAGGAAGGTCTGAAAATACACACTTGAAGTACCTTATTATATACATCCTCATTACAGGTTCTTATCCTGTATATGTAAGGCTAATTCACAACAATGGACTTCTAAGCAGAAACTGGTAGGATTGTACTGACAATGGCTTTCTAGACCCACGGACCTGATGAGATGTTTGTTAAGGTATGTACACTTCTACGAGGAACCACTTGTAGCATGCAACAAGTAGATCAGACAAAGCACACTGACAGAGACAAAGCTGTCAAACCAAGGTTTTAAAACTTTATGAAAAGCTACAGTAAATATACCATAACGATATTCAAACAAGTATCTGGAATGGTACAGGGCTTTGAAATGAATTGCTTTCAGAAAAAAAAATTGCCATAGAAATTAATCATGGAGCCTAATTCAGGAATGTCAATGATGTTACATATGGCATGGATTTTTTGGGAATTCTGATAGGTATCATTAATTCACAGAAATATATGTACACACACAGTAATGATAACTATAACTCTAATAGCCCATCTTATGCAGCTGTTGTAAATAAACTGAAAGTGAGCAAGTACATTGCAAGTAAAGATGAGCGGAAACAAATTCAGACAATCAGAGTTCTGTTTGCTAGTTTTGCCACTGCTAAAGAATTCACTTGTTCAATTAAAAAGGTAGCCTTCCTCCTCAGAAACAGGAAATTTATACAACAGAAAAATATTAAACATTCAGTTCTTTGTGTCCCTATTCATCCTTTGGTTTCGAGATTCTGTGTGCTGTATCTCTAGTGATTTGAAAATACTTAGGAGTGCATAGCAGAGATCACAAATGATGTGAGAATTCACAACCTGCTGAAAAGATGTGAAGATACAGAAGAGTACAGCTGTGTTTTTGTAGGTTTTCCAGTCACTCCAAGTATAGCTGTTGCAGGAGACACTGCAGTAAATTATGTACAATGATATTAAAAACACTGAGGGACAATGACTCAATTACAGAGTACATGCTTTGAATGCAGATAGCTTAAAAGTTCAATCTCCAGCATCTCAAAACATCAGGCAGTAGGAAATGTGAAAGCTCTCTGTTTAGACCTTTGGGGAGTTGCTGCCAGTCAGAATAGTCACTAGGGGACTACACAGACAAATAGTGTGACCTGGTAAAAGACAATTAACAGCTTAGAATACTGTTGATTCTCACAAGTGTTTGTTTTTATTCATAATTAACTACAAATAAAATAAAAATTATATTCAGATTATCAAAACATATATCCAAAGTGAAATGTTGACAGTAAGGAAGGAAGATCCACATACTGCTGCCATGTAAGATTTACATGGGACCTAGGTAAGTGTAGCTGAGGAACTCAGATTAAGGGCTTCTAAATACTTTTCTTCTTATATTAATAACACTACGCAATGGATCCTCTTTAAGCTTAACATTGCTTAGAACCTCAGCATGCCATAATTTATCATTGAATGGAATTAAATAATTCGCAGAACTATCCAATGTAGGTATGCTTCAAGATGCTTATCTAGATCCTAATAAAATGTTTGGGTACGTCTTTTGTTGTTTACAGAAATAAGAAACCACGAGAGGATACTAGCAGTTATGATTCTAAAGCCTGTGAACATTTCTATTCCCCTCCCATGAAAACAATTCATTAACAAAATAAATGTAGTCAATAAATAATAAATGTAGCATTTAAATCTGCAGAAGTTTGTAGTAATGATAGTCTAGTCAAATATTGGGTACTGGAGATTTCTAAAAATCCCTTCCAATGCCAATGAATAAAGGCTGTATTTACATACTCAAAAACAAGAATTTGAGAAACTACCCACTATATTATGATCATTGGTTCTGTTTCTACAACAGTAATGAGAAAAGTAACAAGATACTATTAAAACAAAAACTTGACTCCAGTGCAGGAAAGCCAGTCCACTGCTCAGACTACAAGGGAGGATGGACCAAGATTTATTAATGTATTTATTTATTGACTTTATATCCAATCCTTCTCCCAAGATAGAATTCAAGACAGATTACAATAATTAAAAAATTAAATTAAATTACAGTAATAAAAAAAGATTAAGATAAAATATTAGTTTACAAAAATTAGAAAATTAAATAAAATTTTAACAACATGATTAAAGTTAAAAAAAACTTAAAACACCACTGTACGCATACACTACGTCTCCATAATTAAAATTTAAAGGTTTTCCTGAATAAAAAGTCTTCACTGTAAGCAGAAAAAGAGCAGTGAGGGGCCAAACAGATCTCCTACAAAAGGACGATTCATAGCTTGGGAGCAGCCACATAGAAGGCTCTCTCCCCATCAAACAGGCCTGCGAAGGTGGTAGGACTGACAGAAAGCCCTCAACTACAGATCTTAAAGCTTGCATTGGCTGGTATAAGGATACACCATCTCTCAGATAGGCCAAGCCATGCAGGCCTTTAAACGGTCAAAACCATCATTTTGAAGCCTGAACAGAAACAGACTGGTAGCCAGTGGAGCTATTTCAACAGGGCACCCACACAACCCCCATAACCAGCCCCAGTCAACAGCCTGGCCACAGCATTTTGGACCTGCCAAAGCTTCTAAACAGTTTCCGAAGGCAGCCCCATGTAGATTGTGTTGCAGTAGTCCAAACTTACAGAACTATTCCAGTGCTAACATTTTGTTATACCGAACATCACAAACTTGTGAAGAGGCCAAAAGAAAAATCATAGCAATATCCAAAGATAAAGGTTTCCAAACATCAGTTGTAAGAAGGAATTCTTTCTCATTTCCAGTTTGGCAGCTCAAATCAATAAGATGTGGTCAAGACTTTAAAAGTGGATTACATACATGAAATTCGATAGCACCTTTGCTAACAATTTGAAGAACAGGCTCCTGACCCCTTCTTTGCATATGGGGGCCTATGAAGTAAGAAGTGCAGCAGCGAAAATTGGGATAAATCAATGTAATGGTGGAAGTGCAAAATAAATACATAAGTGATATGAGGACCAAAGCAATGAGGACTCAAAATGCACTCTCCTGTGCATCACAGAAATGCTCTGTGTGTGAAAGGAAGCAAAACCGTACCTTTTCCTTTTGCAGTTGTAGTGTTGCTGTTGCCGCCTCCACTGCCTCCCCCTCCTCCAGCTGCACAGGAAGCCTGGGAATCTTTCCTGAGCCTCTTGCTTTGAGGTCTGACGCTAGACCTGAGGAAATGATGCTGGTCGTGGGTAGGCTGAACAGAGGAAGAAGCCTGAAGCAACGCAGTGGTGGGCAAGGAGGACTCCCCATTAGCGTCGCTTTGAAACGTTGCCTCTTCTTCTTTCTTTGTGCTGCTGCTGCTGCTGGGGGCTGCCTCTTCTCCTCCCTCGCCTGCCCCTTCTTCCAGGGACTCCTCTTCGCCTGCTCGCTTGCCTAGTTTTCTCAAGCCTTCCTCTGAGCTGCTGTTGCTGCTATCCCCCAGCTTCACTGTCATCCTAGGGAGTGGTTGGGAAAGCGGGGGAAGGAAAGCAGAGACAAAGTGGGGAAGGGGCACAAAGTCAGTCGAGAGACCCCAATGAGCAGCAAGAAAAAACACCAACACACACACACAGAGCCTTGGCTTCAGAGAAGAGAAGTTTAACTGCTGAAATTCCTCTCAACATGGCCGCCGTTGTTTGTTACTAAATCCTCTTTCCTTCGCTTGTCCCGACCCAACAACCTGTGCCGAAGCAGGAAAAGGGAGCGGGAAAAGAGGCCAGAAACCCCTTCAAATCACACCCACCCCGACAGGCAACCTCCTACCCCCTCCCTGGGGACATTAAGAGCGCCTGTGGCAAGGAAATTGCCGAGGCAAACTCGGGCGTTTGGAAGGCGCTCGGCGGGCACGGAGAAGAAAACCACCCTCAAGCGGCACACGGAAAGAGGCCAGCAAAAAAAGGGAGAGGGAGGAGGCGCCCTAAAAGTGGCTCTCCCCCACCCCATCCTACCCATTGTGTGGGTCTTCTGGGCCAGGGGGGGTCTTCTTTCTCCTCACCATGGAGCCAAGGCGATCCGATCGACTGAGGGGGGGCAATTCATATTCCTAGATGCAGCAAGCAAGCAGCTTCTCCTCCTCCTCCTCCTCGTCGTCTCTCTCTCTCTCTCTGTGTGCTAGGGAGAGAGCAACTCTCTCTCTCTTTCCCCCCTCCCCCCTTTCTCCAGTACAGGGACTGGCCAAGGCTGCAAAGATTTTCAACTCCCCTCAACCACTTCCAAATATCCTTTCTGATTCGCTCTAATACCGCGCCTTTCTCCCTCCAACAGGAGAGCGGCAGAGCTTTCCAGGGGCAATAACAAAACCGAACAAAACACATTTGACCTTTTTGTCACACACAAAATCCCAAAACGCCCCACAAACCAATTATTCTCGCCGACATTTTGTAGTGTGCTTTTTTCCTGCATTTGAAAAAACTAGGAAATTATACTTCTTCTAAAGAGGAGTTTTTAAAGCCACGAAATCTTTTTTGTTTTTCTTTGGGTTTAGTATGCCACCTCATTTTAGCACTTCTCAACGACTGGCTGAATTTAAAACAACTCCACCACCATAAACTTCCTCTAAATATGAAGCCAGACAAATTTCAGCCTTAAAGGGCCTTATAATTGCATTTGCTATTGAGAGTTTCTGACTAAATCGCAATAGCAAACAAAACACTTCCTCCATTCTGTATAAATGTTTCTGCTCTGGCTGCCTAAATGCTTCATTGGAAATTATGAACGACACACAGACAGTCATGTTAATTTAGCAATGGATTTCTGACTATTGACAGGTTGTTGTTGTCATCTGGCAAAATACTTGGAAGCACAGCAAAAACAATACAGTCAATAGACTTCAAGAAAATCATCTTTAGTGGCACAGAGATGTTGCCATCCTGTATCTACTTACTTTTATGCAAGTCATATCGATTTCAGTGGAACTTAGTTATGAGTAAATGTGCATGGGAACCTACAAAATTACCTAAAATGCAATTTTCTTCTTATGAAAACTACTATAACTCATCCATCCTCAGCACAGATAACAGTAACAATATGTTTCATACTAAAAGCATCAAACTAACACATCAAAATAAACAACACTTTAAATGGCAAAGGATAAAGCAGCATTTCATAATACTTTCATTCAGTAAAATAACTATGCTAATCTTTTTTTCAATATACCCAGTGCTAAAACACATTTACATGGAAGCAAGTCCCACGTCTTCAAGGGAAATGGGTTGCCTAAAAGCATCAGAAGAAGTGAAAGCTTTCAAGCTGATGTATTTCACAGACTTCTTAAAACACTCTGGGGTAGCATTATACGGTTTCAAGAAATCTTAAAAAGACATCCATGCAAGTTAAACACAATCTGGTATTCTAAACAGCTTGCCAGTTTTATAGACTTGGCCTGTGGCCAGATAAATGGACGCTACTCCCTAATATTTTAGAGCTTCTATTTCCCTTCCAAGTTGGCAGAAGCAATCAAAGATTTTCAGTACTCAGCTGAGCTGCCAATGATTAATTAACAATACCCGACACAAGGTAATGACTACGTAAATTTTACAGGGTAGGAATCATGCGGCTCTCCAGATGCTGTTTTAAGAAATGCTGGGAGCTTCAGTCCAACATCTGGAAGGCCTCATGATTCCAAGCCCTGGAACTGGAACTTTCCTAACAGCACCGCGAGTTTGCCACTAATTTCCCTCCCTTTCTCAAATAGCGTCCCTTGTCTACCGACTTTACCAGTAAAAGCCTCGGACCTTCTTGCATTCACCTAAACGATTTCTCCAAACGGTCGTCCTTATAAACGCTGCAGGGTCGGTTTTGTTCCCAGACTGCTACACATTACTTCCTTCCCAAACCCGCTCCCCCCGCGACCAGAACAGCTCCACAAAGCTTTTTAGTTTCCCTGCTGATGGATTTCATCTTCTTGCTTCTGTAGGGATCTTCCATCAATATTTTTCCTTTCCGTAAATTCGCTTCCTCTTCCCGACCGCTGGGTTTATGACTTCACCCACCTTTGGCACGCTTACTCCCAAGCAAGCCCCAGTGAGTTCAAAGATCTCTCAGGCGCGTTCCTTCACGTCTGCTTATTACGTGCATCCTGGAGAGAAGAGGCGTTTCCCCGAAAGCAAACCGCTTGGGCCTACGTCCTACCTGATACATGGAGACGCCGCTGCCACCTCGGGACCAGTTTCCTGTAGCCTCCAAAGATGGTTCCAATTCTTAAAGACCCCACAAAAAAAAAACACCCTCTCCAGGCCCACGGACGGTAGCTCCCTCCTCTTCCCGTACACTGAAGGCGGATAAGTACCGCTTCCGCTTCCTACTTGCTTTCGTCCTGCGCGGAGGGGCGGGAGACAAAGGGTCTGCGCGGAGAGAACCCAAGTGGCCCGGCTGTGGTCTCCGAAGCAAGCCACTCCCCCAAGGACCCCAAACAAACTCCTTCATTGGCCAGCCGAAGCTACAAGGGACGTGCCGCTTTAGGCCGCCGAGGCAAAAGTGACCAATCAAAGCGCTACATACGGCAGACGACACTAGGCCACAATTAGTCCCTTAACGGAGGCGGAGTTAGTAGGCGCAAAGAATGTAGGAGGGTCGGAGAGCGGCCGAAGCGTTAAGAGCTAGATCATCATTGGCTAGGAACAGTTGACGGATCCTGATCTCAAAGAGGAGGGGCTTTTCGCACCTTCGCACATGTTCGTTGGCTGATTTTCCCTTTGATTGGCAAGCGGAGTGGATGTGTAGAGTCTTGTTGCGGCAAGATAAGGTTTGGTTTAGGGGGTTGATTAATGTAGAGTCTAGTGTATCTCGCACATAACGGTTCTATTCGGCAGAGTGAGGCTGCAGATCTCGAGTTTTGTTATTTTATCTCATGCTAAAGTAACTTGGCTTCGGTAACTGAAAGCCTATTTGCTGTTCTCCCGCATACACGAAAAGATCTTAGGTGGGTCCTGCTATTCAGACTTCCGGCTAGGAGCTTAAGGTGGAACTTAAAAAAAGAAAAAGAAAAGATGGTGGGTGGGAAAATGAGTTACGTACCTTGCTTCGTAAATGAATACTTTATAAATTTATCTCTGAGTGGTAACACGTGAAATGTTCGGAAATTCTCGTAAAAGCGTTCGGGAAGCGTCGTTTCTTTTCGTCCCAACGTCGGTTATTCTCGTAGCTGGAGGCGTTAGCCGTTGCCAAAGGTAACAGTAAGCCTCTTCTGATAGTCGCGTCAGAGGCCCGGTAGGTCTTTTGCTTTCTTTGCTCAGGTACCTTGTATGGGGTGGAAAGCGGCAAAGTCGGGAGTCTGACGGGGAAGGGGTGGTCTCCTTAGCCGCCTTTCTTCAAATAAAATAGATCGGCGTTCGAATGGGAAGATTTGAGGCCGAGTTGGGGAAGGAGAAACGCTCATATCCAGCTGGGCAGTCTTGTGCTGGGAGCCGCTGTTTTGGGTTATAGTTCGGCTGTGAGGGGCTCCTCGGAAATGGAGCGGGGAGGCGGTCCACCTCAGCCACGTTTGGAATTCAAAACTGTATCAGTTATCGCAAGAACAGACTACGGCTATTTCCGCATGAGACTGTTACAGTGCTATGATTCTACTTTCAACATCCTATGGAATCCTGGGGCTGGCAGTTTAGGGAGGGGGCCTTTGAGGCAACGGCCTTTGAGGCCCCTTCCTAAACTGCAAATCCCAGGAGTCCATAGGATGTTGAAAGTTGAATAATAGCACTATAACAGTCCAGTGCGGAAATGGCCTACGCCAGGCAAGACCAGGAACAGCGACCTCATCCCACTATTCTTTTCCATTCTCCTTCCTTCGCCTCTCACCCCTCTCTCTTCTCCTTTGCTTTTCCATTAAAAAATGTAGCAAGCTATTTATATGAAATAAAACCCCTTAACGACAAGCACTTAGAGGAATGTGGAATGGAAGGACCTAGTGAGAAAGCAATGAGTATAATTAAATTTGTTGCAAAAACAAAACAAAACACATCTTGGAAAAATCAAATGCAGCAGCCAATCATGTCCAGCTGTTGGAAGCCCTGGCCTACATATTATCTTTTGCAGCCTGAGGCAAATCCCAATCCCCATCCCCATCCTCCAGTCAACAGGTATAGTCAGGTTATTTAATCACCTAAGAGGAAAATCCTGCAAGTGGCTTCTCTCCCTGGCAGTTATATTACAGTAAGCAAAGGGAGCAACCAGTCCTTTGTTTGGGGTATAATGAAAAGAAAACAATCTACCTAAGTTGGCCTGTCACTTTGCCTAGTGGGTATTTCCATTTAAAGGTGTATATGGCTTCTGTGAAACACATGAGCACGAAGCATCCAAGCCTCACTCAAGGCCCAGCGTGCCCAGCGTGGCACCTCTTTGTGTTCAGGTCTGAACAGCCGGGGTGATTTCTGGATCAAGCCAGGGCTAGGACAAACAGGTCTGCCTCAGTTCCCCTTCCTGAGAATGCAGCACCTTCCTCATTCTTGTCCCCGCTTGGCTTCCTCCTTCCAGGGTTATCTCCCTTTACTGCTTTCCTTAAATCTGCCACTCTCCAGATATAAGGGCAAGCAGTAATTTATCTCTTCAAAGACTGTGGTACCATTGGAACTATGGTAAAAATGGTACTATTGGTAGCGTGTATACTCCAGGATGTAGAGCAGTGGTTCTCAACCTGTGGGTCCCCAGATGTTTGTGGACTTCAGGTCCCAGAAGCCCCAGCCACTGTGGTCAATGCTCAGGGCTTCTGGGAGCTGAAGTCCAAAAACATCTGGGGACCCACAGGTTGAGAACCACTGATGTAGAGTAAGACTCTGTGAGACTGTTATAAGGAAAACAGAAAGTCAAACATTTATTGCAACACTGTTACTTAAATTTGTTTGTAATTAAATGTTTATGAAACAGCAGACCTTTCTTCTTGCTCTCTTTTCTCTCCTCTATGCTTAATTCATATACACTATTTCTCAGTTCTCTTTCACACAGACCTCTTCGGCTCTCTCTTCACTTCTTGCCTAAAACCTCTAAACTAAACTTCAACCCACTCAACAGTCAGTTAAATGCCCCTTGCTTCGCTCTCTCCACCAGCCCCTCCCCTGGGCTATCCAAGGTTCCATCTCAACAACCAATCAGTTTAAACACTCTTGGTTGCTAAGGAAGCTCTGTTGTCAAGCGCCCCCCCATCAAGTTCATCACAGTTTCCAATCCATACTTGCTGCTGACCTGTCCATTTATTGAGGCCCTTTTCTAATTTTGGTTAAGTTTTATTGATCTCTGTTTTGTGATCTGTCATGGTTTTAGTAAATTGTTGTGTTTTCATGCATTTGTAAACTGATTCTATGTATGGTTGTGAAAGCTGGACAATGAAGAAAGCTGTCAGAAAGAGAATCAGCTCATTTGAAGTGTCTTGCTGAAGGAAAGTACTGCAGACAAATAAATGGGCCAGAGAGCAAATCAAGCCTAGAAACCAAAATGACGCAACTAAGGCTATTCATGCCTTGGCCATATAATGAGATAACATGACTCATTAGAAAAGATGAAGCTGACTTGGTGACAATTAACAGCAACAATAAACCAAACTTAAATTTGATGAGGAGACATATTTTAGATAAATGAATCTTGGGTCAAGGAAGACTGACTTATTGAATTTCTACCGTAAGACATAAGGAGAAAATGTTTTTCCAGGTTGTTAGGGATGAAATGGAAATGTTTGGGGGGAAAATGACAAAAGTGCTATATTAACCCATTTTATAGGTTGAACATCACTTTTACTTTATGAACATAAAATGCAATTTTTATAACTTGGCTTGGCATAAAAGTATCACGTTTGGTATGTTAGAAATCCAGTTTATTCCGAAAATAATTACAATTATAAATTAAGTTGATTTTTTAAAAAACAAACTGAAGCTGAATCCAGAGAAAAGAGAGATGCTTAATGTCAAGGGTCCTAGCCTGGGTTCGAAGGTGCGTCAGCCAGTCCTGGATGGGGTTACACTCCCTCTGAAAGACTGTGATCACAGTCTGGGAGTGCTTTTGGATCCATCGCTCCAAATGACAGCTCATATGGTAAGTGTTCCTGGCCGTTGCAGCTGTCAGCTTCAGCTGATATGCCAACTATGCTCCTTCTTAGAGTTGGTAGAGCGTGTGCTGGTAACCTCAAGGCTGGACTTCTGCAATGTGCTATACATTGGGCTACCTCTGTACCAGGTTCTAAAACTTCAGTTGGTTCAAAGCACAGCAGCCAGATTGGTTACTGGTATATGTAGGAGTAAGTATATTACACCATTATTAAAGTCACTGCGCTGGCTGCTAATTCGTTTCTGGGAAAAATACAAAGTGTTGATTATTACCTTTAAAATCCTATGTGGATTGGGTCCAAGTTACTGGAAGAATTGTCTCCTTCCATACAATCTGCCCTACACACTCAGGTCATCTGGGGACTATTTACATAAAGCAGCCAGGAGAACTAGACTGGCAATGGTCACCTGGAGGATTTTTTCTTGAGGTGCCTCTAGACTGTAGAATGACTGCTGGAAGAGATTCAGCAGCTGAATATGCTGTCCAAATTTAAGGCAGCATTAAAGACTGGTCTCTTTCAGCAGGCCTATGGCTGGATAGTAGTACGTGTGAAAGGGTTCTAGGAGTCTTGGTAGATCACAAGCTGAACATGAGTCAGCAGCGTGATGCGGCAGCCAAGAAAGCCAACGTGATTCTTGGTTGCATCAATAGGAGTATGGTGTCTAGATCAAGGGAGGTAATGGTACCACTCTATTTTGCATTGGTTGGACCTTGTTTGGAATACTGTGTCCAGTTCTGGGCACCTCAATTCAAGAAGGATATCGACAAGCTGGAACGTGTCCAGAGGAGGGTTGTTACCCTGTGAAATGGGAGTCCCGGGAGGGTTGCCCAAATAACCAAAACAAGCCAAGCAAAGGTGGGGAAATTAGCTGGAGCACTCTCTTAAGCTAGCGAGAGGCAGGGTAACTTATCGGGAATCTTTTTCCCTATGTATACAGGTTCAGGTCAGTGAGCAGTCAGACAGTTTAAACTAGAAATAATGATATTTATTAACAGGCAGAGAAATTATTAAGAAAACACAACCACACAGCTAACTAGAAATGGGAAGTAAGAGTTTGGGGGAAAATGGGTGATACGACACCTTTCTCGTAGTCCTGAAGAGGTCCAATTGAAGAGAAGAAACTCAGCGTGGCGGCCGAGGGGAAATCGCCTGGTGACGCGGCAGCAGGGTAGTCCAAACGGGCGGTCCAGCGAGAGATCCGAGGAACTCTCAGAACTGAGGGTTTGTATCAGGGGAAGAATGACCGTGGGCTAGTCTGGGTGAAAACAATGAGTTTTGGTCTTGAGACAATGTCTCCGAAAGGTCAGAATTTACATGATTGAGTTATAGTCCGAATTGACAATAGTATAGTCAGTATGCAGATGCAGCTAGCTTGGCAGTTGAGCTCTCAGCTCGCCAGGGTGCCCTGCTCGGGGAAGAGGTCTCTTTGTTATAGAGTGCATCTTTAATGAAGGTGTTTGTCTTGGGAGGTCTCCTAAAGCAGATCTGGCAGTTTCTGGCTTGCCTTGGTGTAAACAAGTATGAGTCAGCTTTAATAGCCATGCCTAGCTCAGTGCTTGTTCGGAGGCCTCACAAACACGTGGCTGAGGGTGGCAAAACAGGGCGGAATTGTGATATCAAAAATGATATCTAAAGTTTACCAAAGGCCAGGCCAGTTCATGGTGATAACAGGGTGACCAAAATGGTGAAGGGTCTGGAAGCCATGCCCTATGAAGAACGGCTTAGGTAGCTGGGTATGTTTAGTCTACAGAAGAGAAGGTTAAGAGAGGACATGATAGCCATGTTTAAATATTTGAAGGGATGTCATGTCGAGGAGGGAGCGGACTTCTTTTCCGCTGTTCCAGAGACTAGGACAAGGAGCAATGGATTCAAGCTGCAGGAAAGGAGATTCTACCTGAACCTCAGGAAGAACTTCCTGATGGTCAGAGCTGTCCAGCGGTGGAATTATGCTGCCTTGGATTGTGGTGGCGTCTCCTTCTTTGGAGGTTTTTAAGGAAAGGCTGGATGGCCATCTGTTGGGAATACTTTCATGTGTGTTCCTGCATAGCAGAGGGTTGGACTGGATGGCCCCTGCGGTCTTTTCCAACTATATGATTCTATGATCCTGATGATTTTTAGTTCTGAACTTTAACAATGAATTTTAAATATGAATTGTCTGTTTTTAGGTATTTGTAATTTTTTAAAGCTGATATGCATGTTAGCTAATGTTTTGACTGATAATCTGTTTTTAACTGTTAATCTATTATTGTCCCCTACCTCAATCCATGAGGACTGATGGGTAAGAATATTGTTATTCTGTACCTGGCCTCTCACCTTCATCAAAGTGTATTGCTTTGGCTATAGTAACATTTTTAGAATTTGGGCATAGGATTCTGTAGCCTTCGTGTCCTGAGGCATATCCCATAAATATACTTACTTCTGTTTTGTTGTCAAGCTTGGTTGTCTTTTCTTTTGATATATATAAGTCTTGGACCCAGACACTCTCAGGTGTCCCATGCCTTGCCTCAGCTCATAAGGTGTTGCCTTTTTGGCTTTAATTGGCAGTCTGCTTTGCATGTAGGTTGCTGTTGCAACTGCCTCTCCTGAAACTCTTGCTGATAGTCCTTCATGTGTGCATATGTGCCTTCAAGTTGCCTATCTGCTTATAGTGAACATATATATTTCATAAGTTTTTTAGGTAAGGAATACTCAGAAGTGGTTTTGACAGTTCCTTCCTCTGTAGGTGCTTATAGCACCTGCTATTGGTGGTAACCAGAACTCACCCTGTTTAGCTTCTGAGATCATATACCAGTGGTTCTCAACCTGTGGGTCTCCAGATGTTCTTGGACTTTAGCTCCCAGAAGCCCTGAGCATTGACCATAGTGGCTGGGGCTTCTGGGAGCTGAAGTCCACAAACATCTGGGGACCCACAGGTTGAGAACCACTGTCATATACGATCTGGTACTGTAGGGTATTTAGGCTACCTAGGGCCATGCCCTTGTGAGAGTATGATTTCTCCTTTCTACCACTTCTGCTCTGGGATATATGGTGCAGTTGTTTTATGTTAGGAATGTCACACCCTCTCAGTCCCAGAAAACCCTGAAAGATTCTCCTTATGGTTGTCATAAGTTGGAAATGACTTTGCTACAAATGCTCATCTATATTTAATTGCTCATTTTTGTATCAATTAGTTATTAGTTAGTTATAACTCATCATTTATCCCTCTCCTTTATTGTTCTTGACTATCCAGTCTCCCACATTTTTGTTCGTATTAGCTCTGCACTAGCTGCTTCATCTGAAAAATTAGAAATATTACCACCAAAATATTCCTATGTCTATTTACTTAACTATGTTAAATTTAAATGTTTAACCAATTATAATGGCCATACTGTGTATGATGCTTGAGATATGTGACTGGCTTTCCTTCTGGGAAGATTTTTTTTAGGGCAGTCATGTTGTTAGCAACCATACACTGCCACACTTTGGTATGGTCTAATGGCAAATATTAATTGGCATGAAATTAAGTTATATACACTTACGGCTGAAAGGCCATGTGACTGGGAAGATGTACAAGAGTAGGTCAGAGGTGACCTCAGCATGGCCAAGTCATAAATTCTCTATGGATTAGCTGGGAAAACCTGACTTCATGGCTCCAATCTAATCCTCTCAACTGACCACAGAAAACAGTAGTCAAGCCCAAGTGAAGCAGCAGGCAAGCACCCTTGCTGAGTGCATTTCCTACTGAACCCTTCCCCAGTTACATTACCCAACTAAGACATTGAAACAATCAGGCCATCCAGACCCCTTTTGTTTACTCTGCCAGAAAGCAATTAACTCACACCCCTTCAGGGATGAGTATAAAAAGAGTATAAAAATCCTCAGTTTTGAGCAGTCAGATGCAGTACCTGAAAAGGTGGACACTACTGTGTCATTCTGAATCCCAGTTTGGTCTGCCGTTAGACAGATGTCGAAGCCACTCCACTGTTTCTTCACTATTCTTCTGAACTGGTAATTATAACCAAAAAACCTCAGCCTCTTTAGCTATAATTTTTTCCTCCCTTTATCCTTCAGTTAGCTCTTGTGTGAATGTTTGTATCTTGTGTACATGGAAGAGTGAATTCACCTCAATAAAACACCTTTTTAGTTCACTTTTGAATCTCTGGCTGGTTCTTACCTGCAAGAACCCCATAAACATTGGTAGAAAGATGTCTTTAGGTTACCTCCCCTCTTGCAGGCCTCCTAATTGAGCTAATTAATTCCCTATTGTCATGTGGAAATACTGGCATCATGGGTAGACCCTGAGTCACCCACATTTTGGGGTAACAATGTTGGGATATAGTTTTGTTTTTTTAAAAGAAGCCTTCTTCCCTAGATTAAGTCTTCACCCTTGCCCCTAGTATCTCAAAGTATTATTTCCATCTCCTGCCCAGAGTATATAGCAAAATCCTATAGTTCCTTTCTATTTGTGATCTCCAAACCACCTCGTTTTAAGAAAGATGTTGACAAGCTGGCATGTGTCCAGAGGAGGGCGACCAGAATGGTGAAGGATCTGGAAGCCATGTCCTATGAGGAGCAGCTTAGGAGCTGGGGATGTTTAGTCTGCAGAAGAGAAAGTTAAAAGGGGACATGATAGCCATGTTTAAATATTTGAAGGGATGTCATGTTGAGAAGGGAGCAGGCTTGTTTTCCACTGCTCCTGAAACTAAGACAAGGAGCAATGAATTCAAATTGCAGGAAAGGAGATTCCACCTAAACCTCAGGAAGAACTTCCTGATGGTCAGAGCTGTCCAGCAGTGGAATACGCTGCCTCTGCCTTAAGCAGAGGCTGGATGGCCATCTGTTGGTAGTACTTTGATGTGTGTTCCTGCATGGCAAGGGCTTGGATTGGATGGCCCCTGGGATCTCTTCCAACTCTATGATTCTAGGATTCTATTTTATGATTGTGTGATTCTAAGAGGAAATCTCAAAATATATGATTATAAATATGCATTCTTCATTACCAGGGGAATAATGTAAGTTAGGCAAAAATTTACAACTATGGAAACTGAATGGTAGGCAAAAAAATGATGTCTCTGTAGAACACGTTTAGTGCTGCTTCTGTGGCATATGGCATGTGCCTTAGATTAGAACTGCACTGTTTGCAAAGCATGAGTGACTGCATAAGCACTTCAGTGCTTAGCCTGAAGGTTTCTTTTAAACTGAAACTTAAAAAGAAAAAGAATATTCAATAAATTATATGAGCCTTTGGGAGGAAATGTTGAATTCTTTTTCAAATTGTTCTGTATAATTAACATTTATATTAACCTTTTAAATATTGGGAGCACATCTTTTTATATATATGTGTGTGTGTGTGTGTGTGTGTTTGTGTGTGTGTGTGTGTATTTTTCTTTCTTAGTAATCTTTATGTCAGTTGGGGACGAAGTGTGACTGTGTTACTACGTTCAATTCCCAAGAGTGTTTTTGTGGCCCTTGGTCCCACAGGTCGCCCCAGGGCATCAGTTTTCTGCTCAAACATAGGATGAATTGCTTTTCCTGTAAGCAATCAAAAGTGGCAATTCATTTTTAAATAGGTTGTATGCCCCAGCCCACCCCATCTGCATTGTTTAAGAGTAAAATATTCCATACTTCAAAACCAGAGATTGATTTCTGGGCACTGGGGTCTCTTCTCTTCTCTTCTCTTCTCTTCTCTTCTCTTTCTGTTTATCTTTACACATCCTGAAAATTGGCCCCTGGACCTGCTGCCCTTGTTCACTCCTGTATTACATCATGGTCAGCAATTTTGTATTATGATGATATATCTGTTTTTATTATTGTCTTCATAAATTGTCCAGTAGATTAACACTACTGTGCTACACATATAATACCAGTATGCTTGTTGGTTTGCAGGAGTTCAAATAACTCAGCAGATCCAACATAATTCTCATTTCATTGCTGTTCTTTGTGTCCCTTTCAGAAGGTATTTTTTTTTTAGAAAAATGTACTGAGCAGCTTCCTTTTCAAACACTGAGCTATCTGCAAGGCATTGCTCATTCCTTACTTTGGGTCTTATTAAAGAACATGGCAGCCATTCCTCTCTTGCTTCTCTTCCTGTGTGCTCACTCTCTGCTTGTTCAAAGTTGTTTATAATGCAATCATGTTTAGAATCAGCTGCATTATAGGTTTTCCTTGTTGTTTAATGTGCTACCAACCAATATTATCCTCATTTCATTATTTTGATAAATTAGCTTTGATAGGAGATCCGTCTTATCCCCTGCCTGCATATGATGTTAGTACCACAGCTCCCAACATCCTTCACAGTTAAATAAGCAATTGAATACACTAAGTAAGGGAGCTGCAGTCAACAGCTGGAGGGCCACAGTTTCCTATCTGCACTGTTACCTGTTGTGTTCATTTCTTTACAAGCATTTATATATCTGATATCACCAAAGGACTAAAATAGATTTATTTATTTAAATCATGTTTTAATGTGTAGTCCTCATTTCTTCTGATGTTCAGGTCTCAATTGTTATAACTCCTTGATTGCTAAATATTTTTTTGTATTGTAGATTCGTAGATATTTGGCTTTCAACATGGCTTTGTACATTGATCATCGAATAGAAGCTCTTGAGTCCCGTGGACCGCATTCCCACATTGCGTGGCACCCTATTCAGCCCTTTTTGGCTGTGGCATCCATTAATTCAAATTCTGGCGGCAGTGTGGATATTTTTCTAGAACAGGTGAGCATTTGGAAAGTGATCTGATTCTTTGTAGTCCCATGTAGCAACTTCCCTGATAGTTTTTTTCTATCCTGCCACTCAAACCAGTCAGCTTTTTTTCCCTTCTCTATCAATTAGCATAGTTAGGATATTTGTGATAGTAATATGGAAAAGAAGGCAAGAGAGGAAAAGAACAGAGCTAAAGGCAAAGGGAAAGTGCCTGCTTTGGCTAAAGAGATAACTTCTCAAATGCCCATCAACCTATGAGGCTCTGAGGAAGAAAAGAAAGACAAAATTAAAACCTTGAGAACTCAGATGTCTGCCAATCTGTGAGGCTCTGATAAAAAAGAAAAGAAAAATGAAAAGTATATCCTCTCATTGGCTGCCAACCTGCAAGTCTCCGGGGAGGAGAGGAAGGAGGAATTAAGGAGCGTTTTCCTATCTTCCAGCAAGAGTGATACTGAAAACGAAGAGCTTGTTTGGCAGCAAATATGCAGAGTATATGGAGAGAAAAGGCAATGGTAAGGTGGAAATGACAGTGGCATTGCTGCAAAAGCCAAAAAGAAGAAAAAGGGGAATACTGTGTCAAAACTGAGTCCAAGGATGGCTTCTAAGCCAGAGAAAGATGGATTGGGAGCACTTAAGTCTCTGAGGGTTGCTTTGGGCTGCCATCTTGAATCCCATGATTCATGAGGGCTTTCTAGGGAGTGAAGTTCCACCATTAGAACATGCTCAGAACTTCTGATTCACCCACCAGAAGTGAAGGGAAGGGCTACATTAGAAGATAGCTCTGCAGTTTGAGCATGCTCAGTTCCTCCTCCAGCTCCATGTAAAGATGGAAACGGAGGTTTAGAGACGGAATGAGGATTAAGATAGGTGGCATTTATGTCTCAGTGGCAAATATGATCTCAGAGTTTATGCAGTACTTAAAAGGAATATTTAAAGACATACTGAATACTCAATAGAGACGGAGATCCTACCACTTCCACCCCATTAGCCGGGTCATCACTGTTGGTTGAGACCAATTCCAAAATAGCTGATCCCCTTGTTGCCTCTTCTACCTTCTGGACAGTGAAACTGTCTGTCTTATAGGATTTGCAGATGACCATTCAAACATTGGAAGACTTTGGCTTTCTTATTAATTATGAGAAGAACTATTTGAAACCAATGACTTACACATTTGAGAGTACAAATAGACACTAAGGTTGGTTGAGTGTATCTCTCAGGAGAGCAAAGAGTGAAAATCAAGCCCTGTGTGCACAGGTCAACATCACTGAAGTCAGCAGATATAATGGTGCTAGCAGGAGTGATGGTGTAACTATTATAAATAGGTCAGTTAGTGCCTTGGGGAAGATAACATGCTAGGAGACTACAGAAATATTTCATATTCCATCAGCAGGACATTGGCAAGAAAAAACATTGTTTGGTACCATTACCACTATGTCTGTGGAAGGAATTAACTTGATGGCTGAAAGACTGAAATCTGAACAAGAGAGTACAATTAACAGTGGAGTATCAGGAGAAGGTGACAATGGATGCAAGACTGAACGCTTGGAGAGCACATTGCTGGGCTGTGGCAGCTCAAGGACAAAATAGACAGGACGTGCAATATAAGCTTCCTATAATTGAAGGCAGTGTGCCTGGCACTCCTTGAATTTGTATCATTGATGAGAGGCCGTCACGTCAAAATATGGACAGACAACATGACTGTAAGGACCTGCACTGTGAATCAAGGTGGCCTACATTCAAAAGTGCTAATAACAAAGTAGGACAAGTTGTTTCGTTGGGTGGAAAAGAATCTGAATTCCATAACAGCAATGTACTTGAAAGGATGGTTGCACATCAGAGCAGAATACCTGAGCCAACACAGTTTGCATCCAGGAGAATGGACACTAAAATTATGTGGTATTTCAATGTTTGAACTGTCAATTAGGGCCTTTTTAAATGGAGTTATTTATATAAGAATACCAGGCTTTTTTTTTTATGAGAGATGGAAGCAAGCATGCAGAAACAACAAATGCTCTGTTAGTACCATGGCTGAAACATTACGCAACGTTATGCATTTCCACTTTTTGCTTCTGCAAAAAGTACTCCTCACAATACAGCAGGAGGAGGCAGAGATGGTACTAACAGCACCACATTGGCGCAGAAGACTGTGCTTTCCTTTCTGAGACACATGTCAATGGGAAAGCCATGGAAATTGCTGATTCAGAAAGATCTGCTCCGTCACGGGCCAGTGCATCATCCAAATCTGCACTGGCTAAATTTGAGAGCCTGAGTCTTGAAAGGAAGATTGCAAGAATTTGCAAGACTATTCTTGCAAGACTATTCTACAGAAGTCATTAAAACCATTTTAGCTTCTAGGAGGCAGTCAACTCCTAGGAAGAATGTGAATATTAACAAAAATATAAGAATACATTGTGTTTTTAATAAGGCTATTGACAGCATGTTAAATTAGATTTTTTTCCCAAGTTCAAAGATTAATGAACTTGTTAAAAAACTTGTTTGAGTGACTATTTCTAAAAGTAATGAATATTTTTTAGACAATGTCCCTGCAGATGCCGCAGAACTTCAACTGTCCTAACTAGCATAGCTAACTAAATGTTAAAAAAAGGAAACGTGGGGAAAGAAGAAGTCTCAGAATTTTTAAGACTAACTGAATTCTCTTAATATGAGCATTTGTAGATTTGAATCCACTTCCTTGTTTGTGCTTGTGGGATACAATATTGAAGCCACAGCTATAATAGCAGTTATATGGTTGTGAGAATGCGATCAGTATGCAGTGGACTGTTATGGTTTCAGTACCCATGAATTTGATTATTTGTGGCTTGTTTTATTTATTTGTTTATTTATTTATTAAAAAAATCTCACTTTACTTGTACTTGGAAAAAGTGTATTTGCCCACAGAAAAAATATACTCTCTCTAGGAGTCTCTAGGTCCTCCAGCACGATTCTGTGGTTCTTTTCTACCAGAAGGGGACCATAGAATTACACTGAAGGACTTGGAGATTCCTAGAGATAACACTTCTCTAGATTTTGCTGTGTCCTCCAGTATGATTCTTTGTGCCACTTCCCCCGTAGAATCAAATAGAGTTCGTGATTTTTATTTTTATTCACTTTTTCCCCCTTTTGCAGGGGTTTTGCATCCCTAACCCCTCCCCTCAAAAAGTAGGGGGCTCACTGTATAATTGATGTGGAAAATATCCTATGACACTCTACAAATCTGTTACTTTCAACTGATAATTACAAAATGTTTTGTACATCTACGTTCATTAACAGTCATAGTTATAATCAGCTGGAATAGTGCTGGTAGTGCCTTTCAGAAGGAGGGTGGTAGAGGTGTGCATTACACAGTGCAAAAACTTCAAGAAAACAAAGACCTCATAAAGTTCTCTTAATAATGTCCAGCCTTTCTGTTAAGTCATCATACAGTGGAGGGCTGTATAGGCTGGTTGGAAACTGAATGAACAGAAAACATCGCGTATCACATTTTGCTTGTAGATGGTAGAGTATGCCAGAGAATTCTCAAGTGGAAATGCAATGTCAAAAAAAGGGCCTAATTTGTGAGACCTGATCGACATTTTGAAATATTTTTAATGATAGTGAATTTTTGTATAGTGTGTGCCCTGCAAGAAAATTAGCCTAGTGTAGAAAAATAATAAACTTTTCTTAACATTTTCTCAACATTTTTTCTGCAGTACATTCTAATTTATGAATTAATATTCTTTTAAATATAAAAATATGTTTGTAGAAAGAAAAAAAAAGAACGGTGACTTGAATTTTACTTAAATAACCTGTAACTTGTAAAGATAAAATGCAGTTTTAATTAGAGGACAGAGTGACTTGCATTTTCAGAAAGTGGTTTTGGTGGAAGGGTAGGGTATATATTAAATGAGGAATGTAAATAAATATGTAACGCATCATTTACAGGGAGAGTATGCATGTGATGCCCACTTGGAAAGAAACTTTCGGCCCACATGCCTGAACTGGCATCCATCCAAACTGATACTGGCAGTGGGCTGTGAGATGGGAGATGTGGTGGTGGTGAACAAGCAAGACAAGGAGCATCATGCTGTACCTTCCAACCACAATGCTGATATTACAGTCCTAAACTGGAGCACTAATGGCACCCGACTAGTTTCTGGTGACAAAGTAAGTGGCAAAATGCAAATGATTTTCTGCTGTACATAATTTTAATAGTTGTTCATTATATTTATCTGTAAAATACACAAGTTTAAAGGAATTTGCTGTAGAACATGATTTTGTGGGTTGTGAAAATGGCCAGTACCATAGAAAGAATAAGTGTAAAAGGATCAGGAGGGAAAAAAAGGTACAACAAAGTATTAGGATGGAACAGAGTGTTTTATTCAACAAGAGCTATTATTGTCTACTCATCTCCTTTTCTAGCGTACTATATTTTCTTCTGAGGTCATAGACTATATACGGTTGCCTCTTTCTAAAGCTCCACTTTCTGAAACTTTCAGAATCTACTCAAGAGATGCTATAGGAATTCCAGGAGGAATGCTGATATTTAAATGAATGGAAGAGCTTTTTATAGTAAAAGATGTCTAAAGATATATCCCTACATGCAAAGAGCACTTGTTCTGTTTGTCAGTTGTTGCCTACTGGGTTGATATGAAGAACACATGGTACCTGACATAAAAAAAATAAAATAAAGACATTGTATATGATCAACAAATGTGACATCATACAGGGCCCCATGTTTCATGTTCCTATTTGTTTTTGCAAGGATTGCATTACACAATCTTTGTTGGATGCAAACACAGAGCAATAACCTTTTTTTTGGCCTCTGTGACTCACACAAATGGGTTTATTGTGCCTGTGCGGTGCATCATTCAGAACCTTCTAGAACAGTTATGTATTTTGGCAGTAGCTGTCATGTGTGGGTTAATTGGCTTCTCAAAAATACACTCAGAATTTTAATATAAGCATTTTTATTTAGGAATTTATGCAAGTAACAACACATTTTGTAAGTTGCTGAAGCTAAAGAATGTAGACTAGACACAGTGATTTATACTTTCAGTATACAATTATTTGGCATGCATTGCAGTGATTGGTAGAAATGACAAATATTGTGTCACCTCTACCAGCTCCCAAAGCATTCTCAGGCTCTTCAGATGTTTGCATTCCTGCTTCTTGATACCCTAAATCTGTCCCTGTTGTTATGTCTTCCTTTCTGGATTTTCTTATCCTGACTCTCTGGGGTTTTCAGACTTCATCCCTTTGATCTCTGTTGATATACAGCCTTTCCACTGTACATCCCTGGTCCCCAGGTTTGTAGACCAAACAAACCTCGAAGGCTAGTTCTGCACCTGGTTTCGCATCAAAGCTTACAGATAATTTCTCTGTTCTCACTCAGATTTGCCACCTATTCCATCATCCTTTTACAGCATAGCATTCTCCCATAATGGTTCATGGCACTGCTATGATCTTCCAAGCAAAATTAAATGCGTAAATATACAAATATGTACATTATAGTGATAAGGCCTGCTTTTTCTCCTCACAGACTGGTATGGAAGTTCTTCTTCGTGGTCTCTGTGCCGCACACACTAGAAACTTTTGCGCATGCGCGGTACCGTACAGAAAATTCTAGAGCTTAGTAGCTTGGCGGGAACCCCTTCCCCCATGCCTCTACTGGGCATGCTCAGCCTGCCGAGCAACGGTCTCCCTTCCGTTCTTTCTCATCCGCCATCGCGTACGGAGGTTCTGAGCTTGGTGCTATTTTCTCTTGGCATTTTTCTGGTAAATCTTTCTGGTTTTTGACTTCGTATTTGGATCACAGTTTTTGGCTTCGGTTTTTGGACTGTATTTGGTATTTCGGTGTTTTTGTTCCTGTTCCTTTGGAACTTCTACCTCGACCCGCCAACCCCCCCGTCTTCGTCTTCGGTCTTCGAATCGTAGTTCCTTATTCTCCTTCTGATTTCTATGTCGGCTTTGTTTAAGCCTTGCGAAAAGTGTGGTCGCAAGGTCGCCCTTTCAGACGGACACAGCCAGTGTCTCCTGTGTTTGGGTGAGGCGCATAACACCCGGGCCTGCCCAATCTGCAGGGAGTTCACATCTCAGACTCTGAGAAATCGTCTCACGTGCCTCAAGTCTTTCTGCTGGAGCAGTCTTTGACATCACAAGACTCGACTCTGTCCTTCCCGAGGATGTCAAAACCTTCCTTGAGCCGCCCTGTGACCACGCTTCCACTGGACTCGGCGGCTATCGATCCCGTGACTCTGGCGATACCGGGCTCAGTACCGTCCCATAGGACCTCTTTGCTACCCAGGATCCCTAAGCTCTCATTGGCTTCATCAACGAGGGAGGCCCGTGCGGGCTCGCAGGGTGCCAAGCCGGCGAAGATGCTTACAGCGGCCCAACGTAAGCGTCCAGCGACCTCGGAGCCTGAGAAGAAGAAGAAGAAGAAGGAGAAGCGCGGCTCTCCAGCTAGACTGGCTCCTCCAACTCCTCCTCCAACTCAACCCTGTGTTGACCCAGAGGAAGAATTGGAACCCCAGGAGATCTTGGAGGTTTCCGATGTCAACGAGACCCCTGGCTCGGCGGCACAACTCGAACCGCCTGAGCTTGTAGCCGCAGTCCCTCCGCCCGGATGCCCTGAAATGGCGGCCCGTCTGGAGGATGCTCCGGCAGCTCCCCAGACTTCGCGCCTATCCTGAGGATCTGATGGTAGAAGCGCTTCTCTGGTTCTGGAGCGATGGCTCAGGCAGCCATCCCCGCACCATCGGGAGGCCTGCCCTGAACAACAAATGGAACGTGGTGACTATCCGGAGCGCAGGGCTAAACAACCTTCCCCACGCTATCGAGAAGCCTACCGTGGGTGGTTGGTGCCTCGTCGAGATTCACCCCACTCTTCCGCGTCGTACGCAGTGAGATACGGACATGAGTAGGCCTGGAGAGAACCCTCGGCATCTTATAGATCTTACTCACCTTGATATCTGGACCGCTATCATCCTGATGTGAGGCAGTGGTCGCCTTACCGGCGCTCCCGCTTGCCGTCACGTGGGGACTACCGTTCGCGGCGTGAGCGCTCTCCATCACGCTCACCTCGACGATCGCCATACCGTCGATCCCAACAAACGTCCCACTACCAGGCGGTCTTGCCACCTCCTCGCGTAACATCTACAGTGTCTCGCACGACGTCGGAGGCCATTCCCACGCAGACCTCGACCGCGCTGACCACGGTCACTCAGGCTGCACAACACCTGATCCCTGCGATCATTCCTCCATCGAGATCTGCGACCTCTCATCCATCGGACTCAAAACCCCCTCCGGCCAAGCAGACCACCTCCACCGCTCCGACAGTTACCCTATCGGTACCGTCTAGGCGTCCGTCCCCTGAGCGGTCAACGGATAGATTGCTGGACCGTTCCTTGACAGCATCATCGCAGGATTACAAGTCCGAGTCAGACTCCAAGGAGTCAACACCGGAGTCTCATGAGTCACCATCCCTGGCCTTTGGCGACCCAGCACCCGAGTCAGTGCCTGAAGATGTGAGGCAATTTTTGGATATCCTCCTCTGGATGTTGGCGGCTCTGGGCCTAAGAGTGGCGGAACCGGCCCCGACGGTGCAGGACCCCGTCTTTCATTACGTGGATACTCGTCCACCCTTGACGGCTCCACTTCCGTTCCTGCCTGCGTTCATGGAGGCCCTCAAACAACCCTGGCCCCAGCCGGATTCCACCCAGCCGATACCACACCAGCTCGAGCATTTGTACCGCACCCAGAAGGAGGACGCCTACTTCCTCTTGAACCATCCTCAGCCTAACTCGTTGGTGGTTGAGTCCGCACAAACCAAAGGAGGGACCTGGCCTCACATGACTCCACCCGACAGGGAGGGATGTCGACTTGACACTTTCGGGAGGAGATTCTACTCTGCCTCCTCCCTGATAGCGAGAGTGTTGAATACCCAAGCGTGTCTGGCTGCCTACCTCCGGAACCTGTTGGACAAGTTTTCATCAATACTGTCCACTGTTCCAGAGGAGAACAGAGTGAGTGCCAACCAATTCTACAACGAGGCGGTGGCACTCACTAACCAGCAGATCTTCTCCTCCAGACATTCTGTCGAGGTTGCCGCCTGTGTTATGGTGGGTTCCGTGGCCCTCCTCCGCTACGCTTGGCTACGTCCTCTGCAGGAGGACACCCGGAAGTGCATTGAGGACCTTCCCTTTGATGGAAAAGGGACTCTTCAGTGCATCAACTGATGAGGCCATGGACCACATCGTCAAGGCCTGGCTAACGGCCAAGAAGATGGGGATCTGAGCCTCAACAGTCCCACGGTGGCTTCGCCCCCAGACCTGCTTGGAGGCAATCATCCTCCTCCAGTTTCCGACCGCGATCGCCTCGTTCGGCACCTTCGAGGACTTCCACCACGTCCTCCTCACGTCGGCCCCAGTGAAGCCGCCAGACTTCGTTGAAAAGTTTTCACAGGAACTAAATCCTGATTTTGATGGGATGCGCAGGACGCCGCCACAGCCTACATTCTGCCTGCCAGCAGCCCTGAAAGATTGTCCCAGCCTGGCCGAACACCTCGCCGAATGGCGCTCAATCACCACGGACTCTTGGGTTCTCACCATTGTCCGTCTTGGTTACGCCATCGAGCTCTCAAGTATTCCACCACGAGGATCTTCTATTCCACCCAGGCCAGCCCGGCGCTGTTGGAAGAACCCAGTCCCTTCTACAGAAGGGAGCGATCGAAAAGGTCCTGACCTCGGCCACTTCCACCGGCTTCTACTCCTGGTACTTCACCATACCGAAGTTGGACGGGACCCTGCGGCCCATCCTAGACCTCCGAGGGGTGAACGAATACATCCACCCCAGGAGGTTCAAGATGGTCACGCTGTTCACGATCCCCCCCTTCCTTCGTCGGGGAGACTGGTTCGCGTCCATCGACCTGCGGGATGCCTATTTTCACATCTCGATTCATCCGCAGCACAGAAGATACCTTCGGTTCGCGA
Organism: Iguana delicatissima; assembly: GCA_948472985.1. NCBI lineage: Eukaryota > Metazoa > Chordata > Lepidosauria > Squamata > Iguanidae > Iguana > Iguana delicatissima. The sequence continues at coordinate 299,939 of CAOKZL010001559.1, forward strand.
TCGACGGCACCTCCTACCAGTACTGGGTGCTACTGTTCGGCCTCTCCACCGCGCCGAGGGTCTTCATGAAGTGTATGGCCCCTGTGGTCTCTCATCTGCAGACGAAGGGCATCACCGTCTTCCCCTATCTAGACGATTGGCTGTTGGTCGCGTCCTGCAAGACCAAACTCTACTCAGACATCCACCGGACTTTGTCACTTCTGAGCCGCCTGGGCCTTCAGGTCAATCTGAAGAAGTCCCACTTTGAGCCGGCGTGAGTGCTCAACTTCATCAGAGCGACCCTAGACTCGGTCTCGACCAGAGCCTACCTGCCCTTGGAGCGAGACTGCACCCTCCGCCGGGCCGTGTTGGCTATCCTCGATGCCCCAATGACATCAGAAAGGGGAGGATCCAGCAACTCCTCGGGTACATGGCTTCCACCACGACCGTCACGTACCTCTCAAGACTTCTAGCTGGACTGCTTCAGCACTTGTTCGTCAGAGCCTTCAATCTGCTCCGAGACGACCAGGGGCTACGACTCCGACTCCCGACACAGGTACGCCATTCCCTGCTTTGGTGGCTCTCGTACCGTCACCTCCTGTCGGGGATGCCTTTCCGACAGCTGACTCCTCGACTCACGGTCATGACGGATGCCTCCCTGTCCGGGTGGGGAGCACATTGCGACGACCTCAGTCTGGGAACGCTGGACTGGCAACGAGACCGAGCTCCACATCAACGCTCTCGAGCTCCTTGCCATCGGGAAAGCTCTGAGGGCATTCCGCAACCTGGTCGCGGGGCAGACAGTCCTCATGTTGATGGACAACACGACGGCCATCTGCTACATCAGCAGGCAGGGAGGCACCCACTCCACCACGCTCCTCACTGTTGCTCTCCAGCTCTGGGAGTGGTGCATGTCGCTTCAGGTCCATCCGACTGCCATCCATCTGGCTGGACAGGAGAACACCACGGCGGATGCCCTGAGCAGGGGCACCTCCTCCCACCATGAGTGGTCCCTCTTGGACGAGGCGTTCCGCCTCATATGACACTGCGGGGGCGAACCCATGATCAACCTCTTTGCCACCGCATCGAACGCGAAGTGTCGCCGGTACTGCTCGAGAGCTGGCAGGGGACTGAGCTCCCTTGGCGATGCCTTCCAGTTCTGGTGGACCGACGGGTTCCTCTACGCCTTCCCGCCGTTTCCTCTCCTGGGCTGAGTGGTTGCCAAGATCCTGGCAGACCAAGCCGATGTCATCCCAAGCCCCGTACTGACCCAGGCAACACTGGTTCGCACCTCTGCTCGAGGCCACTCGAGGATGACTGCTCAGGCTACCGACAGCACCCGATCTGCTGTCCCACTCGGACGGTCGCGTTCTCCAACCCGACCTCCCTCTCCTGGCCCTGCACGCATGGAGGATAACGCCCAACGTCCCCGCTATACAGGTCGTCTTTACCGCGGCCAGGAAGGAATCGACCCACCGCAACTACGCCTACAAGTGGCGGCGGTTTGTTACCTTTGCTGGGGAGCAACGTGAGCCGGTATCGCCTGTCGGTCTTGGTACCATGCTCCACTTCCTGCTCCATCTCCGACAGCAGGGACTCGCCTTCCCTTCTTTGAAGGTCTACCTCTCTGCCATCGTGGCCTACCAACCCCAAGGCTCTCCATTGGCGGCGCTCTTCAGGGATGCCACCATGAAGCAATTCATGAATGGGCTTCAACATCTATACCCGCCCGTGTCACCGCCGCTGCCACCCTGGTCGCTGTCCTTGGTACTCTCCCAGCTCAAGTGACCACCCTTTGAGCCTATGGCCACTACCGATGACAGGCTCCTGACTCTTAAGACTGCCTTCCTGGTGGCTGTCACCTCTGCCAGACGGGCCAGCGAACTGACAGCCCTGCGAGCCAATGAGCCTTTTCTGGTGTTCCATCGGGACAAGGTAGTCCTTTACCCGGACATTTTCTTCTTGCCCAAGGTGGTGTCCCACTTCCACCTTAACCAAGACATAATCCTACTGACCTTTTACCCGAGCCCGACGACACCTCTGGAGCGGTCCCTCCACTCTCTGGATGTCCTTCGGGCTGTGGCCTTCTACACACAACGGACTGCGGCCTACAGACAGACTCCACATCTGTTTGTCTGCTACGGGCAGTGCCGCAGAGACCACAATGTGTCCACCCAGCGGTTTTCCAAGTGGGTGGCCCAGACAATTCTGCTTGCCTATGAGATGGCCAAGCAGCCTCAACCGGACTTGCTTCGGCCGCAGTCCACCAGAGCTATCGCATCCTCAGCAGCCCTCCTACGAGGTGTGGACCTACAATAACTCTGTCGAGTGGCGACCTGGGCCAGGCCATCGACCTTTGTCTGCCATTATTGACTGGACTGTGAGTCCCCGAGAGATGCCTGGTTTGGATGAGCGGTGCTGGCCTCCATCCTCTAGGACCTGACCCACCGTCCTTCTGGTAAGCTACAAAGTGTCCTAGCGTGTGAGGCACAGAGACCACGAAGAAGAAGAACAGGTTGCTTACCTGTAAGTGTGGTTCTTCGAGTGGTCATCTGTGCCCTCACACACACACACCCAGCCGTCTCCTCTCTCTCAGGTCCCTTATCGGCGGACTTTAGAACTGAAGAGAGACCATTGCTCGGCGGGCTGAGCATGCCCAGTAGAGGCATGGAGGGAGGGGTTCCCGCCAAGCTACTAAGCTCTAGAATTTTCCGTACGGTACTGCACATGCGCAAAACTCCTAGTGTGTGAGGGCACAGATGACCACTCAAAGAACCACACTTACAGGTAAGCAACCTGTTCTTTCCTCTCCTGTCCCCGCCCCCGTCTGCTAAAGTGCCTTGCCACTTTATACACAGTTCTGTCTTTCCCTTTAAATAGCTGTGTTACTGCGGTTTCTAGCCCAGGCTTGTGGTATATTAAATATTACTTGATATCAATAATTTGGCCTTCTTTACCCATTCCTCTCCACGTGCTTGTGAGGCCCCCAGGCAAGCATGCATAAGGCACGGCCGACAATAGCCAAAACATTCCAAACAAATCCAGGCAGGCCAGAAATAGCCACACTGCCGCTTTAGGAGACCTCAGGGCAAGTACCACATTATGTATGCACACTACTTACAAAGGACTCCCTGCCCCGAGCAGGCAGCTTGACGAGCTGAATACAGTGGTCAAGCACTCTGCGTTCGCATACTGGCTACTCTATTGACAACTCTGTCATAACTCAATCATGTAAGATACTGACCTTAAGGAGGCTTTGTCTCCAGCCCGAAAAATCATTGTTATCCCTAAGAACGGACTATCTTGTGACCACATTTTAAGACCCCCTGACTTTGAGCGCTTCCTCGGATCGCTCTTGGCTTCCATCCCGCCTTGCTGTCGCTTCGTCCAGCGAGCCTTCTCCCAGCTCCTCATGCTTAGAATCCTCACTTCCACGAACTTATCCTTCAGACTACCCGGGCTTCAGGACAGGTAAGTATTCCCCCCTACAAAACCCCCTCTTAAAATCCCTCTATCCAACTCCTACCTTTATTTCAATAGTTTTCCGTGTGAGTGTGTTGCATACACGTGTTTGACTGTACATCAGTAAAACAATTATTATTATTTACTTCTGTTTGCTCCTTGACTCAGCCTGATCCCGTAGACATTGGGTAAAAGATCTCGCTACATTGCCCTGCCTCTCGTAGTGCTGGCTTGTGCTCTTTGCTAATTCCAAACATTGTAATATTTGGAGCGCACTTAGGTGTCCCTCACGGGACCCCCGGAAATCAAGGTAACAGCTGCCTTCATGTAAAAAAGATAAAACCTTTCAGTTGTTATTTAGAATGTTTGACTGATCTATGGTGGTGTGTTTCTGTTTACTTAGAACTAGAGAGAATTATTCAGTTGAGTCAAAATTAATAAAAATATACTATAATCTTTATTAAAAAACAAACAGAATAAAGTATTGGTTTTGTATATATGTCCAAGCTGAAACAGATCTTTGGGATGCATTTAAACAGCTTCTTATATCTTAACATCCATAAAGGCACAGGTTTCTCTCTCACACACAGCCTTCTGGCTACTCTTTTGCCAAAGGCTCCGTTCCCAAATCTAGGTCACTCTCTCTGACCAGATTCCAAAGTGGGTTGATTTCTCTTCTGGCTCTCATTCTAGCTTTCTCTGAGAAGACACACCTCTTTCATTCAACCACCACTTGATTAAACGAGAATTTCTTTGTCTGAAGGATTCTCTCTTATCCCTTGCTACCTGCAGTCTAACTTCAAAACCAAATCAGTGTTTTATTTATGCATTTTTTCTGAGGTCTCTAACAACTCTTTCACACTAAAGTGGCTGGGTTTCTCTCTGGAGTGACCATTCTGGTTGCCTAGCAACCTCTTGCTGGGCAGCTCTACCACTCAGGATACCACTCTTCCTAGGGTCCATCACAGTAATCATATACATAAAGTATACAGTATCAAAACCCATCACCGCTTTTACAATATAGCAAGGCAAATAGCAATGCATAGAAGTAATGTAATATGAAGGACTTTAAGCATAGTATATAATAATCCCATTAAACAAAATTAACAACATGCACTAACTAGACCTGCTCAATAAATGGCCAGACATTTTACATATAGCTAGGACAAACAATTATAAAATCACAGTCATAGAGTTGGATGACATCACAAGGGCCATCAAGTCAAACCCCCTGCCAATGCAGGAATACACCATCAAAGCAATATATAGCAAAGAGTAATACATGAAAACATAGGAGTAACCATTGATAATCAATCCTTAATGCGCATATACAGCAAAGTCCATGGTACACTGTAGTACAGTAGTAACATAGCATGGAACATCAGGATCACGTGCAGCATTGCAGTAACTTAACGCTACGTAGTAACACACGTGATAATACATTCTAAAAGCAGGTGCAATAGATAAACAAGCTCTAACAGAACCCTGTATCAAAAGCTGTAAAAATACAATCATCTTCAACTGGTTTACTGTGACAGTTGACTCACATCTCATTGCACACTTGCAACAATCATTCAAATTATACACAAGGTTTAACATATGATGGCATGTAACACATGATGGGAATCCAAGCCTTTAGCTATTATGAGATGATCACTCATTACAACAGCGTAGTGTGCATTTGCAGTGTAAGATAAGCTTAATACCAGTGTACAGCATCCAAAAGCATAGCATAATCAAGAAGTAATTGTTATCATGGCAGAGTAACATTATGAATCATGGGAGGAAGCAAAACCAACATGACGGTAGTCCCTGCTCCCCTGATCCATGTGCCCAGACTGGTTCCTGCTCAAACCCTCAGTTCTTTTTTGTTGTCTCTGTGCCTCACACATAAGTGTTTTAGCACCTGCACAGAGATCCGACTCAGTTCTATAGCTGAGCAGCCTGGTGGGTAGCTCTTCACCCCTCACATACCGTGCATGTCCCAGCCTGTCATCCTTCTGCTCTTCACTTTCTCATTGTCTGCTGACAGACCAACACCATTCTATAATTCTAGCTGAGGACCTCCCTCTCACCTTCTTTCCATCTCCTTCCTTTGCAGTTTTTCTTTCTGTGCCCTCCCTTGCTCCATCTTTAAAATAATACATTTTTTTTTATCTCTCTCCTTTGTATATGAAAAAAGCCCACACCACACCCCAAGAAACAGCTTTATTCTTTGTCTTTCCAACCCTTTGCCTGCTTCTCTCCCACCCCTCTTGCCTGCTTTTGTGGCTTCCCCCCTCTCTATTTAAAATTTGCTCTGTGTCCATCTGGAAGGTCATCCTCTTAGATTGCCATTCCCAGTGCCTCTACGGCCCAGGGAGACCCACATTATATCAAAGTGCTCCATTTGCCATCGTTTTGCACCACAAGCTCTGAAGAACCAGGCACACCATCTGAAAAGCTACTGCTAGGAACAGTCTTTTCAAGTGGTGACCTAGGCAGCCTCCTGCACTTCTCCAAGAGAAGAATCCTGCACAAGGCATATCTATTGTCTCACTCCCAACGGCAGGTCTTCCACCCTGACAGTGAAAAACACCAACTCACAGCTTGGAGAATAATCCACAAGACTTATCCCATCTTTCTAGAGCAGTGGTTCTCAACCTGTGGGTCCCCAGATGTTTGTGAACTTCAGCTCCCAGAAGCCCCAGCCACTATGGTCAATGCTCAGGGCTTCTGGGAGTTGAAGTCCACAAACATCTGGGGACCCACAGGTTGAGAACCACTGTTCTAGAGTCCTATCAGAGTCCAAAAAGGACTCCAATAAGTGGTCTTATGCATAAAAGTGGAACAGGTTCCAGACTTTTGTGGTCTCCAGGAATGAGTGTGCCTCTCTAGCAGTCACAACCATGATACTCCACTTCCTGATACACCTAAGGGGGTAGGGATTGATGTTCTTCTTCATGGTCTCTGTGCCTCATACATTAGGAGCTTTTGCACCTGCGTGGTAACGTTTGGAAGATTCTAGAGCTCGATAGCTTGGCGGAAACCTATCCCCCATGCTGGTACTGCGCATGCTCAGCCCGTTGAGCAACGGTCACTTCTCAGTTCTTTCTTGTCTGCCGTTGCGAACAGAAGGTTCTTTCATTAGCTTGTGCTTCTTTGGATTGATTCTTGGCTTTTTGACTATGGTTTTCGTATTTTTGACTCCGTCTTTGGATTTCGATTGGTTTTAGGTGTTTTCGGCTCTGGTTCCGACCCAGTTTTTGGCTTGACTAGGATTTTGGATTCGGACTGGTTCTGACGACTTCGGACTTCCCCCGCTCTTCTCTTCTTCTCGCTGATTGTTTTATGTTGGCGCTGTTCAAGAGTTGCCCCTCCTGTGGAAGGAAGGTCGCCCTCTTGGACAAACACCGTGAGTGCCTTTTCTGCTTGGGTGAGGGGCACAACGTTCAGGCCTGCCCGGTCTGTAGGCAGTTTACCCACCAGACCCTCCGCAACTGCGCAGCAAGACTAAAGTCTCATTGTTGGGAGGAGTCTCTGCGTGCCCAGAAGACCGAGGCCCACGGTGTCATGGCCGAGAAATCCTCTCGCCCAACGACCTCTTCATTGGCAGCAGCGGCGGCTGCCACGCCTTCCAACTCGTCGGTACTAGGCTTGGTACCGATCATGAAGCTCCCGAGGATCCCGAAGATCTCGGCTCCTCCGGCGCGGGAGGACCCTGTGGTCTCGCAGACCTCCTCCCCCTTCTCTAAGCCACTGACACCGGCTCAGAAGAAGCGTCCATCAACCCAGGGTGCCGGGAAGGAGAAGGCAAAGAAGAAGAGGAGGAAGGAGAAGAGACTCTCCCCTCAAGAGGAGACTCGTCTTCCGATGCCTCCGCCCACCCAGCCCTCCGAGGAACCAGAAGAGCTCCCAGAGGAGCAGGAGGCTATTGAGGAACAGATCCTCGAGCCGTCTGACGAGGAGCAGACTGTGGAGGTCCTGCCCTTGGAATCGCCCGAGTTCATAGAATCATAGAATCGTAGAAATGTAGAGTTGGAAGAGACCACACGGGCCATCCAGTCCAACCCCCTGCTATGCAGGAACACCCTCAAAGCATTCCCGACAGATGGCCATCTAGCCTCTGCTTAAAAACCTCCAAGGAAGGAGACTCCACTACACTCCGAGGCAGCATATTCCACTGCTGGACAGCCCTGACCGTCAGGAAGTTCTTCCTGAGGCTCAGGTGGAATCTCCTTTCCTGCAGCTTGAATCCATTGCTCCTTGTCCTGGTCTCTGGAGCAGCAGAAAACAAGCCCTCTCCTTCCTCTACATGGCATCCCTTCAAATATTTAAACATAGCTATCATGTCCCCTCTTAACCTTCTCTTCTGCAGACTAAACATACCCAGCTCTCTAAGTCTATCCTCATAGGGCATGTCTTCCAGACCTCTCACAATTTTGCTCGCCCTCCTCTGGACTTACTCCAGCTTGGCCATGTCCTTCTTGAATTGGGGTGCCCAGAACTGGACACAGGATTCAAGATGAGGTCTAACCAAAGCAGAGTAGAGTGGTACCAGTACCTCCCTCGATCTAGACACCATACTCCTATTGATGCAGTCGAGAATTGCATTGGCTTTCTTGGCTGCCGCATCACACTACTGACTCATGTTCAGCTTGTGGCCTATGAAGACTCCTAGATCCCTTTCACATGTACTGCTATCCAGCCACTTGTCCCCCATCCTATATTTCTGTATTCCATTTTTTCTACCAAAGTGTAGGACCTTACACTTCTCTCTTTTGAATTTCATTTTGTTAGCCTTGGCCCAGCTCTCCAATCTATCCAGGTCATTTTGAATTTTGATCCTGTCCTCTGGAGTATTAGCAACCCCTCCCAATTTGGTGTCATCTGCAAATTTGATGAGCATGCCCTCTATTCCTTCATCCAAGTCGTTGATAAAAATATTAAACAGCACTGGACCCAGGACAGAACCCTGTGGCACCCCGCTAGTCACTTCTCTCCAGGATGAAAACCAGCCATTCGTGATCACTCTTTGGGTTCGGTCGGTCAACCAATTACAAATCCAACTAACAGTAGCCCTGTCCAGCCTGCATTTTACTAGTTTCTTTGCAAGAATGTCATGGAGAACTTTGTCAAAGGCCTTACTGAAATCGAGGTATGCTACATCCACAGCATTCCCTTCATCTATCAAGCTAGTAACTCTACCATAAAAAGAGATAAGATTAGTCTGGCATGACTTATTTTTGAGAAATCCATGTTGACTTCTCGTGATTACCGCCTTGCTTTCCAAGTGATTAGAAACTGACTGGTTAATGATCTGCTCCAGGATCTTTCCGGGTACTGATGTCAGACTGACTGGGCAATAATTATTTGGGTCCTCTTTTTTTCCCTTCTTGAAGATGGGGACAACATTTGCTCTCTTCCAGTCTGCTGGAACTTCTCCTGTCCTCCAAGATTTCTCAAAGATTATAGCAAGCGGTTCCGAAATGACCTCTGCCAGCTCTTTTAATATCCTAGGATGCAATTCATCTGGCTCTAGAGTTGACGGCTGCGGTTACCCTGCTGGATCACCGTCCACCGGTCGACCACCGGGAGGAGGCTGTGGTCCGACATTGGCCTTTGCCTTCCCATAGGCCAGCCTCTAGACACGGTGACCCCTGCTCTCCTGACCAGAGAGCCAGGTCTCCATCCCCTCGACAACGGGAGATGAGCCTGGAGAGAGCCTATTCGAGGGACACCGTTTACTCCTCCGCCTCCTACCTCGGTAGGTACGGCAAGGAGCACCTCTGGCGTGAGCTCCCGGGGTCTTACCAATCCTAATCCCCGTTGTACCGGTATCAGTACCACCCCAATGTCTGATATTGGTCTCCAAGGCATCAGTCTCGTTCACCTCCCAGGGAAGTCCATCTCTCCCACTATGAGAGGATGCTGAGCTGATTACCTCGCCGGTCCGACTCACTGCGCCATCAGAGGTCCTGGGAGCCTTCACCTCGCTACAGGGCAGTGTCACCCCCTCCGCGGACAACGGTGACCACGACGTGTCCAACGCCACAGACCACTGTGGCCAAAGCGACGAGATCCGCGGCTTCAACATCACAGGCTGCCCACCACCCCCGGCCATCGGTGGCACCCCTCCAGGTCACACCTATCCCGACGACGACGTCGACCTCAGTACTGGCCCAGCCCACGCCTCTGACGGTGACTCTGGCTCTCCCTACCCGCAAACCTTCCCAGGACAGAGCAGCAGAGAGATCCCCGACACCATCATCGGAGTTGTATGAGTCCGACTTAGACTCCTCGGAGTCGACCCCATCGTCTCACGAGTCGCCTCTGCTGGAGTTTGGGGAACCGGGTCCGGAGTCGGCACCCGAGGATGTGTGTCAGTTTTCCGCGATCCTCCCCTGTATGGCCACGGCCCTCGCCCTGAAGGTTGCGGAACCAGCTCCAGCGGCTCAGGATCTGGTATTCCAATACCTGGAGACTGCGCCGCTCCCGTTCCTCCCAATGTTGATTGAGGCTATGAAGCAGCCTTCGGCGAAGCCGGCTTCAGCACAGCCAATACCTCACAGGCTGGAACATCTGTACAGGACGCAAAGAGAGAACGCGGAGTTCCTCTTTAGCCATCCTGTACCGAACTCGATAGTGGTCGAGTCCGCCCAGACTAAGGGAGGTAATCGAGCCCGTACCACCCCGCCGGATCATGAAGGCCGGAAGCTCGATTCCATTGGGCGATGTTTTTACTCCGCGTCCTCCTTGGTCACCAGGACCCTGAATACGATGGCATGCCTTGCTGCTTACCATTGTAACATCTTTGACCGGCTCGCCCCGCTCCTTGCTGAGCTGCCAGAGGAGTCCTGCGCTACCGCCACTAACCTCTTTGGTGAGGCTGTTGCGGTTGCCAACCAACAGATTGCTTCCTCGAGGCACGCCATGGAGGCTACCTCGAGGGTGATGGTAGGCGCGGTGGCCCTTCATTGGCATTCCTGGCTACAGTCATCTGGGATTCAGGAGGATGGCCGCCACAGGATCGAGGACCTTCCGTTTGATGGCCAGGGACTCTTCCGCATGTCGACGGACGAGGCTATGGATCACCTCGTCAAGGCCTGTCTGATGGCAAAGAAGATGGACATCAACCAGCCGGCCCAGTCCCACCGCAGCTTCGGCGCTTTGCCATCCTGGCGAAGGTCTTCTTCCTCCTCCGCATATCAACCGCGGTCACCGCGATCGACTGCGTCCTGACCGTCCACTTCATCCGCTGCACGGAGGCTTCCTCAAAGACACCCATCCTCTTCTTCCAAGAAGTCTTCGTCCGGATCGAAGTCACAGTTTTGATGTGTTGAGCGGGACTCTGCCAACTCCAATCTTCACCCTCCCAGCAAACCTTCAACATTAATCGAGCCTGGCCAGGCACCTCGCCCAGTGGCGAAAAATCACCACGGACTCCTGGGTACTTACCATCATCCGCCTGGGATACACCATAGAGTTCCAGGGCATTCCGCCGTGAGGGGTCTACCACTCCACCCCAGCCAGCTCGGTATTGCTGGGAGAGATCCAGTCCTTTCTGCAAAAGGGAGCGATCGAGAGACTTCCATCCTCAGCCAAGACCACTGGCTTCTTCTCGAGGTACTTCACGGTGCCGAAGGCGGACAGAACCCTGCGGCCCATCCTAGACCTCCGAGGGGTGAACAGCTACATCCGCCCTAAGAGGTTCAAAATGGTCACACTGCCCTCGATCCTGCCCTTCCTTCGACGATGGGACTGGTTCGCCTCCATCGATCTCAAGGACGCCTATTTCCACATCTCCATCTGCCCGCAGCACACACGGTACGTGTGGCACTTGCTACCAATACCGGGTGCTGCCGTTTGGCCTCTCGACCGCACCACGGGTCTTCACCAAGTGCATGGCTCCTGCGGATGAAAGGCGTTTCCGTCTACCCCTACCTGGACGATTGGCTCTTGGTGGCGTCCTGCCAACGGAAACTGTACGAGGACATTCACCGGACTCTGACCCTTCTCACTCGGCTCGGACTCAGGGTCAATCCAAAGAAGTCCCATCTCGAACCCATAAGGGTTCTTGACTTTATCGGGGCGACCCTGGTCTCGGTATCGGCGAGTGCGTACTTACCACTGGACAGGGCACGGATGCTTTGTCGGGCAGTGTCCGCCACCTTCCACGCTCCGACGTTGTTGGCCAGGAGGATCCAACAGCTCCTCGGCTACATGGCATCGACCACTGTTACCTACCTCTCCAGACTGCGCGCATGACCGCTTCAGCACTGGTTCGTCCGGGGCTTCGACCCACTCTGGGACAACCAGTCTCGCTGCTACCAGCTGCCTCGACAGGTGCATCAATCTCTGCTGTGGCAGTCTTACAGCCACCTCCTGCCGGGCATACCGTTCTGGGAGTATAACCCCTCGGTCACAGTGACAACGGATGCCTCCTTCTTTGGCTGGGGAGTGCACTCCGGTGACCTCAGAGTCCGCGGTCGGTAGATCAGACACGAGACTGCCCTCCATATCAACGCCCTCGAGCTACTTCAAATCTTCAAAGCTCTGCGGGCGTTTCGCCACCTCGTTGCAGGCCGCACACTGTTGATCCTCACCCACAACACGACGGTGGTCTGCTACGTCAACAGGCAGGGAGGGACTCACTCCACGACTCTCCTCAACATCACCCTTGACCTCTGGAACTGGTGCATCTCGCTCTGGATCCATCCAGTGGCGGTTCACCTGGCTGGGCAGGAGAACACCACAACGGACGCTCTCAGCAGGGACGCCTCATCTCGTCACGAGTGGTCCCTCTCCAGCGAGGCCTTCCAGATGGTTCGGGACCGATGGGGCAAGCCGACAATCGACCTCTTCGCCACCAACCGTGTCGTCGGTATTGCTCGAGGGCGGGCCGCGATCGCCACTCCATCGGCGACGTGTTCCAGTTTCGGTGGAACGAGGGATTCCTCTACACCTTCCCTCCATTTACTCTTCTGGGTCGCATGATATTGAAAATCCTCGTGGATCGAGCAGATGTCGTCCTTGTGGCACCGTACTGGCTGAGGCAGCACTGGTTCTGGCCTCTGTTTGAGGCTGCCTGCGGACGGCCGCCCTTGGCCCTCCGTGCCTGGAGGATATCGCCATAGACGACCCTGTCATTGGTAATGTCTTGACCGCAGCCAGGAAGGAATCGACTCGCCGCAACTACCACTACAGGTGGTGGCGCTTCGTTCTCTTTGCCGAGGAACGTCGAGAGTTGCCGTCGCCTGTCAACATGCTGACCGTGCTCCACTTCCTCTTGCACCTTCGACAGCAGGGTCTAGCCTTCCTGTCGCTGAAGGTGTACCTCACCGCTATCGTGGCATACCAACCACCACGGTCCCCTTTGGCTGCTCTTTTCCAAGAGGGTACCGTCAAGCAGTTTCTGAAGGGCCTGCAGCAGCTCTACCTGCTGGTATCGCCGCTGCTACTGCCGTGGTCATTATCGTTGGTGCTGTCGCAGCTGACAAAGCCACCCTTCAAACCGATGGCGACTGCAGATGACAGGCTGCTCGCCATGAAGACTGCCTTCTTGGTGGCGGGTGGGAGAGCTGACAGCCCTACGATGTGACGAACCGTACCTGGTCTTTCACAGGGACAAGGTGATCCTTCAGCCTGACATCTCATTCCTGCGGAAGGTGGTGTCCAGTTTCCACCTGAGGCAGGACATCATCCTGCCCACCTTCTACCTGGACCCGACTACACTCCTTGGATGCTCGTTGGGCCTTGGCATTCTATAAGGACAGGACTGCCTCTTATAGACAGACCCCGCACCTCTTTGTGTGCTATGGCAGGCGTCGAAGAGGCCACAAAATATCCACCCAGAGCTTCTCCAAGTGGGTGGCCCAGACTATCCACCTGGCGTATGAGCTTGCCAAGAAGCCTCCACCAGACCTTCTTCGGGATCATTCCACTAGAGCCGTGGCAACATCTTCAGCCCTCCTACAAGGAGTCGACCTGCAGGAACTCTGCCATGTGGCGACCTGGTCCCAGCCATCGACCTTTGTGCACCACTACAGGTTGGACTGCCGGTCCCGGAGGGATGCTCGATTTGGACATGCTGTGCTGGCTTCTGTTCTGTAGGACCTGACCCACCATCCTACTGGTAAGCTACACAGTTTCCTAATGTATGAGGCACAGAGACCATGAAGAAGAAGAACAGGTTGCTTACCTGTAATTGTGGTTCTTCGAGTGGTCATCTGTGCCCTCATACATGCCCACCCAACCTTCCCCTCTTTTTCAGGTCCCACTTGACTCAGCAGACCAAGAACTGAGGAGCGACCGTTGCTCGGCGGGTTGAGCATGCACAGTATGGATACTTTCTGGCCTCTTCGACACCTGCCATAGCACACAAAGAGGTGTGGGGTCTGTCTATAAGAGGCAGTCCTGTCCTTATAGAATGCCAAGGCCCAACGAGCATCCAAGGAGTGTAGTCAGGTCCGAGTAGAAGGTGGGCAGGATGGGGGATGGGTTCCCGCCAAGCTATCGAGCTCTAGAATCTTCCAAATGCTACTGCGCAGGCGCGAAAGCTCCTAATGTATGAGGGCACAGATGACCACTCGAAGAACCCCAGTTACAGGTAAGCAACCTGTTCTTCTCCTACCTGAAGGTCTGTCTCAGCACAATAGTGACCTACCAATCTACCACATCTTTATCCACTACACTGTTCTCTGGACCAGTGGTGAAGAGATTGCTGAAGGGTCTGGCCACCTGTACCCCCCCAGCGACTCCACCCACTCCTCTGTGGTCCCTGCCACTGGTTCTATTGCAGCTCACCAGAATACTGTTGGAACTCTGGCAACCACAGATGACTGCGCCTCATTGCCTGCTGGGTGAGCAAGCTGACAGTCTTTCACTTGCACTCCCCATAGCTTGTCTTCCATCAGGACAAGATGGTCCTATGGCCAGATATCATGTTCTTGCCTTAGGTGGTATCAGAATTCCACCTCAATCAGGACATCATCCTCTTCATGTTCTATCCTCAGCCCACCTCACTGCTGGAACAGTCTCTCCACTCCCTGGATGTCAGATGCACTCTGGTCTATACACCCAGATGAAGGCCCCATTCCAGCAGACCAACAGTTTTTTTGTCTGTTATGGGGAAACAAGTATTCTCCTAACCTTTTCTACAAATGGGTAGCACACACCATCTGTCTGGCCTACTACCTGCCAATACAGTATGCCTCAAAGTCCTTCAGACCACTTTACTAGGGCCACTGCCTCAGTGGCACTGCTTTGCCACATCCTCCTGCCAGATCTCTGCAAAGTGGCAATCTGTTCACAGCCGTCCACTTTCATACAGCACTGCAAGCTGAATTGGAGAGCAGGGGTGGATGCCAGCTTTGGGTATGCTGTCCTCTCATATGTCTTCCAGTGACCTGCCCACTATCTTACTGCCAAGAACACTGTTGGCCGGATCACATGCATGCAGCCCCAGAACCAGGCCCAGCAAAACTCCCTGTGGAATTACCATCCAGGTATCAAGACTGTGCAGATGTGTTTGACAAGAAGGAGGCAGACTGGCTGCCTCCTCAGTGGCCGTACAACTGCGCCATCGACCCGGTCCCTGGTGCACCGATTCCAGCTGGTCGCCTATACTCCCTGTCAGAGCCTGAACTGGCAGCTTTGCGGTACTTTCTAGAGCAGAACTTGAGCCGTGGCTTTATTAGGCCGTCAACTTCGCTGGCGGGGGCCCGGTGCTGTTTGTCTACAAGAAGGAGGGCTCTCTGAGGCTCTGTAATGATTATAGAGTTCTTAACCTGATTACAGTCCAAAACCAGTACCCGCTGCCACTGATTCCTGAACTCCTGGAGTGCTTGTGGCATGCCAAGGTATTCACCAAGCTGGACCTGAGGGGAACCTACAACCTGGTGAGAATTTGGGCTGGAGATGAATGGAAGACTGCCTTTCAGATGTGGTATGGCCACTATGAATATACGGTCATGCTGTTTGGTCTTTACAATGCTCCAGCAGTCTTCCAACATTTTGTAAACAATGTCTTCTGGAGCTATTTAGACTGTTTTGTAATCATCTACCTGGATGACTTTTTAATTTAATCCCCCAGCCAGGTGGCCCATGATGCCCATGTCTGTGCTGTACTCCAGCACTTCTGGGGGCACCAACTGTTTGCCAAACTGGAGAAATGTGCATTTGACCTCACTGAAGTGGACATCCTGGGGTATTGGGTATCATCTAGGGGGATCGAGATGGACTCTGCCAAAGTGGAGGCAGTGACTTCCTGGCAGCCTCCTCATAACTGGAAGGAGCTACAGCGGTTTTTGGGATTTGCAAACTTCTACCGGAAGTTCATCTTCAATTTTGCCTCTTTAGTAGCCCCCCTTACCCAGTTGCTGCATGGGAAGGTGCTTTTTCAGTGGACCTCTGATGCTCAACAGTCATTCCAGACCCTTAAGGCTTGCTTGCCTCCACACTAATCCTGCAGCAGCCAGACCCCCAGACTCCATTTGGTGTGGAAGCTGACGCATCTGATGTGGCTATGGGGGGGTGCTCCTGCAACCTGCCAGCTCTGACTCCTGCTCTGTGCCTACTTCTCACGTCAGCTTACTCTTTCGGAATGCAACTACATCATCTGGGAGAACAAGCTCCTGGTGATCAAGATGGCTTTTGAAATGTGGCATCACTTGCTCAAAGAAGTGGCTAACCCAGTTGAGCTCCACACTGACCATCACAACCTGGAGTACTTCCGGACAGCACAAAAGCTCAACCAGCGACAGAAACGGTGGGCACTCTTCTTTGCCTGTTTCAATTTCAAATTGAAATATGTGCCATGTTCCCAGAACCAGCAGGCTAATAATCTGTCGCAGAAATCCGAGTGCATGTCTGATGTCCTATCTCAGTCCTGGTGTAGCTGATAAATCAAACAAAACAAACTGAATATCTCCCAGCTTGTTACTTACTTCCAGATGGTAAGCAAAAAGTCGTAAATAAAATCCAACATAAACAAAGTCCGGCAGAGTTTCACAGCAAAGGAGTGTCCAAGGTCAGTCTGAGCATTTGTCAAGACATCCAGCAAGGTAGCAAGTCAGATAAGCTGTGACAACTCTTTGAGGGAAAGGATGCCAGTTAAATAGGTCCCAAGCGTAGCACAGCTGAGACTTGATTGATTGTTGCCAGTTATAAATCCTGAGAAAGCTATGCTGGCTCTCTCTTTGCTGCCTGTGAAGTGTGAAGCTGGGTCGAGGTAAGTGTTCCTCTATATCTGAAGAGGCAGGACTCTCTGTTGGCGCTGAGATTCCTCAGTCTCAGGGGAGTGAACTACTATATCAGGCCCAAGCAGTTTTGGATAGTTACTCTTGCCACCATCCTCCCTTGCTACAGAAAGGGAACTGGGTCTCCACCCTGGAGCTGAAGAATTCCTATTTCCACATTTCCATAAGGACAAATCAGAAGATTTCTCGCCTTTGTAGTGGGCAAGAAGGTGTTGTTACCCTGTAAATTGGGGGTCCCGGGAGGGGTGCCCAAATACCAAACAAACCTAGCAAAGATGGGGAAATTAGCTGGAGCACTCTCTTGGCTAACAAGAGGAAGAGCAACGCAGTGGAATCTTTTATCCTATGTATACCAGTTCAGGTCAGTGAGGAGTCAAGCAGTTTCAAAATACTAACAGTATTTATTAAACATAAAATAATAAAGACACAAGCACACTCCTAACTAGAAAAGGAAAGAAAGAGAATTTGGGGAATGGGCAATATGCCACCTGTCTGAAGTCCTGGAGACACCAATTGAAGAGGAGGAAACCCGGCGTAGCGGCCAAGGGGAATCTGCTGGACCAAGCGGCAGGAGCTTCAAGTGATTTCAGCAAGTGATTTTCAGCAAGGTTCGATGAGAGTTCCAGATGGTTCAAGTGATCCAGCGAGAGTTCCAAAGAGCTCTCAGAACGGGGGATTTTTATAGGGAGAAGAACGACCGCAGGCTAGTCTGGTCTCTGGAGTTGGCTGATCTAAAGAATGTATCTGTTTTTGTAACTACTTGTAACTTAAGCGTACCTGGAAGGGGGGAGCCTCTCATGTGTATTATTGTCTTGTTTATTTGCATGCCTTGAATAAATGCTTTTCTGTAAAGCCTCTGTTTTTTCTCCATTTCCACACCAGTCATTGGCACACGCTTAGATAGGACTTCTCTCACTCAGAAGGGAGAGGTGAGAGGGAAGGAAAGCATAGGGATTGGCAAGCCACTGAGCAGAGTCCCACTGTACTGTTCAGTTAATCCAGAATTCAGTGGGTGGTGGCAGCAAGAATTAGTAAACACTAGGGGGATTTCCAGCTCCTTTTCAAGGGTGAAAGTCAGGCTTGAGGGGGCTCCAGTATGACAATAAGTTTTGGGCTGGAGACAAAGCCTCTGATAGGTCAGAATTTACATGATTGAATTATAGTTCGAATTGACAATGGTATGGCCGGTATGTAGATGCGGCTAGCTCGGCCGTTAAGTGCCTAGCTTGCCAGGGTGTTCTGTCAGGCAGAGAGTCCTTTTGTTTTACTGTGCAATTGTAATTAAGGTGTTTGTGTTGGGAGGTCTCCTCCTGAAGCAGATCTGGCAATATCTGGTGTTTTAGTGAGAGCAACAAGTATCATCCATGCCTAGCTTTGCACTTGTTCGGCGGGGCCTCACAAACACCTGGCTGGTGGCAGAAGGCCGAATTATGATATCAAAAATGATATCTTTGCTTCACCAAAGATCAGACCAGATTGCAGTGGTAACAGTATACAGGTTTTGTGTTCTCCCTTTTGGTCTCAGTACACATCGAGGGTGTTCACAAAGGTCACGGTGGTAGCAGCTGTGTTACGTTAATGAAGTATCTGTTAAGTTTCTAGGTCTTTCGGTGCCTCTGTCTAAAGAGTTGTATGTGTTGTTTTTCCGTCTTGCCTCTCTGCTGCTAGCAGCCTTGGGAGATGAACAGCTTGACCCAGACAGCAATAAGAACACCTGGCCTCTCTCTGCTGTGAGAAAGCTGGGATGTTTGGATTAAGGTGGTCACACAGAAGTGTATAATTGCAGTGAGAAGATTCCTCACTGTCTTTCTCTCTGCTCCCCCCTCTCCTCTGTACAGCCTGCATTTTACAGCCTCTCTGTGTGTCACTCCTGAACACAGAGAGAAGCATAATGGATTTTTTCCTGCCTTCCTGATACCTGTATGCTTCTAATATTCCCTAATGCAATAAAGAAATAGAATAGTGTTTGAAACTATTTTTTGTCCTGGACTCTGGACTCTGTTTTTTGACTCTGCTGGTTTTTTGGTATCAGCCTGGCCTGAAGCCCTGAAGTTGTGTGGCTGCCCTTTTTGTGTGGGTCATGCTTCTTCCTTGATGCACCCGGAGTACAGCGTGGACCCTGGCGATACTCCAACAGTATCATCCTCTTTCCTTATATCAATGACTGGCTTATAGTTGCACCCATACAAGACTGCCTACTCCAATACATAGAATTCATTGTTGAACTTTTGAACAGTCTTGGTCTCATAATCAACCGCAACAACTCTCATCTGGTACTGCCTCACGAATAAAAATCATTGGAGCTCTTCTAGACTCTCGAGCCAAAGCTGCCTTTCTTTCAGATAGGTGGGAGAGACTCCATGTGATCTCAAGGTTTCAACATTCCAAGTGTGTCAAGGCAAGACCCAGCAGGTCCTCCTCAGGCTGATGGCCTCCAGAACTGCGGTAATATCTCTCAACAAACTTCACATGAACCTGCGCAGTCGTGGTTCCTCCATGTCTTTGATCCTATTCGTCACTGTCCATCACGGCTGCTCACAACACTGAGATCAGTCTCCTGCTCTCTGGTGTGGTGGCAGGATGATCACAGTGTCCTAGTGGGTATGCTCTTCCTGCCTTGTCCACTGTTGATAGCTGTAACAGACACCTCTTTGAGTGGGTGGGGAGCCCACTTTGACGAACTCATGGTTAGAGGCTGATGGCCGACAGCCAAGAAGGAGCATCACATAAACACCCTGGAGTTCCTCACCATAATCAAAGCCTTCATGACCTTCAAGTATCATTTCTGGAACAAAGTGGTTCAGGTCTTCATGGACAACACCACAGTAATGTACTGTATAAACAAAGAGGCACTCACTCCAAGCCTCTCCTTGGCGTGACCCTGCGACTGTAGGACTGGTGCCTAGACAGGTGGGTGTTTCCTATACTTTTGCACCTCTCCAGAGATCAAAACTTTCAGACTGATCTCAGTCCCTTTGTCCATGAGCAGAAGCTGTATATGGATACTCTGAAAAACATCTTCAAGATGTGGGGCAATCCTCAGATAGATCTCTTTGTGTCCCTGGTCAACAAACAGTGGCACATCTTTTGCTCCGGGGTGGAACAGCCAACAGCTCTCTAGGTGATGCATTCCTGTTCAGCTGGAGAGGTCCTGTTGTGTACGCTTTTCCACCGTTTCCCCTCATCTCCAGGGTGTTGGCAAAGTTGTGTCAGGACAGAGCTAGGGCTCTTCTGATCACTCTGTGATGGCCCAGGTCGTCATGGTTCGCTCCTTTGTTGACACTGTTGAAGGGTCCGTTTCAGAGGTTGCTATCCAGACCGAACCTCCTCACTGTCTAAGATGGTACTGTGAGACATGCCAGTGTTCACAACCTCATGGTTACAGCATGGAACCTTCTCCATTAGCATTGTTACCTTAACCCATGAGGCAAATCATTAAAGCCACCTACAAGGCTTTGCCTAGAAAGTTCTGCTGCTACAAATAGGAAAAATTTAATTTCCTTCAAAACAGGCATCTTGACGTCGATACGTTCAGTACCATTCACCTTCTGGATTTCTTGGGATTGCTTTTTAACAAAGGACTCTCACTCTTTTCTATCAAATGTGACCTGTCAGCAATTTCCTGGTAGATGCAGAATCAGGGAAGACCATCCTGCTTCTTGGATTCCATCATCAAGAGGTTCCTGAAGGGTTATAAAAACCTCCATCCACATGTTATACCATGGGTACTGTCCTGGAATTTACAGCTTGTTTTGTCCGAGCTTTCAGAGAGACCCTTAGAGCCTATGGCTACCTGTGATATCCATTTGCTATCATGGAAAACAACCTTTTTGGTGGCTGTCATGGCTGCAAAAGGCAGGTGAGCTCTGTGCTCTCAGAGTGGATTGTAACGCACGGGGAAAAAACCACCTCCCGTCAGTGCCAAGTGGGAAGGGCGCACCTAAGCCTCATGCTCAAGGCTTGCTCAGCCTGACACTTCTTTGTGTTCAGGTCTGAACTGCCAGGGAGATCTCTGAATCAAGCCAGGGCTAGAAGAAACCAGCCTGCTTCAGTTCTGCCTTTATGAGAATGCAATCCCTTCCTCACTCTTGTCCACCCCCCCGGCTTCTTCTTTTCAGGACTTTTCCATCTTTACTGCCTTCCCTAAATCTGCCCTTCTCCCAGATGTAAGAATCAGCAGTGATTTATATTTTCCAAGACTGTGGTACTGATGGCACAAAGGTCAAGATGGTATTATTGGTAGCATGTATATTCCAGAATTCAAAATAAGATTCTGGGAGACTGTTATATAGAACACAGAACTTTAAACATTTATTGTAACACTATTGCTTAAATTTGTTTTGTATCTCAATGTTTATAAACAGCACACCATTCTTCTCTCTCTCTCTCTCTTTCAGTTCATTCACTATCTCTTGTACACTCAATTTCTCAGTTCTCTTTCCCACAGAGCTCTTCAAATCTCCAACCTCCCCAAACACACCACAAATCACACTCCTCTCTTCAATCACTTTCCAGACAGCTAAAATCCGTTATTTTCCTCTTTCCACCAGTCCCTCCCTGGGGCTATCCAAGGTTCCATTTCACCAGCCAATCAGTTTAAACACTCTCAGTTGCCAAGGAGGCTCTGTTGTCAAGACCCCGTCCCATCAGGTTCGTCACATGGATCAACTGTATGTTTGATTCCACAAGGAAAAGGTGATGCTTTGACCTTACATCTCATTTCTTCCAAAGATTGTTTCATCTTTCCACCTCAATTAGAGTAACATACTTCCTGCTTTCATGCAACAGCCTTCTACAGACCTGGAGTGCAACCTCCATTTTTTTGACATCTGGTGGGCTCTGGACTTCTATGTGCAGTGTACAGCAAAGTTCAGAAACTGTCAGACTCTTCATATGTTATTCCTCCATTGAGAAGGAACTGCCGTTATCAAGACTGTCCAAGTGGATGGCCTCCACCGTTTGTCTTGACTGTGGACTGGCTGGCAAGCAGCCTCCTAAACAGCTGAGGAACCATTCCACTAGGGCTCTGGCTGCCTCCACAGCCTTCCTCCAGGGTGTACCACTGGATGAGATTTCAAAGCTGCTATGTGGGCACAGCCTTCTGTTACCCTAAAAGTGGAGGACTCTTTGAGGTCCCCCAGTAGTACAAACAATTTCAGTGCAAAAATGGGGAATTAGTTGGTTCTAATTAAGAAGGCTGCAAGAGGCAGGGTAACTAGCAGGCTCTTTCCACCAGTGTTTGTGGGGTCCTTGCGGGAAAACCAGTCAAAGAGTCAAGAGCAAACTGAAATGTTTTTTATTGAAGGGTATTACTCACGCATGCACACAAGATAACAAAGAGTCACATATTCACACAAGAGCTAACTGAAGGATAAAAAGGAGGAAAAATTATGGATAGTGAGGTTGAGATTTTGGGGTTATAATTATGAGTCCAGAAGAGTGGTGAAGTGGCTCAGACTTGCATCTAAGGGCAGCCTAAACTGGGCTTCAGAGTGACCCAGTGATGCCTAGCAAAGAAAAAGCTGCAGCTAGCTGGTAAAAATGAGAGATTTTTGTACTCTAAATCTGCCTGGAGGGTATGTGTGCAAATGATTCTCTGGTAAGGCAGACAAAGGAGTTTGCACCTCGGACAATTGCATACAGGGTAAGTTGATGGTCTTAACATGGAGGTGACAAAGTCAGTAGCTGACTTGATAGCCTTATATTATTTGGGCAGGAAGGTACACAAAGGAATAGGTGTTGAAGGAAGGAGGTGATGGGGTAGGCCGATCAAGTCTTCTCTTGGAACGTTGAAAACTTTTAATCTCAGCAGTGGCTAACTGGAAATTTGTTAGCACTTGAATGCTTCTGGTATAGCTCAGCTAAGCCCGTGAGGGGTCTTGTGACCTGTTTATCTGGCCAACTTGTGTCTTATTTGGCCTGCTTCCAGCCATAGCAGTGTATGATTTATATTAATTAAGCCCTATCAAATGTGGGGTGTGTGCAGCTCCTAACACTTCAACCTTCATTTCTCATTACAGACTGGATAATATATCAAGATATAACACTGTGTTTGGGAGGGCAGTGTTGTTTTCTTCTGTTGCATGACACTCCCACCTCCCATGGTTAGTAGCTCACTGGTCTATTTGTGGGAGTCACAGAGAGCATCACCACCAAGAAGAAGAAGAAGAAGAAGAAGTAGTTATAGAATCATAGAATCATAGAGTTGGAAGAGACCACGGGCCATCCAGTCCAAGCCTCTGCCATGCAGGAACCCACATCAAAGCACTCCCAACAGATGGCCATCCAGCCTCTGCCTAAAAACCTCCAAAGAAGGAGATTATACCACACTCCAAGGCAGCATATTGCACTGCTATTCAGCTCTGACCGTCAGGAATTTCCTCTTGAGGTTCATGTGGAATCTCCTTTCCTGCAGCTTGAATCCATTGCTCCTTGTCCTAGTCTCTGGAACAGTGAAAAACAAGTTCATTCCCTCCTTGGCATGACATCCCTTTAAATATTTAAACATGACTATCATGTCCCCTCTTGCTTACCTGTAACTGTGGTTCTTTGAGTGGTCACCTGTGGACTGTCACAACCTTACCTTACCTCCTCTCTTTGTGTCCTGCCTGTCCTTCTGTCCTTTGGCTGCTGCCTCAAGTGGCCATGAAACTGGTAGCTTAGGCAGGAAGGTGGCTTATGTAGCCATTGGGGATGGAGGCGGGGTTCCCACCAAAATGCTTGCTATGAAGCTTTAGAAGGTTCCAAACAGCACTCTGTACATGTGCAGATGACCCATTTGTGTGAGTTCACAGATGACCATTCGAAGAACCACAGTTACAGGTAAGCAACCTGTTCTTTTTTGAGTGTTCATCTGTGAAGTCACAGAACGCCAGCTCGTCCTCCCCTGATTGTCTAATTTTCCCTCTCCTTAGCTTCTGGGCTGCTGCTTTGGCAGCCATGGAACTGAGGGTTTGAGTGGAAATCAGTCTGGTCATATGGAACAGGGGGAATGGGCTACTGTCAAAGTGCCTGCGTAACAGCGCTAGAAGATTCCGCATGATGCACTGTGCAAACACAGTAAACCCATTTGTATCACCACTCAAAGAATCACAGTTACAGATAAACTACTTGTTCTTGTCCCTTAGTTTCTGCTGTGAGGCTGCACTCTTACTTAAAGTTCCAGATTAGGTTAGATTCCTCATAACTGAGCATACAGCCATATCTATCACTCTCTTTTCTGATCTGAGGAGCTGTGGTTTTTGCTCTAAATCTTCATAAGTGCTGTGGAGTAAACTCTGCTGTGCATTTCAGCTCATGATATATTTTTTAACCGTCTTTTTCTCTTTTTTTGTGAGCTGGAAAATTAAAGAATAGTTCCAATATCCATATCATAGGAGAATGCATTAGAAAAGTGACCATAATTGATAATGGTTTGTGTGTGAGAGAGATAATTTCATTTCAGACAAATGTATTGTTTTTACTTGATTGCTTTTACAGATATGAAGTAAATGAGCCAGGTAATCTTATTCTTCACATAGTTTGAATGCTCTCACTCAGAGTGTCTGAGGGACACTGTTGTGACATGAGAGCTTTAGTTCTCGAGATGGCAAGGAGGAGAAATCCACGACGTTTGGGTTTATCCCCATGTGCCAAATGGAACCAGCAGGAATTCTCAATCTTTCACTTACAATTGTTAGAATCTCTCCCTTCTCCAACAGTTTTCTTTTACCTGCCGAGTGAACTGGTTGGGATTTAGCCCTTCTCCAAATAATTGATGTATTAGGTTTAGTATGGAAAAGAAAACGGAGGAAAAAGGAGCTGAGTTTTAAAAGAAAAATGCCAGAATTGCAGAAAGAGATAAATTCCCAGATACCCGCTGCTCCGCAAGTCTCTGAGGAAGGAATAAAGGAAAGCGCAAAAGTTGCCTTGTCTCAGATACCCTCAGATAAGCAGGGTTCTGAGTGTGGGAAAGGAGAAAAAGGAAAAGGCAAATTATCCCAGATAGCTGCCAGTCCACGAGTCTCTGAGGATGACAAAAGTGGAGTGCTCAGAAAAGTTTTTGTTTCCTCTAGTGAGAACGAGTTAGAGGAAGTACAAGCGGTATGCAGCAGTAAAAAAATTGATAGGATGGACGGTAAGATTAAAAAAGTGATGTTACTTACCAAGAAGGATGCAAAAGGTAAAAAGAAGGAGTCAGGATTGAGTTCTGGCTTTTTTAAGGTGCTGAAAAAGGCACCTCCAGCGCCTGGATTTCAAATTCAGGCTGCCATCTTGTTTTTTCTGATTCCAAGGAGATGGTAGGGGCTCGAAAGGAGTGCTCTTCAGAGGCCACAGAAGTTCCAGAGGGGCTGACGCAGCATCCGGTAGGCATGAGGGCGGAAGTGTCAGAAATTGGTTTTGGAGCATGTGTGACTTCTCCTTCGATGTCTGCGCAGCTGCGTAGAGAGGAGATTATCCCTCCTCCACCCCTTCCTCCCCACCAGCCATTTTGGAATGACCATGAAGGTGCTTTCAGCATGGGAGCAATTCATTTCCAGCAGGATAAAGACTGACCTTTGGAAGATGGTCAGTATACGAAGCAAGCTGCTTCACATATTTACAGGGGCGAATACGTGACAGGAGGAGGTGAGAATAAATTCATCGCTAGAGATGTAAGACAATGCTTTATGAGTTCCATGGTGAGATTTTATAATGAGCATGGGCCTAATACAGTTTGTAATGCTGCTACTGCTAATGAATTGCAATCTATGATTAGACAAACTAGGAAGTATACTATCAGCAATGAAAAATCAATTTAGTGATTGGAGTAATGCAAATATGACGAATTTTCAACTTGATTCTGATATGATGAAATCTACTGCGAATGAGAGAAGTAAGATCAGCAAGAATCTAAGAGAAAGAGAGGAAATATTGGAAGTTAATCAAAATGGAAGTAAGAAGAGAAAGTTGGATGTGAGCTTAAGAGGAGGTCAGGATGTAGTTGGTACTGGTGGTAAGAAGAGTTTGGGGAAGTCAAATGATGTGAGCATCCTGGATATGGAAATAGATGGAAGTCAAGAGGAGGAGATGCAAGTTGATGAGGAGGATATTGGAGATTCTGCAGGGGAGAATCCTCAGAAATAGAACCATCTGATTTAAAGTCATTATCCCCGTGAGTATCTGCCAAATCTGGTTCCTCATCACTTTCAGATTCAGTGTTGATTTGTTCAGAGTGTGACAAAGCAGATTCCTCAACTCTAGTCACTTTGGACCTACAGGTAGACTTTTTTGGTAAACACACACCAGCATCATTTGATTCAGCTTGAATAACTTTTGTATCATCAGGAAAATCACGTGAAAATGAAGGATTCATTGAAGTAGTTTGTTGACTGCTTAATAATGACATTACATTCAAATTCAATGAATTGTCCAACTTGCAATACAGTTTTTAAACTTGTTATGTATTTTGTGAAATCATTTCACTAATCTTGTTTGCTTATTAACATGCACCTCCATTTCTTCAGCAATCATTTGTCACCTCCCTACTACACTCAGACACATTCCCCTGGGAAGACATTGAGGACATAGGAGGTTCAAATCCTACTTCTTTACGTTCCATAGGCATTGCAGTTTGACTCCTAGTGAATAATGACACCATACACAATGCTAAATTGCCCTGTGCTACTGTATTCGCTAATGCAGAAGGGCAAGGAACTGCTGACTGAGAGACTGCCATTTCTCCGGGCAGAGGCTGCTCGCATGTTTGAGTGAGATTGGTTGTGTTGCTGGCGAGCTTGGATTGGTCAGGAGAGCTCTTTCCTCTCATAGCCCCCCTCCCTTGCTTTCTGAACGCCTCTTTTCAACATGGCCACCGGAAGTTAAAGGAGCGGTTGGGAACCCTTCCCCGCCCTTAATGGACTTCACAGCATTACCAGGTAATTTTCCTTTCACCTTCTTTTTATTATAATACATATTTTCCAATGGTCTTAGGCGACCCCTGTGAAAGGGTCGTTCGACCCCCAAAGGGGTCGCGGCCCACAGGTTGAGAACCGCTGCTTTATGCTGTTTAAAGGTGAGTTGCTTTTTGGTGGGCAGCCATTGGATAAGGTGCTGGTAGAAAATAGAGAGAAAAAGCAAGTGATGCCAACTTTGTAGAAAAAGAAAGTGGATAGGAAGCCTTTTTGAGGTTTTTTTTTACTCCTTTTGAGGAGGTAAAGGACTAGGAAGACAATCAGAGTTCAGGTTTGGAAGACAACAGTGGAATAGAGCAAAAGGACAATTTAATAGGACAGGACAATTTGGTAGACGGAGTCAGGGATAAGGTAGAGGATCGGGTTCTGCTCTGAAGAGGAGGAGAACTCAGATCTGACAGAAGGATTTCGAGAATAGGGGGAAGACTTCTGCACTTCGGCACTTATTGGTCTCAGATAACAACAGATCAATAGGTATCAAAGGTTGTGAAATTCAGGTACAAGATTTTGTTCGACAGGGTGCCATGTTGGCGGATTCCAGGGGACATGCTGTATGCCAGCACGGTCCACACAACGTCTGGGCTTCCAAACTGGTAGACTCAAAAAACCATCACATTGGTTCAAAACCAATAAAGTCCAGAACTGAGGCCAAAGTATAGTTGCAAAAACTAAACTAGTGTTTATTTAAGTAACATAAGTGAGTAACATAAAAACATCAGAAAGCTAGGTGAAATCCATTGCGCTTCTCTCTCCTCTTACAGCATGATGGAGAGAGAGCAAAAACAGCAAGCAGGCGATAAGTGTACTAGCACAGTAGCACAGCGAGCACAGTGAATGAGTTCTCATACAGCAGATAAAGCTATTGAAGGATGTTTATCCAAACAACCCCAGATTTCCCCACAGGAACTCAGAAGGCAAGCCAGATGTCTCTCATCACACTGGCTGGGTCAGTTTGACCTGCCTGTTACCATGACCACGAGACAGCAGAGGAACAAGACTGAAACTTTAACCCTTTAGTCATGGAACCGGAAGGCCTGACACTTTAACATGCCAAAGGTCAGATATGTGTCTTCCCCAGTAGGCAGGAGTGTAGGAAGAGGAAGATAGTTTTGAAAGAAATAGTTCATCTATTGGAGATTGGTGGAGTGGAGGAAGTCCCAGAAAAACAGAATTTTTCTGGCATTTACTCCATTCTTTACAGTGCTTAAAAGCAACGAGAAGCATTGTCCTGTGTTGAATCTAAGATGACTCAACCAGTTTGTGAGGTATTTGAGGTTCAAGATGGAGACGCTTCAAACAATAAAGAATTTACAGTTAGGGGACTGGATGGCCTCCATCGATTTGAAGGAGGCGTATCTTCATGTGCCCATGGATGTCAAGGACAGAAAATACCTGAGGTTTCAGTACATGAACAGGCATTTCCAATTCAGGGCCCTGCCTTTCAGGTTGGCTTCGGCACCGAGGGTGTTTATGAAGGTTTTGGTACCTCTGGTGGCATTCCTAAGACAATGAGGTGTGCATCTTTATCCATATCTGGATGACATATTAGTGAAGGCCAGTTCTCGAGAACAATTGTTTCAGGATTTGAGTCAGACCATTCTTTGTTTAGAGAGGTTTGGATTTCTAATAAATTACAAAAAGAGTCAATTGAAACCAACAAAATTGCTGACTCATTTGGGTGTTCAGATACAGAGAGGGATCTAGTGTGTCTGTAGGAGGAATGGAGACAGAAGGTCAAGCAGATAGCTCAGTCAATAGGTGTTTATGAGGTCAGCGGATTTAATGATATTAGATCATGTTATGTGAATTCTAGTCTCAACGGTTCAGTTAGTGCCCTGGGAAGGTTCCATTCCAGGGGTTTTCAGAGACTGTTGGTCCCACATCAGAGCAACATTGGAAAGAAAAAACATTATTTGGTGTCCTTACCCCATCAGTCGAGAAAGGAGTGGAGTTAGTGGGCGAAAGACTCCAATTTAAACAAAGGTGTTCAGTTGAGGATAGAAAGATATGTAATGGTTACAACAGATGCAAGCCTAACAGAATGGGGAGCACAGTGTCAAGGTATGTTGGCCCAGGGGATATGGATGGGATCAGACAAGAGGCGCAGTATCAATTTCCTAGAGCTGAAAGCAGTTCATTTGGTGGTCCTCCAGTTTGTTCATTTAGTGAAAGGTCAGCATGTCCAAGTATGGGCGGATAACATAACAGCAAGAGCATATGTTGTTCATCAAGGTGGTCTGCATTCAAAATTTCTGATAGTAGAGGCGGACAAGCTTTTCTGCTGGGGAGAGAAAAATCTGCGGTCAATTACAGCGGTTTATTTGAAAGGAAAGTTAAATGTCAGGGCAGATTATTTGAGCAGACACAGTTTCCATCCAGGGGAGTGGATGCTGAATTATGCAGTATATCTAAAGATGAGCAGGAAATGGGACCCTTTTCAGATAGACTTGTTTGCCTCGAGAAAGAATGCCAGGCTGAAAAAGTATTTTGCAGTCGATGGCAGTCGTCAGGCGGAGGCAATAGATGCTTTGTTGGTTCCCTGGCCAGGGGGACGACATTATGCCTTTCTACCACTCCAGATCATGCAGCAGGTGCTCTTGAAAATAAAGCAGGAGTGAGCAGAAGTTGTGTTAATAGTGCCGCATTGGCTGAGGAGACTGTGGTTTTCTCTTCTGAAGCAACTGTCGGTGAGGAAACCATGGAAGTTATAAATTCAGAGAGATCTGCTGTCTCAGGGACCAATCATTCAAATCCACAGTGGCTGAATTTGCTGGCTTGGGACTTGAAAGGAAAGCCTTAGAGATGCATGATTACTCTTCTGCAGTGATTGAAACTATTTTGTTGTTGAGAAAGAAATCAACACAAAACATATATAACATGGTGTGGAAAGCTTTTGAAAAATGGAGTGTTGAGAGACAGCTCAGATTGGCAGACATTGAAGTTAAGCATATTTTACAGTTTTTACAGGATGGATTGCTAAAAGGTTTGAGACCAAATACTTTAAAAAGGCAAGTGTCACCATTGTCGGCGATGTTAAATTATAAGGGAGTATCTTTATCAGCTCATCCGCATATTAAAAGATTCTTACGAGGAGCTACAGTTTCATCTTTTCCAATGAAACATAGATTTCCAAGTTGGGATATTAATCTGGTTCTAAATGCATTAACAAAACCTCCATTTGAGCCAATTAGTGAAGCTACATTAAGGATGATGACTTTTAAGACTACTTTTTTAGTGGCTATAACATTGGCTAGGTGAGTCTCAGAGCTGGCAGCTTTGTCTATAAATCCGGCCTTATGTAAATTTGAGGAGGATAGATTATCACTAACATTGGATCTGACCTTTCTTCTAAAATGTGCCTGGAGTAAGAAGGTACCGGACATCATTACTTCTTCTTCGTGGTCTCTGTGCCTCATACATTAGGAGCTTTAGCGCCTGGGCGGTAGCGTTCAGAAGATTCTAGAGCTCGTTAGCTTTGGCGGAAACCCCTCCCCC
This sequence comes from Iguana delicatissima, assembly GCA_948472985.1. Lineage (NCBI taxonomy): Eukaryota > Metazoa > Chordata > Lepidosauria > Squamata > Iguanidae > Iguana > Iguana delicatissima. The sequence continues at coordinate 330,045 of CAOKZL010001559.1, forward strand.
ATGTCGGTACTGCGCATGCTCCTCCCGCCGACTAACGGTCTCTCCTCAGTTCCTTCTTGTCCGCCTAAGCATACAGAAGGTTCTCTCATTGGCTTGTGCTTCGTTGCGATTTTCTTGGTTTTTTTGACTTCGGATTGGATTTTGAAGAGGAGCCTCCAAAGGAACAGACACCCCATCTGTTTGTCTGCTATGGCAGGCGCCGGAGAGGCCACAAGGTATCCACCCAGCGCTTCTCCAAGTGGGTGTGTACACCTGGCGTACGAGCTTGCCAAGAAGCCTCCGCCAGACCTTCTTCGGGCCCACTCCACCAGAGACATGGCGACATCTGCTGCCCTCCTGCAAGGCGTCGACCTGTCGGAACTGTGCCGTGTGGCAACCTGGTCCCAGCCATCGACCTTCGTGCGCCACTACAGGCTCGACTGCCGTTCCAGGAGAGATGCCTGGTTCGGACGTGCTGTGCTGTCTTCTGTGCTTTAGGATCTGGGACCTGACCCACCATCCTACTGGTAAGCTACACAGTCTCCTGATGTATGAGGCACAGAGACCACAAAGAAGAACAACAGGTTGCTTTCCTGTAACTGTGGTTCTTCGAGTGGTGATCTGTGCCCTCATATATCCCCGCCCTGCCTTCCCCTCTTTTTCAGGTCCCATCTGCTTCGGCGGACCAGAACTGAGGAGAGACCGTTAGTCGGTGGGAGTAGCATGCGCAGTGCCGACGTGGGGGAGGGGTTCCCGCCAAAGCTAACGAGCTCTAGAATCTTCTGAAGACTACCACGCAGGCACAAAAGCTCCTAATGTATGAGGGCACAGATGACCACTCGAAGAACCACAGTTACAGGTAAGCAACCTGTTCTTACCTAATTTTTGTCCTCAGCCAAAGCATTCTGAGGAAAAATGATGGCATACTTTGGATGTAAAGAGAGGAGTCAGACTATATATTCAGAGGACTGCTCGGGTAAGATGTACAGAGGCTCTCTTTGTGTCTTATGATAAGAGGACTTTAGAACAAAGAGCTTTGAGAATGGTAATTGGTAGATGGATCAAGGCATGCATTTTCCAGTTTTTTGATTGTGCGGGCAAGCCAAGGTGTAAAAATATTTGGCCACATTCAACAAGGTCGATGGCAACCAGCACTGCTTATGCAGTAGCTGCATCATTGCGGGATATATATTCAGCAGCTGGTTGGACTGAACCTTCAACCTTTATAAGACATTATAAAATTGGTAAGTTCAAGTCAGTGCAGGCATCTTTTGGAAGGACTGCGCTGCAGGCCATGTTGAAAACTTAAGGACATTCCCACCCAAGGTGGGGCTTGGGTACTTCCCAAACATAGTGGATTTCTCCTTCATGCCATCCTGAGAATGAGAGATTGTATTTATTATGAAGATTCATTCTGGGTTGGAAAGAGGAGGAATCCACGCCCGCCCAAAAAAAAGAGAGAGAGAGAGAGAGAGAGAACAGGGAAAACGAAAGGAACAAATAGAAGAGGAAGAATAGGAGGTTCATTTTGGCTATGTAACAAAACTGTTGGAGAAGGGAGGGATTCTAACAGTCGTAACTGAGATTGAGAATTCCTGCCGGTTCCAGTTGGCATGTGAGGATAAACCCAAATGTAGTGGATTCCTCCTCCTACCATCCCAGAATGAATCTTCACAGTAAGTACAGTCTCTCATTTTCAGGTTATCAAAAACCCGCCAGAGGCATTCTTGCCATCAGTAGAAAAAACTCACAGCCAAAACGAGGCAGCAGGCTAACAGTCTTTATTGCGGGCAGTAAATCAAGCAAAGGCGATTAAGTCACAGCGTAGCGAGCCATCTCTAACAGAGTAGAGAAAAAGTAACAAGAAGCACAGCCTGTTCAGAGGCCGTGTTTTTAAGTATACATGTTCAATAACAAGGAGCTTTTGAAACCATAACATATACCCACAGCTGCAAAAACCAGACGGCCTTGGTTACATTCAGCTTTCACATGGGAAACACTCTATGTAGCTAGTCTAAACAACTACAAGCAGCTTTACTTTCTCACCCTCTGGTGGTGGGAAAATGTGCAGCCAGGAGTACAACACATCTCGTAATGTGACACAGGTTGCACTTCTTGACTTCTTGACTGTGTCCACCTGACATGACAATCGTCATATCCATGTTGCCATGTGCTACTATATGTTAAATATGGATTTTTTTTTTAAATATAGCAGTGCAAGGGTATTCACATGTGCTCAGTTGCAGAGAGCCCAACTATGGAATGATAAAAGCTGATTCACATTGATATGCATGAATTGCTGTGGGATATGGTAGCACAGCTGGAGAAGAACATAGGAAAATGGTATTTTGATCTCTGAGAGGTAAATTTCCATATTTTTGTTTGTTTGTTTTGAATGATTCCTAACTTATTTCTGTTTACAAAGAGACCCAGAGTAGGTCACAACATTAAAATCAAGTGCATTTACTAAAACTGCTTTAGGAAATCCTAAAGCAACTGTACAAATTAGAGCATAAACTGCTAGTAATTGATATTATCTAAACTATATTAATTTCTGTCTTTATAGCTTGGTGTCCTTGTGTTATGGAGGATGGACCAGCGGGGTAGAGTTCAAGGCCCCCCACTACTTAAGCACGAATATGGAACGCATATCAATTATTGCATTTTCCGACCACCTCCTCCTGGCGAGTAAGTAGAGGAATTTGGCCAGGTTTCTTGCTGGCAGAATTCTTGTATTTTGAAAAATGTAGGCATCTCACTGTAATTGGACCTGCTGACATCGTCAGTGTTCAGTTTGTAGTATTTGGGATGGATAAAACCTCATCTCTTTTGAATGTCCTTGAAAGTGTTCATACATTTTCCTGATTTATATTGCTTTCAGGCTCCTATTTCATCTCTTCCTTGTACTCTTCTCAATATTTTCTCCCATGTTTAAACATACTTCGTTTGAATTATCTGGTTTTTCAGCACCATCCTTTGCTATGCTATGATTTTTCCCTTTACAATCAAAGACCCAGTCTGACTTATGGATTGTATTGGTGAAGTAGAAGTAGCCCTTGCACAGAGTTCTGTGATGAAGGAGATGAGAATGAGGCAGATTGGTAATATAAAACATTATATTACTGGATAATTGTATCTCCTTTTAAAGAGGGGTGGTGCCTTTCTATGTGTGCCCATCAATTTCATCCTAGATCTCTAAATTTGTGAAGACAAGAGAGGGATCTGACAGGGCAGTTGGGACCTAGAAAAACAGCTGGATGCACCACATTTTGGCTTCTGTATACACGGATAGGAACTTCTTTGCCTCAGTTTTCTCCTAGAAGGATAGAAGTACCCAATGTGGGGCATGGGGAGCAGGTGAGGGGGGGGGAAATGCAGCACAGAATAAGTTGAGAAGTAGTACAGGAATATCTGGCCAAACTAGATCAATTCAAGTCCCCAGGGCCAGATGAATTACATCCAAGGATATTAAAAGAGCTGGCAGAAGTCATTTTTGAACCACATGCAATAATCTTTGAGAACTCTTGGAGAACAGGAGAAGTCCCAGCAGACTGGAGGAGGGCAAATGTCATCCCCATCTTCAAGAAGGGGAAAAAAGAGGACCCTAATAATTATAGTCTGGTCAGTCTGACATCAATTCCAGGAATGATCCTAGAGCAGATCATTAAACAGTCAGTTTGTAATTACTTAGAAAGCAATGCCGTAATCACTAAAAGTCGGCATGGATTTCTCAAAAATAAGTCATGCCAGACTAATCTTATCTCTTGATAAGTTTGATAGATGAAGGGAATGCTGTAGATGTACCGTATCTTGACCTTGGTAAGGCCTTTGACAAAGTTCCCCATGACATTCTTGCAAAGAAGCTAGTAAAATGTGGGCTGGACAGGACTACTATTAGTTGGATTTGTAATTCGTTGACCGACCGAACCCAAAGGGTGTTTACCAATGGCTGCTGTTCATCCTGGAGAGAAGTGACTAGTGGGGTGCCTCAGGGTTCTGTCTTGGGCCCAGTGCCATTCAGTATCCTCATCAATGACTTGGATGAAGGAGTGGAGGGCATGCTGATTAAATTTGCAAATGATACCAAATTGGGAGGGGTTGCTAATACTCCAGAGGACAGGATCAAATTTCAAAATGACCTTGACAGATTGGAGAGCTGGGCCAAAGCTAACAAAATGAACTTCAATAGAGAGAAATGTAAGGTCCTACACTTTGGCCGAAAAAACGGAATGCACAAATACAGGATGGGGGACACATGGCTGGATAGCAGTACATGTGAAAGGGATCTAGGAGTCTTGGTAGATCGCAAGCTGAACATGAGTCAGCAGTGTGATGCGGCAGCCAAGAAAGCCAATGTGATTCTTGGTTGCATCAATAGGAGTATCGTGTCCAGATCGAGGGAAGTAATGGTACCACTCTATTCTGCGTTGGTTGGGCCTTATTTGGAATACTGAGTCCAGTTCTGGGCTCCTCGATTCAAGAAGAATATCGACAAGCTGGAACATGTCTAGAGGAGGGCAGCCAAAATGGTGAGGGGTCTGGAAGCCATGCCCTATGAAGAACGGCTTAGGGAACTGGGTATGTTTAGTTTGCAGAAGAGAAGGTTAAGAGGGGATATGGTAGCCATGTTTAAATATTTGAAGAGATGTCATGTTGAGGAGGGAGCAGGCTTGTTCTCTGCTTCTCCAGAGACTAAGACGAGCAATGGATTCAAGCTGCAGAAAAGGAGATTCCACTTGAACCTCAGGAAGAACTTCCTGATGGTCAGAGCTGTACAGGAGTGGAATATGCTGCCTCGGAGTGTGGTAGAGTCTCCTTCTTTAGAAGTTTTTAAGCGGAGGCTGGATCGCCATCTGTTGGGAATGCTTGGATGGGTGTTCCTGCATGGTAGGGGGTTGGACTGGATGGCTCCTGTGGTCTCTTCCAACTCCATGCGTCTATGATTCTAATTTTTTTTTAACATTGCTTGAAATAACTTGGCAATCATATGCTGGAGGGAGGGAGAAATCAAAGAAAGATATCCTCGTTCAGTAAGTCACTTCACAATCCCTACCCCCTTTTTTTTTGGTGTTAATAAACTGAGTAGAAAGTTTGATTATTTGGCTGGGGATCATATTAGGGCAGAAAGAGAAGGAATAGTGGAATGTTTACCTGTCTTCCAAATGTTCTTCTTTTAAAATTCTTTTTCTTCCTTTTTTTTGTCATTGTTGTTACTGTTATTTTTGTTGTTATTTGATTGAATTTTGAGGTGGAGGTTGACACTTACAAGGCTGATTTATTAATACGGTCATCACCAGATTGTCTGTTGATGCTTTTGACCTTTTGTCCTTTGAATATAATGTTGATTGAAAACATCTAATCTCTCTGTATAAGATTAAGACCTGTATACACATAAGGAGCTAAATAATTATCAGACATTATTAATGGTCTAAAGAAAGAAGCTCAATTGGAGGAAAGCATTACTACAAGAAGTGGGAAAAGATTTAATGTCTAAAAAAAGCTGATCACTAAATTGTTACATCTAGAAGCTTATTGGTTTACTTGATTGAAACCAGTTAGCTGAAATTAGAACTAAACAACAACTACACAGAAGAAGAGAAGAAATACTATGATTGTTTAGAACCTTATTTAAAATGAACAGAAAATTTACAATGGTGTTTTAAGTTAAATATGTATATACAATATATGCTTAAAGTTTTGGTCACCTCATTTTTAACATTTTGATCTCTTTTATTTTTTTTCCAAATTTTTTTTCCTCTTTCTTACTTTTTTCTTCTCTTCCTCATTTCTGCCCCACATTTTTGACTTTACTTTTAAGTTAAATTCAAGATATCTACATTTAGGGTTGGAAATCGTTCTTTTTTTCTTCTTGTGTTTTTCTGTTTTCTTTCCTTTTTATTTTTTGCATTTTTTTGCAGATATTTTCAAATATGTCTAAAGAAATAGAATAGAAATAAATGTTTTGTCGGGGGTGCTTTGAGGGTTTTCCTGCATGGCAGGGGGTTGGACTGGATGGCCCTTGTGGTCTCTTCCAAGTCTACAATTCTATGATTCTATATGAATACACACACACACACACACACACACATGTTTTTTGTTTTAAAAAATGGAAAATAACCTTTTTTTCCCCTTTTTTCTTTTTGGTTTTGAAGTGTTGAAGTTTTTGAAAAGAAAGCAAAATTATTTTTTAAAAAAAGAAAAAAAGATTTTTTTTGAAATTCTGGATTTTTTTTCTTTTTCTTCTGTTTCCACTTTGAAAATTTGGAATTAGCAGCCTGGAACAATATACTCAAAGAAAAGAAGAGAACTAGCATGTCTACCAGATTGAAACCTAACAGTTTGGAGAGAGAGAAAAGGAGCGAGAGAGAGAAATTGACAAGAAAAAAGGAATTGAAGAGATGTCTACAATCGTAGCGGATCCCAATTTATACATTTTAAAAGAAATCCAAGAAATGAAGTGCCAGTGGATGCAATTAAGTGTAGATATAAAAGATAATATCAAGTCACAATTGAAATTTGAAATAAAAGAGGTTAAGCAATCATTTGCCCAGATGTCTTCTGATATCACGCAAATAACACAAAAAGTACAATTTTTAGAAGAGAACGTAGAAAATAAGCCAAACAACAGGAAGATTGGACAAAGATCACAAGAAAGTTCTTGATTCCTTGGCCTTGCAGATGGTGTAACTGATCTAAAAATGCAACAGAAAAAACAAGTGAAAACATTCATCAATTGATGATTGAGGCATTAACCCAACTTTTAAAAAGAGATAAAGAAGACCTGAAAAAAGAGACCGAGTGTATAGAATTTAACTCGAGGATGTTATTCAGAAAACATTACCAAAGGATATTATAGTACTTTTTACAGGAATTTTACACAGGATCAAGTTTTACAAGCAAGCTATATATACAAATTGAAACTTGAAGAAGTGCATATATTGAAAGATATCTCAACAAGAACTTTGAAAAAAAAAAGATTATGAATTTTTGACATTTAGACAGAATCAACAGGGAATCCCCATTTAGATAAGAAAAACTTGAAGGGATTTGTCTATATTATAAACAGAAAAGAGATGTCCTGAATAAAGTAATGAAAGCATTTATGCACTACATTGTTACAGTGCTATTATTCTACTTTCAACATCCTGTGGAATTTACGGAGTTTGTAGTTTACTGATGCCAGAGAACTCTCTGGCTCAGAATTCTAAATGCTACTCCCTAAACTGCAAACCCCAGGATTCCATAAGATATTGAAAGTGGAATAATAGCACTATAACAATGTAGAGTGGAAATGGCCTCAGAACAGATTTTGAGAAGCAGTTAAGAGCAAAAGAAGGAAATATTGAAACTCAGACAATTCAGATCAAAGTCAAGAGACAAGGGAAGGGATTGGAAATGTAAGATATGGAGAAGGAGACAGAACAGAATAATACAGCATAGAATAGAAACTCTGCCTGACTGCAGGCTGCACTTTTAAACACAGTAGTAAACAACTATGGTTACATGAGAATGGAAATCTTGCTAGACACAACTTCTACTTTTGTTTTGGGAATGAACTCAGAGGCTCTTATCTCTCTCAAGGTTCACACACAGGCTGGGAACTGCCAAGCTGCGTTTCCATAGTAACACGAGCAGAGAAGTAAACAAGAACACATTAACCCTTCAGACAGGAACAGACAGAGCTGTCCTGAGTAAACACTCAACACTCCCCTTCTTGTTTCGTAGCTGTCTCACGTATTGGAAACTGCAAGACCTATCATCCCCAACCTGTTAAGCATTTGAGTATGGTTGACAGCAGAAAGAGGCTTTTGCAAAAACATCAGCTAGGTTCTCCTGAGAAGCACAATAGGTCAAAGCAGTAACTTTGTTTTGAACAGACTGTTTTACATTTTGATACTTGATATCCACATGTTTGGTTCTAGACTTAACTCTGTCACTTACAGTCATTTGAATACACGCTTGGGAATCACAGAAGACATTCACAGGCGCGTTTACATGTATGTTCACATCCTTCATCATTTGCAAGAACCAAACCAACTCATTACACAGAGAAGACAAGCTGGCAAACTCAGCTTCAGCAGTGGAAGTTGCTAGAGTACTTTGTGTTTTTTTTCTCTTTCCAATCAATGAGAGCCCCACTGTATTTCACAACATACCCAGAAGTGCTTTTGCGGTCTGACACATCTTCTGCAAAATCGCTATCAGAATAGCAAACAATTTCTGGCATTTGAACAGGAGTGATGCACAAACAGTGATCCATGGTACCTTTTAAGTATCTCAATACCCTTTTTACACCTTGCCAGTGGTATTGAGTGGGCTGAGAACTTGGCCTCCCCAATATGTTCACACTCAGGGCGATGTCAGGCCAACAGGACTCAGCTAGATAGAGAAGATTTCCAATTACAGATTGATACACCTTTTTGTCCAAAAACATAACATCTCCAGTATTTTTACAAAATCCTTGACCCATCTGCATTTTCACACTTTCACAATCAGTCATGTTACACTTTTCCAACAGTTTTACAACCTTTTGTTTCTGACTCAGCCGGAAACCATCCTTGGTTTTCTGTATTTCTATCCCAAGGTAATTTTGAACTGGCCCCAGATTCTTGATCTGGAATTTCCTGCCTAGTTCACTGGAAAACACTTGCACCTGCATTTTTGTGTTGCAGATCAAACACAAATCATCCACATACGCCAAAAGAATTTCTAGACTTTCCCTGTACCTCTGACATACACACAGGGATCAGCTATGCTCTGTTGAGCCCACACTCTTGCAAAGCTTTGTCTAAACAGAAATTCCAACAACGAGCTGACTGTTTTAGTCCGTACAGAGATTTGTGAAGTTTCCAGACCAAGTTTTTTCTTCCCTGGACAACAAATCCATTAGGCTGTTTTAAGTAGATCTCTTCTGGCAGATCTGCATTGAGATAAGCAGTTGTGATATCAAAGTGTGTGACCAGGGATTTTCGCTGCGCTGCAGTGGCCAGCGGCAGTCTTATAGACTGCATTTTGACTGTTGGGGCAAATGTTTCATCATATGTCTGATCATCTTGGTTGAACCCATGGGCCACCAAATGAACCTTGTGTTTAACTTGCCCATCAGCAGTGGTCTTTAACTTATAGACCCACCGGCAATCAACAGGAGTGACACCCTTTGGGAGTTCACACCGGGTGTAGACTTTGTGCTGGTTTATGGAATCAATGTCACTCTGCATGGCCTCCCACCAGAACTCTGCTTGGTCTTGGGGCTTTGATCTACTTCAGCAAAACCAGCTGGCTCACAATTCACCAGACAGGCACGCACTGTTAGGGATGAGAGGGGAAAACGCTTTGGAGGTTTTCCCTTTGTTTTCTCTCTGACCTCCTGGGAACCCGAACTGGCTGGTCTTTCTGACCATCATCATCATCCATGCTGCGGGACCTTTTTGCAGCTCGCTTCTTTTTTTCCTCTGAGCTTGGAGCCGCTTCTCCCCTCGCAGCACCCCCCTCCTGTGCTGGGTCTGACTTGGGCTCAGATTTAACTCCTGAGGGACCAGGAACTGAGGCAGCAGGCTGCTTTGGGCGAGCATGAGGCTCACGAGAGACAGAAAGGAAAACTTCAGAAGCTGGTTGAACACGTGACCAGTTTGCATGTTCCTCAAAAGTTGCATTTCTGGATACTACACAGAACCCTTTTCCTGCATAAAACTGGTACTCCTTGCAATTTGGTTGGTGCCCCAAAAACCTCAAACGCTGAGCTTTTGGTTCTCCCTTCTTCCTTTGGTTCTTGGGAATGTAAACCCAGGCAAAACTGCCAAACACTTTCATGTGAGCAATGGAGGGGTGCTTGCCAAACAGACGCTAATATGGAGTGGTCTGAAAGACTGAACTCCAAAGCCTGTTATGTGGAGATGGGTGCAGGAGACAGCCAGTGGGGAAAGAGCTTCCCTGCTGGCTTCTTCCTTGCCTCTGTCCGATTGTGCGGTTGGGGTCGAGGAGAAAGCTATTGAGGAAGCTCTTTCTCTGCTGTCTGTCCCCTGTGCCTCTCCCCACCCATGCCATCGGGATCGGGTGGGTGGAGGCGAGGGAAAATCTGGCAGGGAAGCTCTCGGCAGTGGCAGAAGGAGCTCAGGGCACAGGTTGCCCTCCCTGCACCCTCCCAGGCCCAGAGGGGGAGAATGGGGGGATAAGCAGGCACCTTCGGAGTAATCAAATTCATGAAAGTGAAACCCGCAAATGCGGAGGGAGAACTGTACTTTATTCTAAACCAAGATAAAGGACCGGAGAACACAATAGTATGGGATGCTAGTAAATCAGTAATTAGGAGAATATTTATAAAGTCTAATATAGAATGGAAAAGCAAAAGACGAGAGAAGATAAATAAGGTGTCTGAGGAAATTAAAAGGAAAGAACAAGAGCTGGTAAAAAATCCAACAGATAAAACTAAAAATCAGATAAAATTGTTATAAAAATAAATTACAATGGTGATGGCAGATGAGATGAAGAAGTTAAATTATATAAAATAGAGGAATTTTGAACAAGCTAATAAACCAGAGAGATGGTTATCATATAGGTTAAGGAAGGAAAAGACTAAAAGACTGATAATAAAACGAAAGCAGAGGGTTAGATTAGTCACTGATGAAGAAGAAATAAAGTATTTGATAATTGTTTTCAAATGTATAGGAGACAGGAAGTATGACAGAAACAAATAAATGATTACATGAAGAAGTACGCTGTTCCAAAATTCTCAAAGATGCAAAGAGAGAAATTACAAAAGAAATATAAATAGAAGAATATAGAGAGGCAATTAAACACTTAAAAATGATAAATCTTCCGGCCGTGATGGATTGACAGCACTATATACTATAAAATATCTTACACTGAATTAGAAAGACCCCTTTGTAGGATTATGAATATTTTGAGGTCTCAAAGAATCTCTGAAAGTTGGAGAGAAACTAAAATCATTTTATTACTTAAAGAAGACAGGAATCCTTTAATAATTAAAAATTATAGACCAGATTGAAGGCCTGTTTACAAGATTATATACATGAAGATCAAAATGGTTTCTTGCCAAACTGTCAAATTAGGTATAATATAAGAACAGTGTTAGATATAATAGAATATTTAGGTTATCATAATCAAATTAAAGGGGCATTGGTTTTTAGATGCTGAAAAAGCCTTTGATAATGTAAATTGGAAATTTTTAATTAAAATTATGGAAATGACAGATTTAGGAAATAACTTCTTAAATGAGATTAAGACAATTTATTCATCTCAAAAGGTTAAGATATAAATGGGAGTTGAACAAATGAAATTAATATTGAAAGAAGAACAAGACAAGGCTGCCGGCTATCCCCTCTGCTATTTATTTTGGTATTAGAATGCTTGAATAGAACTATAAAGAGTAATAATGATATAAAAGGGATAGAGACAAGGAAAGGAGAATTTAAATTAAATGACTTTGCTGATGATACAATTTTTTATATTAAGCAATCCAATTAATAGTATAGGACCACTGTTTTTAAATATAGAAGAATTTGGTAGAGTGGTCTTAAAATTAATGTAGATAAAACAAAAATATTAACCAAAAATATGAATAAGGAGGAAGAAAGAGAATTATATAATAAATCAGACTTTGAAACAGTTAAAAGAACTAAATACTTGCGTAGAGTTTTAACGGGGAAAAATCAACAGTTATATGAGAATAATTATGTTAAAGTATGGGTGGAGAAAAAAAGGATCTTGGGAAATGGCAAAACCTTAATCTCTCTTTATTTGGAATAATATCAGTATATAAAATGATGGTCTTGCCCAAGATGATGTATCTCTTCCAAACAATCCTGATTATATTTTCAAACATACCCTTTTCAAATTGGCATAAAGAAATCAAGTTTTTATGGGCAAGGAGGAAGCCTAGAATAAAATGGAAAGTGATGACAGATGCAAAGAAAAAGGGAGGATTAGGTCTTCCTGATCTTAGGATTTATTTTGAGGCTTTGTGCTTCTTCTTCGTGGTCTCTGTGCCTCATACATTAGGAGCTTTTGTGCCTGCGCGGTAGCATTCGGAAGATTCTAGAGCTTAGTAGCTTGCCAGGAACCCCTCCCCCATGCCCATACTGAGCATGCTCAGCCCGCCAAGCAACGGTCGCTCCTCAGTCTCTTTTTCTTCCGCTTTAGCGAACAGAAGGTTATTAGCTTTGCAGCTGCCTATTAGGCTTTCGGTTTGTGTTTTTGGCTTTCTATTCGAACCCCCCCTTTCTTTTCTTCCTTTCTGAGTCCCCCCCCAGGCTTCTCCGCCTTCTATGTCTACCCCCTTTTAACTTTTGCATCCTTGTGATCACAAGGTTGGACTTTCTCCCCTTTTGCTGGGGGACACCCTAAACGTATTATCCTGTGCTGTTTTGTGGCTTTCGGCACGGAAAAACCTCACTACCAGGAGCCAACAATGTTTTCTTGGTGCGCCCAGTGGCCACGCCCTCCTTGGCACCAGATGCCAGCACCGGGCTCGGTACCGTTTTTTGAGGCCCTGATTGGGCGCGGCATTCTCCAGTGAGGCTCCTACAGGCTCAAGTAGCCGAATCCTCTAGGCCGTTCCCTGCCACCCAACGCAAACGACCTCCTTCTCATGGCACCCCAAAGGAGATGGGGTAGAAGGAAAACAGGAAGTAACCTTAAGTGCGGCTGAGAGAATGGACCTCCAGAGATCCTCGAGGACCAAATCCTATGTTCGCTTCCACGACCTCCCCGCTCGGCCACCCTCAGGAGATGGTTCCGCTCGGAGGACAAGGATCAGACTGCTGGCTTGGCTGCGCCTTCCGGCCCGCCTATGCTCGCTGCCACGGTCTCCCTGCTCGGCCACTCTTAGGGGATGGTTCCGCCCGGAGGATGAGGATCAGACTGCTGGCTTCGCCGCGCCTTCGAGCCCGCCTATCCTCGCTGCCGTGGTCTCTCTGTTTGGTCACCCTGAGGGGGTGGACCGCCTGTAGGACAAGGACCAGACCGCTGGCTTGGCTGTGCCTTTGGGCCTGCCTAACCTTGCTGCTGCGGTCTCGCCGCCCAATCACCCTGAGGGGTTGGACTTCCAGTAGGATGAGGACCAGACCGCTGGCTCGGCTGTGCCTTCGGGCCTGCCTTTCCTCGCTGCCGCGGTCTCTCAGCTCGGCCACCCTGAAGGGTGGACCGCCCGGAGGATGGGGACAAGACCGCTGACTCAGCTGTGCCTTCGGGCCAGCCTAGCCTCACTGCTGCGGTCTCTCCGCTTGGTCACCCTGAGGGGATGGACCATCCGGAGGACGACGATCAGACTGCCGCCTCAGCTGTGCCTTTCGGGTCAGCCTACCGTTGCTGCTGAGGTATTCCCGCCCGGTCATCCTGAGGGGTTGGACCGCCCGGCGGATGAAGACCAGACCACAGACTGTGTTGCGCCTTCGGCCCCCCCATCCTTGCTGCTGTGGTGTCTCTGCCGGTCACCCTCAGAGGATGGACCGCCGGGAGGATGGTAAGAGTTGGTCCCTGCAGTGGCAGGAGACCTGTTCAGAGTGGCCCCTCTCTCTCTCGGCCCCTGATGGCCCTTCTCGTACGCATACGGCCGGGAACGCCTTTACCGGGAGCAACCGATGTTGTATCATTCCTATTCACCCACGTATAGGGCTCGATCCCGCCCCAAAGTGAGGCACCAGTCGGCAATTGCCTGCTACGGTCTCCATCTCGTGGTTGCTACCATTTGGGCCACCAAGGTCTCTCCACCTCCGGCTTCTCAACCGGTCCCGTCCACGGTACCTATGACGGTACCTATGATTTCATGGGCCCAGCAACCATAACCGCACACATTTTTTTCTTCCTCCAAATTGTGACCTTGCAACTTGAAATCCCAGTCTGGAGAGTCGACACTGGCTTCTCACAAATCTCAACCCTGGCTTTCGGGGATGTGTCAGACCCAGCTCCATCTCTCTGGGACCCGGTGTTCGCGTGCGTTGCACAGCCTCCGAAAGGAACCTCCCTGAGAGGTTCTACCCTGTTCTGATGCACCTCCCAGAGGATCAAGAACCGAGTGCCACACAATTCTTAATGAATCAGCGACATTCGATAACCAACACATCATGTTGTCTACAACACATCATGTCGGCTATTCATTCCGCGGAGGTACCACTCCTGCGATGGTATACCCTATCTTCCTCCAGCACCTTGTGAGATCCAAATCTGCAGGAGGAAAGCCGCAGACACATTGAAGACCTTCCATTGACGGCCTGGGTCTACTCCATGCCACTAGTTAAGGCCCGCCCCATGCCGAACAGATGCGAGGCTCAGATCATCGAGCTTGCAAACGGACAGCAGGGGAAGGATCGAGGACCTCCCCTTTGATCGCTAGGGACTGTTTAATGCCGCATCGGATAAGGCGATGAACCATCCACTGAAGGCACACCTGGCTGACAGGAACCGTGCCGCAGGTCGTCGTCCTCAACCTCTCAACCTCGGTCGCCTCACTCAACCCTGTCCCCGACCGTCTACTCTCTTTGGAGACCTCAATCTTCTTCTGCGAGGAAGTCCTCATCTGGGACGAAGTCCCGTTCTTGACCTCCTTCGCAGGTCGCCACCACTTGACACCACATCACCTCGGACTTGGGCAATCCCCCCATCGTCCATCTTGCCTACGCCACACAGTTTGGAAGTATACCCGCAAAGCGTCTACTATTCCACTCCGCCCAGCTCGGCTCCACCGGAACAGATCCATTCCCTACTTCAAGAGGAGCGATCGAGAAACTTCCGTCCTTGCCCAGTACCAGTGGCCTCTTCTCCAGCACAGACAATACCTATGGTTCACTGTCGACAACACCTATTACCAATACAGGGTGCTACCGTTCGTATTCTGTGCCGCGCCCAGGGTCTTCACCAAATGCATGGCCCCAGTGGTATCATGCCTGCAGGCGAAGGACATCTTGATCTACCCCTACCTAGACTGGTTGATGGTGGCGGTCTGCGGACAAGAACTCTACAATGACACCCACCGGACACTCACCCTTCTGTCCTGTCTTGGTCAGGCTGCGTTTACAGTCTTCAACGCCTTGGCGCTATCAGGGAGGAGAATCCAGCAACTCCTCAGGTACATGGCCTCGCCTACCTCTGTGACTTGCCTGTCTAGGCTTCAAATACCTCCGTGGGTGCGTATGGTGACAGTCTTACAACCATCTCCTGTCAGGGATGCCTCTTTGGGAGCTGTTTCCATGGCTCACGGTGACAATGGATGCTTCCCTTTTCGGATGGGGAGCCCACTGTAGTGGCCTCAGAGTCCAGAGCAACGCTCTTGAACCACTCACCATCTGGAAAGCTCTGAGGGCATTTTCGCCACCTGGTTGCGGGCCGTACAGTGTTGATCTTGACAAACAACACAATGGCAGTTTGTTATGTCAACATGCAAGGAGGGACTCATTCCACACCCTCCTCAGCATACACATCGACCTCTGGTACTGGTGTGTCTCACTTCAAATCCATCCAGTAGCAGTGCACCTGGCCGGGCAGGAAAACACCACAGCGGACGCCCTCAGCAGGGAGCGGTCCCTCTTGACCGAAGTATCTTGGATGATACGAGACCAGTGGGCGGTCTGACGATCGACCCCTTCACCGCCAACCAGGACGCGAAGTGTCGCTGGTACTGCTCGAGGGCTGGCTGGGGTCGTGACTCCATCGGTGACGCTTCCCAGTTTCGGGTGCAATGAGGGTTTCCTCTAAGCGTTTCCCCATTTTCCCCCCTCCTTGGCCGAGTGGTCCCCAAGATCCTCGCGGACTGAACTGACGCTGCCCTCGTAGCCCCGTACTGGCCGACGCAGCACTTGTTCGGCCCTCTGCTCCAGGCTGCTCGTGGTCGGATCATCCGTTTCCCGCCACACCGGACCTACTGTTGCACTCCAACAGCTTCGTCCTCCATTCGGACCTGTCGCTCCTGGCCCTCCATACCTGGAGGATATCGCCCTAGATGATCCCGTCATCGGCAACGTCTTGAGTGCAGCCAGGAAGGAGTCGATATGCTGCAATTGCCACTACAAGTGGTGTTGCTTCTTTGCCTTTGCTGAGGAACGATGAGAGCCGGTATCGCCTGTCAACCTGCCTACCGTGCTCCACTTCCTCCTACATCTCCGGCAGCAGGGCTTGGCCTTCCTGTCGCTGAAGGTCTACCTCGCTGCTGTCGTGGCATGCCAACTGCCATGATCCCCATAGGCGGCTCTCTTCTGTCATGGTACCATGAAGCAGTTTTTGAAAGGGCCTGCAGCACCTTTACCCACTGGTATTGCCGTTGCTCCCTCCATGGTCACTATCACTCGTGCTATCGCAGCTGACGACACTGCCCTTCAAACCCATAACGACTGCAGATGACAGGCTGTTCACCATGAAAACTGCTTTCTTGGTGGCTATCACCTCTGCCAGGTGGGTGGGAGTGTTGGCAGCTCTACGGTCTGATGACCTGTACCTCATCTTCCATAGAGACAAGGTGGTCCTTCGGCCTGACATTTCATTCCTGCCGAAGGTGGTGTCTAACTTCCACCTGAGTCAAGACATCATCTTGCCCACCTTTTAGGACTGCCTCTTTCAGACAGACCCCACACCTTTTTGTGTGCTATGGCCGGCGTCGGAGAGGCCACAAGGTATCCGCCCAACACCTCTCGAAATGGGTGGTCCAGACTATTCAGCTGGCTTACAAGCTTGCCAAGAAGCCTCCGCCAGCTGTTCTCCAGGCTCAATCCACTACAGCCTTGGCTACCTCTGCAGCCCTCCTGTGAGGAGTCGACCTGCAGGAACTCTGCCTTGTTGTGACCTGGTCCCAGCCATCGACCTTAGTGTGCCACTACAGACTGGTCTGCTGGTCCCGCAGGGATGCTCGTTTTTGGACATGCTCTGCTCGCTTCCGTTCTTTAGGGCCTGATCCACCATCCTACTGGCAAGCTACACAGTCTCCTAATGTATGAGGGACAGAGACCATGAAGAAGAAGAACAGGTTGCTTACCTGTAATTGTGGTTCTTCGAGTGGTCATCTGTGCCCTCATACATGCCCGCCCAGCCGTCCCCTCTTTCTCAGGTCCCTTATTGGCAGACTACAGAACTGAGGAGTGACCGTTGCTTGGCGTGCTGAGCATGCTCAGTATGGTCATGGGGAAGGGGTTCCCACCAAGCTACTAAGCTCTAGAATCTTCCGAACACTACCGTGCAGGCGCGAAAGCTCCTAATGTATGAGGGCACAGATAACCACTCGAAGAACCACAGTTACAGGTAAGCAACCTGTTCTTGGTCTGTCTTAGAGATTGGATTATATTGGAGAATAAGGAATTATTAGAATTGAAAGCCATGAGTTGAAATTTGGGTGGCATGCCTATTTATGGTATGGAAAAATTAAAGTAAATGCAGGATTTAAAAATCATATTATAAGAAGAACTATCTTTAAAATTTGGGAAAGATATAAGAAGAGATTTGAGAATAAAATACCAGGGTTGTTGTCTCCACAGGAAGTGTTTTATGAAATGGGGAGTTTGGATTGCTGGATAATATATAAAAATAAAAAATGAAGATGATAAATGGATTATTAAGGATAGGCATAATTTGGACCAGAAGGGATATAAGATTCAGTGGTTAACATTATCAGTTAAAAGAGAGATTTAAGGAAGATAGCAAGAAATATGGATTTGATAGTGTCAAAAATGAATTTCAACATTAATATGGTCAGAAGAAATTAGTTTAATCTTTAAAATATATAAATTACTATTAAGAGTGAACATGGAAGAAAAACAAAGGAATGCATGATATATTGGGCTCAACAACTAGAGTATAATATAGAATTAGAACAGTGGGAAGATGTCTGGGGAAAAGACTTGAAATTTACCCAATGTAATGATCTTAAAAAATTTTTTTTAAAGATGACGTGTAAATGGTATCTAACCCCCTGTAAACCAGCTAAGATGTATAAAGGGATAAATAAGAGATGTTGGAAATGCGAAACTCATGAAGGCTCCTTTTTCCACATATGGTGGCAATGTTAAAAAGTGAAAATATATTGGATAAAGATTTCTAATTATATACAAGGAATACTAAAAGTAAAAATTATATTGAAACCAGAATTACTCTCATTAAATATGATAAAGAGGATCCTGTGGAAAGATAACATAGAAAACTATTAAGATATATGGTAATGGCAACTAGAATAATTTATGCAAAGCATTGGAAAGGTAAGAAAATCCCAAAATTATAAGAATGGTTAACAGAAATGGACAAACTAACTGTTTTACTAAGAGGAAATTCATTGGAATTATATTGAAAAACTTGTAAGCACTTCATGTACTATGCAAGGAATATTGAGGGAGATTTGATAACTATCAGGTTTGATATGTAAAGCAGATACATTCAAATTGGTAAAGAGAATACATGGGAATGTATAGGTTAAAAAAGAGGGAATAACTGATGAATAGAACCAGCAATTAAAGTTAATCAGGAAATCACCTTTGTGTTGTTTGTTACAGGAAAAAGGAGACTGTATAGGTTTGCATATTTTCACTTTTTCTTTTCTTACTCTACTGTTTGTGTTTTTTATCTTTCTAACTTACCTTTTTTCACTTTCATATATTTGTAGTTTTGTATTTGTGTTCTACCCATAGGTGTTATATATTGTATTTCACAAGTGTATACTACTATGTGTTAATTTGTAATTAATAAAGATTATTTTAAAAAGAAAATGAATGAATTTTGGAGCGGTCTGTAAAAACCTGATCCTTATGGGAGATTAGAATGGGGTGATATTGCCAAAAATATATAGAAAATCAGAAAAAAAACCCCAAAAACTTCTCAAGGGAAGTTACCAAAAACTTTCTTTGATGTGATGGAACATCTGAGGTTAATTAATACTTGGAGAATTAAATACAGCAATGCATTAGCATTCACTCACTATTCAGAAAGTTACAAATCCTTCACAAGAATAGATATACTCGTTATGTCCAAATTCTTGGTCAGTCGAATTAGCAGTATGGAAAATGTACCTAGAATATGGTCAGACCATGACCCAATTCTATAGAATTTTAAAAAGAGAAGAAATTCATTTAGTTGGAAATTGGATGAATCTTTATTGAAAATGATCTCCATGGTGGAGAAGGCAAAGAAAGCAATCAAGGAATATTTTGAAGATAATCTAGATAGAGACATAGAAATGAGAATAGTTTGGGACACAAGCAAAGTAATACTAAGAGGTTTTTTTCTCCATTTAATAGAAGACTATAATGAAAAGGAAACACCAAGAACAAGACCAGAAAACTGCAGAAGAAATTCTAAAAAGGGGAGAGGAGTTGAAGAAATCACCAAACAACTCCAAAATTCAGTGAGAAATCAAGATTTTACAAACACAAATTTCTATGATATCAGTAGAAGAGAGTTAAAAAAAAAGATGAGGGACATAGAAACACTTGAATCAACAAATAGATTGGGCAAATGGCTTTCTTACATTTTAAGAAAAGAAAAGGAGTAAAGACTTTACTAGAATTTGTGATGGAAAAAATGGTTGTGGAAAATCAGAAAATCCAGTTTTTTAAAATAAATATTTCTCAGAAATGTTTCAGAAAAACCATATTGAGGGGTAGAAAGTAGATGAATATTTGAATAAACAAAGACTACCTCAAATTATAAAGGAACACCAACACAGATTTGAATGCATTAATAACATTGGAAGAATGAAAAAATGGAAAAAAAAATTGGAAGAAGTGTCTGCAGTGATTAGAAAGGCTAAAATACATAAAACTCCAGAACTGGATGGATTCCCTGCAGGTTATTATAAATGGTTTGAAGATGAGCTTTGTGTTCATATGAAACACATATTTAATTCTATATTGCACCATCTAAGAAAATTCCAAAATCCTGGGAGGTGGCTTTAATCCAGATACCTAAGAAAGCGAAAATGAATTTAAACCTAATAATTTTAGACCTATGTATCTTTTAAATTCAGATTATAAAATTTTCACTTTGATCTTAGTAGAAGGGATAAAAAAGATTCTCCAAGATATCATCTGTGAAGACCATACAGGTTTTTTACCCAAGAGACAATTAAGGAACGATTTAAGATGTATGCTAGATATTATTGAATACTTGGAAAAACATGAAGAAAAAAACAGCACTAGTTTTTCTTGATGCTGAGAAAGCATTTGACAATGTAAGTTGGGACTTTAGGATGGCAGTTTTAGAAAAAATGAACGTGGATGAAAATTTGATGATATGGATGATATGGATTGATAATGTGAATGACATGGATTTAATGATATGGATTAGAAAAGTTTATAATTTCTATCTTAGTAAATAGTAGTCTATTAAAAATATGCAAAATATGAAGAGATACAAGATAGGGCTGACTACTGTTTCCATTGTTATTTGTACTGATATTTGAAATATTATTGAGAACAATAAGAACATTAAGAAGTGATGAAAAAAATTAAAGGATTAAAAATAAAAAATAAACATTTATATTTAAAGCATTTCCGGATGATTTGTTAATCAAATTGGAAGACCTTATAGAAAGTATAGATCCATTACTAAAAGTATGGAAGAATTTGGTGAAGTGTCAGAGTTTAAAACTAATAAAGAAAAAACACAGATATTAAAAAAAATCAAGAAAAAAGAAAAAAATGAAAAATCATGTTTTCTTATTGAAAAGAAAGTGAGATATCTAGGAATAATGTTGTTGAATAAAACATCATCCTATATTTCAATATAATCCTGAAAAGGTGTGGAAGAAATAAAATAGGAACTACAAAGATGGAACAAATTGAATCTTTCAGCATTAGGAAGAATTTCAGCAATTAAAATGAGTATTTTCCCCAAAATGTTATTTCTCTTCCAAACAATTCTGACAGTCACTAGTGATCATCTTTATGAAAACTGGGAGACTTGTCCAAATTTGTATGTCAAGGCAAAAAGCCTAGGATAAGATGGGAAATACTCCAAGATTTTAAAAAAAAAGTGATTTAGGATTACCTGGTTTCAGACTATACTTCTCCACCTTTTCTGGATCAAAGAATGTATATTAGAAATTGAGAAATGAGAGAATGTTAAAACTAGAGGGTCATGGTATAAAATTTGGATGGCTTGCATTCTTATGATATAACAAAGACAAAATTGAGTTTAATAAACATAAGATGTGCCATACTGAGAATATAGAAAAAATATAAATCCAAAGTGTGCCCAAAAAGTCTCTTTGGATTTTCACACAAGCAATTTATAAAACGGATAAGAAGTGACAGGGAAATGGATGATGTATAGGGATTTAGTAAAAATTGATAAGGGTTTAAAACAACACAGTTTTAAAATGCTGGAAGAATTAGAAGATCAAGGATGGGAAATCCAGTGGTATAAATACAGACAACTAAAAGAGAAATTTTAGTTGATATAAAAAATGATGGACTTGAAAAAGATAAAACAGAATTTGAAGAAAAACTAAGTACAGGTGAAGACCATTTGGTTGCAAAAATGCATGAAATGCTACTAAATTTATAAATGAAGTCAGAACAGCCCCCATTAAAACCGTCTACTCCAGGTGCTTTGTTACTCTTCATTTTGTCAATAATTCTATTTCTTCAGTTAGTATATTTGAATTAAATAATTGGCAGTATTCATCACTAATTTGTCCTATTTTTGATTGCTTTAAAAGCATTTGTATTTCTTATTATCACATTTGAATAGGCATGAGTAGGAGGCTTTGAAATTCGAATTAATGTCTTTGGATCCCCATAGTAGTTGCCCATGTTCTAATTACATTACTGGGATGATTCTGCTGAGCATAATTCTTTTTAATAAACTGGTTAATGGTTTGAATTTTTTGTCACTAAATTCAGAGTATTTTTGATTACAATGTGGTAATGAAATAGTTATTTTATTTAATTCCAAGGTTCAAATTTCAGGTTTGTTTGTTTTTTAAACAAGATTTTTATTTTGTCCTTATTTATTTATTTTTAAATTTCATTTATTAATTTATCTTCAGATGCTGTATTCTGTTTCTTTAGAGCAAATGATTCACTTGTACAGATTCCCCTAACTACTGCCTCCATAGCATCCCAAACAGTTGCGTGGGATAAATCTTTCATTGTAGTTCAAAATACTGAGCAATTTCTTGTGGTAATTTAGGATAAGTGAAGGTTAGTATATTTTGATTGTAGTTTTCCCTGGATTTTAAATGCTTCAGCACAGGTGCTTTCTATTCAGCCATATTTATTATCTCCATTCCAGGATGAATGTAAATCTTTTAATATTGCAAAAAGCTATCTGTTCATTTGAGTGTGTGGCAACCTGACTGCCATATTATATACCAGTTGAAGTTTCCATATGTTTTAAAGCATTAGACAGAGCATGTGCACTAAATTACAGTGATCTAATCCGTCAGTAAGATTACCCTCCCTCAACACTAATGAGGACAGTATGTTAATGGTGTAGTGTTTATTAAAAGAAGCGTTCTATATATGGACAGATGGATTATGATCCTGGAGTTACCTCTACCTTCTGCAGCAGCAATAAGGCAATATAAAAAGAAAGAGAACAAGGCAGTTAAGCCTGTGTTGCTTGGTGTCATGTACAGGATAACTGCAGTCTCAGAGTTTCAGCTTAGAAGGTTGCAAAAGCTTTATTGAGGAGAATAAATAGAGTAACAGCAGCACATTCTGGCAATTCCAAGACTAGAAAACTACTGGATTTTCAGTGCCTTATAAGCTGTAACATTACAAATTTGCATGGGCAACCATCCTGTTCGACAGCTAATTGATAACAATTCCTTTCCCAGGCTTCTGTCCCACCTGCCAACTTGAAGCTGCATTGGTGCTCTCTTATCAAAGTTTGGTTAAATAACATTCCCTCATTCCCAGCACACTGCTTCTCACTCAATTCCATCATACCCTCCCATCCTTGTTTCAGACATCAGAGCACTACATGGCATTACATGGCATCACAGTGTGCATGACATCATCTTTCATGGCGGGAGGCCAAAGCCAACCTGACACAGGGTGCCACAAGTATTTTTTCACATCTAGAATTTTTAAGAGCTTTTCTAAGATTGAACTATATTTCTTTTATTAACTCCATTTCATCCCTCCCAGTAATCTGCAAAAATGTATTATGTGAAACTGTCAATATAGCACTATTTCAACCTTAAACCTAATGCTCATTGTCTTTACTGCATCACAACTTTAGTCCTTTAGTAATGCCCTAATCCTGGAAATCATGTTTATAGTAGTCTTGAAATTTGGGGCCTAAATCCAGCTGTCAGTCCCAACTAGAGTAGACCCATTCAAAAATAAGTCAACATTTCTGTGTATACCACTCTTGCATAGGACTGCTGTCGTTGGGGCTACAAATTAGATATAAGTTGTTGTTCTGGATCTGAAATGAGATTTTCCCTCTATGATAAGTAGTTGGAGCTTCTACTTGTGGAAAGTCATTCTCTCTCTCTCTCTCTCTGTCCCTCTCCATATATATATATATATATATATTACAAAGCAGCAAAATTAACATGTCTTGTTTTTACCTATAGGGACTTGGTGCAGTTAGCAAAAGCTGCAGTGAGTGGTGATGAGAAGGCCTTGGACATGTTTAACTGGAGAAAAGCTGGCATGGGAATGCCTCTGAAAATGGGACCCCAGGAAGGGCTGTCCTTCTTTGTCAGTATGACCAATGGTAAAGACAAAATTGCTGTGGTTTGCTGATCAATGTTATCTTGTTTCAATCTTAGTTTTCATGCTGCAAAGAAATAAAATGCTGGAAATTATATTTTGCTTCGTGGTCTCTACCTCACACAATGGGTCTTCGCACCTCCATAGAAGTTTCTATCAGAAGCTTCTAAAGCTGGATAGCTTGGTAGAAAGCCCTCCCCCTCCCGTGTACTGAGCATGCTCAAGTCCACCAAGCTACCTTCCTTTCAGTTTCTCTCCATCCACTGAACAGATTGCATCTATCAATTTTCTGGCTTAGTAGCAAATCTTTCTTTTTCTTTTCTTTTTATTTCTTATATCTTCCTCCTTTTACTTATTTCTTTACTTCTAACAAAAAAAGTAGTAATTATAACTTTCCTTTCTCATTCTCCTTTCCTAGTTTTCCCCCTTCTTTTCTATGGCCTCTACTTCTCTTTTTAAACTTTGTGTCTTTATTGTCTGCCCAAAGGTCATAACGTCAGGACTTGTAATATCTGCTGTGACTTTGCATCCCAGACTTTGAAAAGCAGAACCTCATGCCTCAAGTCTTACTATTGGGAGCAGTCCCTACCAATGAAGGAACAGGCAATGTTCAATAAGGGCCTCTATACCATGTCATCTTCTGTCTTGGCTTCCCATGGCTCTTCAGCGTTGGTACCAACATTGGTACCATTTTTGATACCAAAGCCATCTATCACTGCCTTGCTGTTGGCTCTGTCAAAGGCAACTTCAAAGAAAGTCTCAATGTCTTCCACCAACACAAAAGAGCAGGCTGTGGAAGCGGCTTCAATACCTCCTCCGTCTCAGGCCTCCACCCACTTCAACAAGGCTGGAGACAAAGCTGCAAAGAAGCGTCACACCTCTGATGACTCTGCTCCTAAAAAAAAAAGAAGGTGAAATATCAGGCTGCCCCCCAAGCCTATATACTGCTCTTGATACCGACAATGGAAGTTTCTGCAGCCAAACAGGAGCTGAAGCTTCTTGCAATGCCAGAACCTGCTCTACCACCTCTACACTGCTCTACACTGGCCATTCAAGTGGAGACTGAGTTTTCAGGACCTTACTGTTCAACTGCCTCTCCAGAAGAATGAAGACACATGTCACCACTACCACCCCCAACTGTAGGTTGAGACCATCTTCTGACTCAGGATTGGTCTCCTTGCGGGCAAGACAGACTACCCCATCTTTGGCGGAGCAGGGACCATACTCCTCTGAGTATTGTGACCAAACTTACGAGCACCAACACCACACTACGCTGGCCTCTGGGGAAGACTCTTCTTTCACCTACATCAGTAGATACAGATTAGAGCACCTTTGGAGAGAGCCTCCTCAGTTGTACTACACTTACTCTCTGAGGTAACGTGTAACGAGGTCAGTACCATCTGGATGTTTGCTACTGGTCTTCGCCTTGTTTGCACTCAATCCCAGTCCTGGTCCAGGTCACATTTGAGATGTCCCTGTCAATGGGGATCCCAACATTGGTCCTGATCTCCTTGGCCAAGATCCCAAATGCCTCAGCGAAGACCGGATGTAGAGACTCATCCTTCTTCTGTGGCTTCACTGTCACCATTACTGCCTTGGTTGCCACCATCTCCAATGGTCCCACCTAGGTCATCATCTCTTTGGCAGGTGGACCAACCTCAACTGCAGGCATTTCACGCTGTGTCCCCTGCTCCTCGGGTTACAGCCACAGTGTTGAGGCCTCCACCAACGACAACTCATGTGTCAGTACAGATCTGCATCAGCATTGTCTCTTCTACTCCAACAGAGGCTGCAGAGGCTATATCTTCTGCAGTACCGACCAATATGTGACCTGAGGTTGAACCCACTGAATCGACATCAGAAGAGTATGATTCAGACTCTGTGTCTCCCTACTCATGCCCTCACTTTCACGACTTTCTTCCCAATGTGCTCAGAGAGCCTGTGCCCAATTCTGCACCAGAGGATATCAAGCAATTTGTGGATATTGTATTGAGGATGGTGAAGGCCATTGGTCTTGATGTCTCTGCTCCTCCAGCTCTGGTCCAGGACCTGGTTTTCTGTTTACTCTGCCCCTCTAGCTCTGATTCAGGACCCAGTTTTCTCAGGACCCTACTTCTGCAACCATACCGTTCCTCCCAGCCTATTAGAAGGTTACGAAATAGCTGTGGTCACAACCAGTCTTGTTGCTACCCACACCTTGGAGGCTGGAACACCTTTACAAGATGCAACACCAGGATGTCTCTTATCTGTTTAACTGCCCTGCACTTAACTCCATCATTTTTGAGGTCTCATAGACAAACGGTAGAAAGAAAGTGCACACCACTCTATTGGATAAAGAAGGGAGATGTCTTGACATGTTTGGCCGCCATTTCTGCTCCATCGCCCCACTGGTAGTATGAGTATCTAACACCCAAGCGGGTATGGCTGTCTATCAACTCTCACTTTAGGGCAGGATTTTGCTACTCATCCTGTTCCTTCTAGATGAGCACAGGCCTACCATACTTCAGTGCCACAGTGAAGCCCTTCGCCTCACTAAGGAGTAGATCCAGTCCACTCACCATTTGGTAGAGAGCATGGCTAGGGCTATGGGAGGCTCTGTGGCTTTACAATGCTATGCTTGGCTTCACTCCACTGGTCTTTCTGAGGATAATAGGAAAAGGATAGTAGAACTCCCTTTCAATGGCTAGGGACTCTTCCATGCGACAACTGAAGACTCCAGGGACCAGGCTGACTACCAAGAAGATGGGATTCGGAAGTCAGCAGCAACACTGCAGAACTTGCTCCTACTGGTCATTGTGGAAGAAGATTCTGTCTTCCTTATATCGCTCCTAGTTTCTTCAGCATCCATTCCAAGCCTCAACTACTCAGTCATCATCTGCATGTCGTTCATCCAGACTGTACAAGTCGATTTTAGGGAAGTCCTCATCTGCTTCAAAATCTCAGATTTGACCTCTCCCACAAGTCACCATCTTTCCACCTAGCCAGCCCAATTTCACTGAGGCCCCAGACTTATCCTGCCACTATGCCATCTGGTGGAACATCACCTCAGACACCTGGGTACTTATCATCATCTGCCTGGGCTATGCTGTGGAGTTCTAAAGTCCGCCTCCTCTTGGCCTATTTAGCTCTGCATCTCCAAATCCCTTCCTTCTGGAGGAAGTCAACAACCTTCCGCACAAGCTGACAGTATTTTTCTCCCATTATTTCACCCTGCCCAAGAGGGACGACAGCCTACATTCACCCTCACAAGTTCAAGATGGTGGCGTTGGTCTCTATTCTCTCATTCCTCAAGAAGGTTGACTGGTTTACCCCCATAGTCCTTCAAGATGCTTACTTTCATATCTCCATATGTTCACAGCACAGGAAGTACCTTCGTTTCACTGTAGGGAAAAACATCTGCCAATTTTCCTATTCCATTTATCCATGGCTCCCAGAGTGTTTATGAAGAGCATAGTGGTAGTCATATCCTATCTTAGGACCAGAAGGATTGTAGCCTATCCATATCTGGATGATTGGCTACTGATGGAGACCTGCAAGACCAAACTATATCGAGACATTCACTTCACGCTATTTCTCCCCCTGGGTCTCAGTATAAACCCTTGATTTCATAGGTGCAACCCTCAATTCTACTACAGCAAGATCATTCTTCCTATTCCCTGCTTCCCCTCTTTTAGGTCCCCTTTGTTTGGCGGACTTCAAAACTGATGGACAGGAAGCTTGGCAGGCTTGAGCATGCTCAGTATGCGGGGGGGGGTCCCACCAAGCTACTCAGCTCTAGAATTTTCTAATAGCTTCTGCGCAGGTGAGAAGTTCTATTGTGTGAGGGTGCAGATGACCATTTGAAGAACTACAGTTACAGATAAGTAACCTCTCCGTCTGCATATTTTCTTTTTCTAAGCTCATTTCTTTTGTTCTATTCTTGCTGGCAAAGATATCAGTAAATTCCAGTCTTTTTAACCAGTTAATTTTATTCTTTTTATCATTGATACTCAGTTTTGACAAGAAATAGTCTTTTTTCACAAAAAGAGCAGATTTTTTTTTCTATATGATATTTGAAAATTCATGGCAATTTGTGGATAATAGTAAAACAGTATTGGTTTAACTAACTAATGTCAGAAAAGATATGACTAAAAGTGAGATAAAGTTTTCAGTGAAATACTGATAAGATGAGTGTACTGTTTTCTTGCCAATAATTATTGTCATCAAATTCACATTGTTTTTAACTGAAGGAAAAAAGCACTCAACTGAAGTCTGTTTTCAAATCTTTAAAAAATAGTTAGAATTTCTACCTCTCCTCTTCTATCTTTCTCTCTCTCTCACACACACACAGACGATTATAGAAAAGATTTCAGTCTTCAGTTCCCATGCATCACTTACGTATGCAGTTCTGGAGACACATGGCTCTATTAGTCATAAATAGTAGATATGGTAACAGTAGATGTGCATCTTTAAAGCATGCATTTTTTCCCTTTTTTCCATGATTTTTGAGGCTCAAACCAAGTGTGGATGTACAAATTAGAAATAACAAATTACTTGTAATAAATACTTTTTACAATAAGTAAGGCATAATCTACAGAGGATACCTTCACTCCTGTTGTAGTATAACTGCAACTACTTTTGTTTTTCAGACAACTTTGCGATTATGGCTTATGTGTGGAGCCGTGACTAATGTATATTTTATGCTATAGTCCAGCAGCTTGTTACGTTCTGATTTTTCTTGAATAACTGAAAAGCAACTTCTTTTTCTTATTACTCAAAATTAACTGAAGTGTTAGTTTAAAAAAAAAAAGCCTGTGTTAATTAACCACTGGTCATGGACCTTGTAATTGGATAGTTTCCCCCGTACAAGTAACTCTGTAAAGTGTTCCATCAGATGAAGCTTTATTCAAGATGAAATTGGAGCCACTTCAGTCTAGGAGAACTGGCAGAATGAGCTGTTTGAACCCTCCAGACTACATGTTACTGGCCCGCTCTTTCACATTGTTTCATATTGTTGACACTGAAAAATGAATAATACTGTTTCAGTCCTTTCAGTTACATTTTCTATAGTGTATTCATTCTTTGCTGTCTTTTGTTTTCTGTTTCTAAATAAGTTTTGTCCCCACATATTAGCAGAGCTCTTACTGATTTTAGATTAGACTTTATTTGGTTCTGTAGTGAAGGCTTTATCTAGAAGGCAGTTAAAAATCCAAAGCAGCCCCTTTTGTACATAGTACAAAAGATCTTGAAACAATGGGTGACCTTATGTAATGACATCCATTGTACTGCAGTAGGTTAAAACTACATTTTCAGTTTGAAACATTAAAACCACCTTTCGCCACTTTGAACATAAACACGATAGTCCTGGAAATCCTAATCACATTAGAGCTTTTACTATTTACCTAGGTTTTCTCAGCATTTACATTAGCTACTGTTTCTTGGTATTTGAGTCAAAGCTCGGACTTTCTCCATGAGAACTTTGTACAAGCCTCCCTCCCCTCCCCTCCCTTCCCCCAGCTAGTCAAACTCCACTTAAATTTTACAGGATAGGTGTGACTTTAACCCGAAATTCCACACAATTTAGTCTGGCAATTATACTTCTTTGATAAAATTCCTTGTCTGAAGCAGCATAAGTAATCTTGTAGCTTAATTAGACCCTCTTTTATCCTTTATATATGAATGTAAAAGACATAACTTTAGAGTTGAACATAAATCATAGAATCATAGAAATGTAGAGTTGGAAGAGACCACAAGGGCCATCCAGTCCAACCCCCTGCTGTGCAGGAAAACCCTCAAAGCACTCAGATGTCTGTGGAGTGAAAGAATGATGATGATGATGAAGAAGAACCAGCCATCTTTGCTGTATAACAAGTCTTATCAAAGTGATCAAATGTCTTGTAACATGTACACAATGACATCAAGAATATTTTCTTGTTTCCCTTGTTTATATTTCAACTAAGAGTTTTATTTTACTGTTAAAGCAAAGGAAGATACTAACACTGAAATTTTTAAAACATAAAACAATGGAATGGAGAGATTATTAATTTATTAACATAAATTTAATATGTAAAATGTCACATAAGGGATTATAAAGATAAACACTAAGTAAGCAGACAAGAAAGCTCTTATATCTAATCTAATACTAAATGAAACAATTAAATTTTAAAAGGGTCCAAAAATACATATAAATGATTTCTAACTCATCAGCTTTTAGTTCTAAGATAACAGACAAGATATACTTTTTCTAGTGTTTATATCATTATCACATTACTGCCTAGTATTCAGTAACTATAAGCTTTACTTCCAAAACCGATAATTAACTTGCACCCCAACAGTTTCTCCATTTCTGCCAGATCCAGCATCTTCAACAGCCACTTTTCACATGAAGGAATAGTCACACTTTTCCATTTCTGTGCATACAGCACTCTCGCCACCATGACCATGCATTGAAAGATTCTTCCCAACATCTTATCAGTCTATTCATCTATTAGACCCAATGAAGAAAGTTCAGGTTTGAGCTGAATGTCTTCCATCAGTCTATGTATCATCACCTCAGACTTCCTGGATTTCTTCTAATTCCACCATATGTAGTAAAAAGTATCTTCGTTTTGATCACACTTCCAACAAACATTAGAGAAGTCTTTATACATTTCAGACAACCTTTCTGGCATTAAATACCATCTGTACATCATTTTGTAAAAATAGTCTCTAAGATTGTAATTCAGAGTATATTTCAGATCATTTTCCACATCACCAAATTTTGTGCCCATACAAGCTTTCCCTAATAACTTATATACTTTGGCATTAAATGTTCCTCATTAGCACATAATTGTTCTTCAAATTCAGATTTAGACATTTCAAAACCGTATAAATGCTTACCCATTTTAAGCCATTCAGTCAACTGTCTATATGAAAACCAGCACACATTATAACTTTCTTGGATGAATTCCTCACTTTATTTCATTTTAAATTGCCCACTTTCCCTCATTAAAAGGTCTTTAAAAGTTAACCAATTATCTTTAAAGCTTATTTCTCTCTTAGAGTGTCATGTGGATAGATCCATAATGGCATTTTAGAACATAATCTCGGTTTGTATTTATTCCGTACTCTTAATAAAGCATGTCTAACCTAATGAGCTTTGAGTTTATCATACCACAGCAATGAATGCCTACCAAATCTCAAATCAAATCCTTCTAATTGTAAAAGCCTATCTCTTTTTAAAGTAACCCAATCTTTTAACCAAGCCATACACAATGAAAAATATAACAAGTTTTAAATTTGGAAGAGCAAGTCGTAGTCTTGTCTTTTGTTTGAGTCTCATTCTTGGCTTTTTCCCCTTGCCAAATAAAATTAGCTATGTCTCTATGCCATTGCTTGAATGATACCTCATTGTTCAAAATCAGAATTGTCTGAACCAGAAACAACATCTTTGATAAAACGTTCATCTTTATAGTTGAAATCCTGCCTAATAGAGGAAAACTCAGCTTAGACCATTTTTATAAATCTTGTTTGATCTCATTCTAAATCTAACATAATTAATCTGAAACAGCTTGGAATTCTACTTACCGATAATCACCCCTAGATATTTCACTTTTTAAATAATCTTAAATTCTGTTTTATCCATCACATTTTTAAAAATATTTATAGTCAACATAACTGTCTTATTATTTATTTGAAACCCTACCAAACAGCCAGAGTCTTTCAATACCTTAAGTAGAGTATCTGCAGATTCTAACGGGTCTTGTAAAAAAAAATCACTAAAGTTATCAGCAAATGCCCTTAGCTGAAATATTTGTTTCCTTATGATCATGCCTTTTATTTTTTCTTCTTGTCTTAATGGCTCTGTTCAAAACGTCCAAGGTCAAAATAAAAAGTAACAGTCCCCTTTTGTACATCACAATTTTTAGTCATATCATCATTTATCAAGATCTTGGTATTTTGAAAAAAAATATATTGCCTCAATCCATTGAATGCAATTATGGTCAAAGTTCATTTTTTTTCAGAATCTCTACCATAAATATCCAATTGACATTATCAAAGGGCTTCTCTGCATCCAAAAATAGTAGGGCTGCTTGTTTCTCATTATGACAACCAACATATTCCAAAATATCTGTTACACATCTTGTATTATCTCTCATAAGTCTCTGGCAAAAATCCACATTGGTCATCATGTATCATATCCTGTACTTTCTTCATCCTTTCAACAAGAATTAATGTAAAAATCTTATAATCATTATTCAAAAGTGAAATGGGTCTACAATTCTTAGGATCTGTCACATCTCATTCTGTTAGGGTGAACAAATAACCACACCTTCACCTTATCCCCAGGTGAACACAGAACAGACTTGAATTCCCAGATTTAAGGTAGGAAGGTGGAAAGAAAAGGAAAGGGGCAAAGAACACACAGACAAGTATCTTTGTCCAAAGGATCCGTCTAGCAATTACCAATAGCGATGACTCAGAAGTATGAGTTATTCATCCATGCCTCCCTTTTTATACCATTTTTAAATGTTTATATTAAAGAATGTTTACATGGAAGAAAAGATTCATACATCAGCATCAGCAGAGTCACAGCTTGTACATGTATTACATTTTATCTGACCCTTAACGTCCTTAGTCTGTGTGACCCTAGCTTATTCCTGAAGACATCTCTGACATTTCAAGAGTCCTTCACTTGTACATATTGGTGATTGACATGTACTAGGCAGAACAAACAATTCTAAAGCAGGATGGTTTGATAAGCCTTGAATGTCTAAAATGTTAATTAATATGACAGTTAATGATTATCAAGTATTAATTC
Source organism: Iguana delicatissima (assembly GCA_948472985.1). NCBI lineage: Eukaryota > Metazoa > Chordata > Lepidosauria > Squamata > Iguanidae > Iguana > Iguana delicatissima. Next base: position 362,457 of record CAOKZL010001559.1, read on the forward strand.
TGTAGGAAGTTACAGAGCACCAAATTTCAAGTCTAACCATTCCTCCTTTGGGATCAGTGTAATATTTGCTTGAAACCAATTATCTGGTAATTTATCTGTCATAGCGGTTGAGTTTACAAGGTGTTGAAATGGCAACCACAGCTGATCTTCCAAATGTATGTAATAAATTGCAGGGAGACTGTCTGGTCCCCACTTCATCTTCTTGAATGCCTCCTCAACTTCTTTCACAGTTATAGACATGTTTAAAGTTAATCTCTGATTTTCCCAAATTGAAAGTAAATTAGGTAAATCCAGATATTTGTGAACTTTTAAAAAGATGTATCTTGGGTTTTTAATAAAGTGTTGAGGAAAAAAAATATTAAAAAAATCTTCTTGCTCTTATCTTTGGCCCTTTCTACACAACAGAGATACATCGCTGTAGCATCGTTGTGTCACGAATACAGCTGCACGTCAAACCAGTTTGATGTCGTTCTGTTGCAGTTCGTTCCACATTTGTTCAGCTCTTAGTGCGGTTCACATGGTTGTGAAACTGGTGTAATATAAAAACAGGAAAACTCCAATGCAAACCAACCACAATGGTGCCGCTGAGTTTTTTCCTACATGTGGAAGCATTACATCAATTTGCAACATAGAGGTGGGCATTAAATTGACCGATCAGTGGTGGCAGAGTAGAGGAGGGAAGGGAATAGGAATTCCAGGAGAACTTGACGATGTGGAAGCTACAAATGATTTCTCCACTTTACTTCAACAGAAATTGGAGGGCATGCAGATAGGAACTGGAGTAAGTTGGAGTAAAAAATACCGCTTATAAAACATGGTGAAATGCTCCTCCACTCTAGTACAGAAATGCCCATTGTCAAATGTTAATGCCTTTTCATCTTTAAACTTTTTTCCCAGTCTCTTTTCTCAACTTATAAGCAATCCATTTTCCTGGCTTATTTGATGATTCGAAATATTTTTCCTTAGTAATTCTCATTTTTTTCTCTATGTCAAAAACCATATTCATGGATAATTGTTTCTGTAAGATCTTTATGTCTTTCAAAATCAATGATTTGGATGTATTGTTTTAAGTTCATTCTCTCTTGTCTTAGTCTTGTCCAAAATATTTTGATCCTTCTGTTGTCTCTCTCTTTAAGTTCTGCATTGTTGCGTAAAGAACCCTCTCATAACAGCTTTACTCATATCATATTGTTCTGATATCTGTACCTTTATTCATATTCTCATCATAATATTTTTTAAAGATTTGTTTAGCTTTATTCAATACAACTTCAGTTTTAGGTAAAGCTTCATTCAGTCTCCAAGTCCATTGGGTCTTTTTCTTTTTATGCCCTATCTTTTATAGAATTGGCCAACAATTTAGACATTAAAAACATAGTCCTTGAAAAGGATTTGTGCCTGTCTAAAAAGAATGTAAATTCTCTTGATTCTCCATACATCAGTCCCCATGTGCTCACAAGTTCCAAATTGTCCATCAGATTACAGGAGGATTTGGGGAGTTTTCCTTGATCTTATTTTGTTTGTTTTTCTGCCAGTCTATCTGTTTTAGAGTTATGCACGCCATTCGAATCACCCATTTGAATCCACCTATTACTTAAAAAGTTCCAAAACTTCTTCCAAAGGTTTTTCAAAGAAAGTGACTTTGTTCTCTGTGGAGGCATAAAACCCACAAGACCAAAAGCTTTTGTCCATGAATTTGTTTCTACACTCTGAGATAGCATCCATTCACATCGTCCAGAATCTTTTCTGGTTTCAATTAGAGTATGCATAAATCACATGTCTTTTCTTTTTGTCATAACATGAACTGAATTCTTCACCCAGTTTAGGATTTGTGATTTTGTTTCTTTTTTCCTTTTATGTGTCTCTTCATATGTCTGTATTTCCAAAGAATAAAATAAAATACTAGAATAATAAAATAATAAAAAAAACTTTTTTCTTTTTCCAGCAAAGTTGGCTGCTCTTATATTTCAAGAGAAAAGTTTTAAGGCTATTTTTAGATTTCCTCATCAACATAGTCTATACTTGCCTTGGTCTGATCACTTTTGTCACCTTCTCCGTTGCTTTCTTCCTTCTTGCTTTGTTCTGTTGTCTTTTCTCCCTCTCTCTTTTTGGGGATTGTTCCTTCAAAATCATTGTCATACTTCTCCAAAAATTCTCTCATGTTTTCAATTGTATTAAGATTAAATGTGCTTAATTTGTACTGTACAACCTGTCATAGCCTGCCTCGGAGACCTTGACAGCAAGGAGGAGGATTCCGAGTCCGAGGCAGGAGCTTCCCCAGAGGCAGGAGCTTCACCAGAAGCTTGCCCAAAAGAAGAAGATAATAGACTTCAACAGGGGCATGAGCAAGGGGAACAAATAGAGGATGAGATAACACTGCAAGAGAGATGCTGGGAGAGGGAGGCTGTGCCGCTCGGCATGTTTAAGTAGCAGGCGAGCCCTAACGAAGGAACACCTGGGGTAGATAAAAGGGTTTCAGCTGACCCTTCTTTCCAAGGTCAGCAACTGTTCTCTTTGGTTGTGAAACCCTATGCTGTTTGCTTGCATCTGGATTACCTGGAAACTCTGCTTGTTTTGACTACGAATTGGATTTGCTCTTTTGGATTTGTTTGCTTCAGGACCTAAGTTCTGTTTAGGACATTCTCCTGCTCTTGCTGTGTGAGCAAAAACTGTGCTGCTGTTCATGAGTAATTGCCAGCTCTGTTCGAGACACGACACAACCAAATCTTCTAAATTCCCCCATCTGAAAAGCATTCAATTTTGCTTCAGCTTGTTAGTCAAGAAAGTGTAGTTGCGTCTCATTCTCAAAACACTTGCTGATATAACTTTGAAGACTATCATGTCTTTCCCATCAATTTGAAGCTTATTCAGTTAGTACTGTTTAAACATTTCATCTTTTATTCCTCATCTCACAAAATAAACAATTACATCCCTTAGTAGGTTTCTTTGTCTGGCTATTGCAGAATCCAAATGGTATACTCTGCCCAATTCACAAAGCAAGTCTTCTCTTCTAATCTCCAAGAAATCTGTCAGTGCCTCTATAACTCTTGTATCTTCATTCTGCTTCTCAGATATTCCTCTAATTTGAAGACATCCTTCCCTTTCTTACAGATTCAACAATGTAACTGAGTCCTCAGTCTGCTGTTGTTCCACTGACAACTTCCCAGTGACATCTTCCAATTTCTGTGTTCTTTTTTTTAACAAACCCACTTTTTCCATCATCTGCCTCATCTCCTTTCCAGTTTTATCCAAGGAGGTTCTTATATTGTGAAGTTCTGTTTTTAACTCCTCTTTACATTCCATCTTTATTTGATCTGTGTCATGTCTCAGTCTTTGTATTTCTTCCAAAATTATCTTATTTGAACCTTCTTCTCTGGATTGGTCCACAGAGGTTCCTCTTTGATCTGCTAGTTGTGCCTGCTTTCTATTTGTAGTCATTTTCACATTTGACAGCTCTTTCAATTGAAAAGAAAAATTCTAGCTGTAATTATGCCAGTCCACTAGTTGGTGTCAGTATAATTTGATCTTGCATGCAGTCTAACCATCTCTTGACTGTCTGCCACCTAGAAGTTGACAGTAAGGTTATTCAAAGTTCAGTTAGTCTTTTCTTCCTGTCTGAAACATGGCAGTGACCTTGAGCTTTATGTCACTGATAAGGTAAGCTGACTGTTTCTCACGGTCTGCTTATTCTCAAAATTAAGGTCGTAATAATTTCTTAGAACAAATTAAGGAGCTCAAAAAATTGCTTTAGCTGTGTTCCAACCAGTGCACTTTAAAGAAAATTTTTTAGAGCTGTCTCCTTGTCTTCAGCACTGGACTCCATTCATATTAGGAGTTGGGGAAAACGTTAGAATTCGCAATTAATTTGCAGAGGTACAGATGTCAAAGTAAATCATCCCAAAACAGCTGGTGAACTTCTTTAATTGTCAAATTATTTGCTCAAGGAATTAAGACTGCTGTCTGGACATCATTATGTCCATAAGCAAGAACTGCAGTGTGGCAGGGCACAATGTCTGCCTGATCCCCTCTAGTCCTCTGCACTTCCAGGGACACCTTAATGGGGTCCCATAGGTACCTGGACCAGGAATTTTGGATCACAAAGGAGGCTCTGAGCCTCCTGATGAACCCAGAAGGCAATCCTTGCTGGTTTCTAAGTCTCAAACGAGCCTCAACCACACTGAGTTCATTGTCCCCTTAGCAGGACTCACTAAGAAGAACTACCACACAATCCCATATCCAACCCAGAAGTCCTGTAAAAAACCCCCAAAAACCCTCACCATTTCCAGTTCTCTTTCCTTGTTTTCTTTTCTGTCATTTCTTGTCAGATAAACTTTGCAGTTCTTTTAATGAAGTTCCTGCAACATTCAAAATGATTGTATGTACCTTACAAAGTGATGACTCTTTCAAATTATCTTCCAGCTCTCTGATAGAATGACGGTCTGATTCTTGATTCAGCTGAAGATATGAAAAAGAAGGGTTAAATATTATGAGCTGTGACTCATAACTGCAGTACTTAAAATAAGGGGTTTGGATCTTACTCTACAAAACATAGAAAAGACAGTTGCAATACAGCCCCTAGGGTTTTCTTTCTTTGGTCCACTGTTATCTGCTTTAGAAAGTTTCTAAAACTTTTGTAAGAGTTTCCCAAACCTTTTATTAGCCTCCAGTGGATAGTGAGGATTGTAGTGGTGGTGAGGATTATAGTTAGCTTCTGGTTTCAGTATGTTGAATTTCAGCATATGTTGCTTGAAAGACTGTGTGGAAAAAATGTGATCCATCTGGTTTTGATAAATTTTTATAGAGTTGAAAATGTCTTCTTGGATTTTGTGGCCCATTATAGTCTGTACCAATATATTGCTGCTTTCCAGAAATCTTTTTTCAGGAAGCAAGACTTGTTACATCTTCAGTACATACACCTTAGATAGTGTGGTGTATATTCTGTTTGAGGTACTGAAGATTAAACTCAAGACTTCTGCTGTGTATTAGGATGGGTGAGACTGATGAAGAGAGACACTAGTTTTGTGGTATAAGATAGTAGGACTGCAAGGCTCTTAATTGAGAAAAAATAGTGTTGGTCTTTGAATTTGTAGTTAAGCTGGGTTTATTTTCAATATTCATAACAGGCTTGTTTTGCTTTGCTCTACAGCAGTAGGTAATAAGTCAGCAAAATGTACCGTTTAACAAGATTTGGATTTTGTTGCAGGAACTGTGCATTATGTGAATGAAAGAGGGAAGACAACCCAGGCATTGACCATGGAAAGTTCAGTTCAGAAACTACTGTTCATGGAAAAGGATGTCTTGGTAGTAATAACAGAGACACTCCTATTATCACTTCATAAAATTTCTCTTGAAGGAGAGACAGAGGAACTATTGAAGGTAAGTAAGGTATGCTATAGGATGAGTGATTTAAGACAGATTTAAGTCTAAGGATGCAAGACTGTTGATGATTGAGAAAAAACAGTGTTAAAAATAGTTTTTAACTAGTTATAGGCTAACACAATGAGGTTTTCTAGACTAAACACTGTATTTTGTGTATTTTTTGCAATTATTAAGGCTCTGAACCTTGTATATTGGAAGAAAAAGGCAATTTATTTTGTGACAAGTATCTTCATAGAATAAAAAGCCAAATATTTGTATGTCAGATAGCGGAGTATTAAATGTACAAGATTACAATTTGGTTCTGTTCATTTAGCCAAGCTAACTTAGAGATAAGGTGAGATAAATATGGAAGAATCTAGCTGAGAGAAAACGGTGAACCAAGAGGGTATATTTAATTGGTACAACAGCCTGAACCATGCTGAGTGTGTGATGGAGTCACCTGATGGCAGGTAGCCAGAATAATAATAATCAGTTAAACTCTTACATGATTGGATATGTAGTGGCCTTGTGTGATGATTGCATAAACTGACTGGACAAAATATCAGTAAAATCTCATTTGCAATTGCATGAGTGGTAACCTGAACAAATGAATTCTTTTTCATAGTCTCTCTGATTCACACATACTGGTTATTCTGCACCTGCGTGGAAATGTTTGGAAACTTCTAAAGCTGTGTTTTGATGTTAGCCCCATCCCCTTTTCTGTATGTATCTAAGCTGTGCATTCCCACCAAAACCCAGTTCCTTTTCATCTGCCATGATGGTAAGATCTTTAAGAAGTTGCACTGTTTTGGCATTTTATCAGTTCGTCTTCCCCCACTAGAGGCTTCTATCCCTGAAGACTTTCATCAAAACTTTAATATATATAATTTTAAGACAGATATCACCACAGTGTTAAAGAATCTAATTAATTATTAAATCTTAAGAAATTTTTTTGTATTCTGTTTTTTATAAATATTCTGTCTTTTTGTAAATCAAAATATATATGCTCTGGTATATTAAGCCAGAAAATAGGTGGGTTTTTTGTTTTTGTAAGTTATTCAGGAAAAAGTGCATCAAGCCTCCAAGAAATAGGTTCAAAAGCCTGGAAGGACATTGGATCAAATCTGTCTTCATGTGAGAAGAATACTGTCCTTTTAAAAAACTATCAAAGCTGAAATAAACTTGAACAATTGATGATATTAACTAGCAGTTTGGTTCAACAGATCTATAGTTATTTCTCTGCATCTCAGCATCAACTCAGCTTTGGAAAATTCTGTCTAGGTTTATATCAATTTTATGTATAACGATGAATTCATTGAGCAAAATGAGGTGGATCAGTACTTTGAAACCACTGCAACATCATCTTGGTAAAATATATGGTGCTTTAATAGAGATCTTTAATGACACAAGCCTAAAAAGCTTATTTGGAAATACTGCCCAAATTGAAGCTAAGGCCCTTGCTTTTGCAATTTATAAGTTCAAGTTAGTAGTAATCCTTGTTATATGTTACAACATCCTTTTTGAAGATTTAAATTCAGCTATAAGGCAATTGCAAGCAACCAAGAATTACCTTTTGGGCTGAGATAGATCATAGAATCATAGAATCATAGAAATGTAGAGTTGGAAGAGACCACAAGGGCCATCCAGTCCAACCCCCTGCCATGCAGGAAAACCCTCAAAGCACTCCCGACAAGTGGCCATCCAGCCTCCGCTTAAAAACCTCCAAAGAAGGAGACTCCACCACACTCTGTGGCAGCACATTCCACTGCCGGACAGCCCTGACTGTCAGGAAATTCCTCCTGAGGTTCAGGCGGAATCTCCCCTCCTGCAGCTTGCATCCATTGCTCCTTGTCCTGGTCTCAAGAGCAGGAGAAAACAAACCCACTCCCTCCTCAACATGACATCCCTTCAAATATTTAAACATGGCTATCATGTCCCCTCTCAACCTTCTCTTCTGCAGACTAAACATACCCAGCTCTCTAAGTCTGTCCTCATAGGGCATGGCTTCCAGGCCCCTCACCATTTTGGTTGCCCTCCTCCAGACCTGCTCCAGCTTATCCATATCCTTCTTGAATTGGGGTGCCCGGAACTGGACACAGTATTCAAGATGAGGTCTAACCAATGCAGAATAGAGTGGTACCAATACCTCCCTCGATCTAGACACCATACTCCTATTGATGCAACCAAGAATTGCGTTGGCCTTCTTGGCTGCCGCATCACACTGCTGACTCATGTTCAGCTTGTGGTCTATGAAGACTCCTAAATCCCTTTCACACGTACTGTTAGCCAGCCACGTGTCCCCCATCCTATATTTCTGCATACCATTTTTTCTGCCCAAGTGTAGGACCTTACATTTCTCTCTGTTGAAATTCATTTTGTTAGCCTTGGCCCAGCTCTCCAATCTGTCCAGGTCCTTTTGAATTTTGATCCTGTCATCAGGTGTATTAGCAACCCCTCCCAATTTGGTGTCATCTGCAAATTTGATCAGCGTGCTCTCTATTCCTTCATCCACGTCATTAATGAAGATATTGAACAGCACCGGGCCCAGGACAGAACCCCGTGGCACCCCACTAGTCACTTCTCTCCAGGATGAGAATCTGCCATTGGTGACCACCCTTTGGGTACGGTCAGTCAACCAGTTACAAATCCACCTGACAGTAGCCCTGTCCAGCCCACATCTTACTAGCTTCTTTGCAAGAATGTCATGGGAAACTTTGTCAAAGGCCTTACTGAAATCAAGATATACTATGTCCACAGCATTCCCTTCATCTATCAAGCAAGTAACTCTATCATAAAAAGAGATAAGATTAGTCTGGCATGACCTATTTTTGAGAAATCCATGTTGACTTTTCGTAATTACGGCATTGTTTTCTAAGTAATTAGAAACTGACTGTTTGATGATCCGCTCCAGGATCTTTCCAGGTACTGATGTCAGGCTGACTGGGCGATAATTATTTGGGTCCTCTTTTTTTCCCTTCTTGAAGATGGGGACAACATTTGCTCTCTTCCAGTCTGCCGGAACTTCTCCTGTCCGCCAAGAGTTTTCAAAGATTATAGCAAGAGGTTCCGCAATAACCTCTGCTAGTTCTTTTAAAATCCTAGGATGCAATTCATCTGGCCCTGGAGACTTGAATTCATCCAGTGTGGCCAGGTATTCATGTACTACCTCTCTATCTATTCTGTGCTGCATTTCCCCCACTTCTTCACCTGCTCCCCAACTGCCAGGTTGAGTATTTTTATCCTTTTGGGAAAAAACTGAGGCGAAGAAGGTGTTGAGGAGTTCTGCCTTTTTTCTTCCTCCTGTTATTAATTCACCATCTTCCTTGCGCAGTGACCCTATCGTCTCCTTCTTTTTCCTTTTGCTGCGGACGTATTTAAAAAAGCCCTTTTTATTGTTTTTAATGTCTCTGACCAGCCTAAGTTTGATCTGTGCTTTAGCCTTTCTGACCTTCTCCCTACATCTCCTGGCTACTTGCTTATAATCTTCTTTGGTGATTTCTCCCTTCTTCCATTTCCTGTACATGTTTTTCTTAACACTTAGCTCAGCTGAGAGCTCTTTAGTCAACCATTCCGGTTTGTTCAGATGCCTTCCATTTTTCCTCCTTAATGGCACAGTTTTAGCCTGTACCTTCAGTACCTCCCTTTTAAAGAACTCCCATGCATCCTGAACTCCTTTCTCATTGACTATTCTTGACCACGGGATTTCAGCCAGCAGCTCCTTCAGTTTACAGAAGTCTGCTTTTTTAAAATCTAAGACGAATGCCTGGCTACACTTGCCTTCTCTTCCCCACTGAATACAAAATTCTAATAGGGCATGGTCACTCTCTCCTAAAGATCCAACCAGTTCTACGTCATCAACAAGGTCTTCCCTGTTGGTCAGGATCAGATCCAGAATATTTGATCCCCTTGTCGCCTCTTCCACCTTCTGGACCATGAAATTGTCTGCAAGACAAGTAAGAAACTAGCTGGACCTTGCTGCCTTTGCAGAGTTTGACTGCCAACATATATCAGGGTAGTTGAAATCTCCCATTATTACTGTATCTCTCCTTTTTGAATGTGCAGTCATTTGGTCTAGGAAAGCACCATCGAGGTCCTCAGTCTGGCTTGGAGGTCTGTAGTAAACCCCCACTATAATATCCCTATTGTTTCTCGCTGCCTTAATTCTTACCCAGATGCTCTCGACCTGGCTTCCGGTGTTCAAGTCATGGATCTCTTCACAGGTGAAAACATCCTTGACATATAAGGCTACTCCTCCTCCTTTCTTATTTGGTCTATTTCTACAAAATAGGCTATACCCCTTTATTCCTACATTCCAATCATGAGACTCATCCCACCAGGTCTCAGTGATGCCTATCAAATCATATTTATTTTGCTGTACTAGGAGTTCAAATTCATCTTGTTTGTTTCTCATACTCCGTGCATTAGTGTAGAGACACCTAAGTCCCCGTGCCCTTCCTGCAAGTCCCATAGCATTGTTTCCACCCCTCCCACGATTGGATGCTATTCCTACTTGGCCAATATCATTTGGGCCTTTTTCCCCTGCACTTGCCGAGTCCTTGTCCTGAATAATCTTGTCTCCCTCCCCAGTTGTACTTAGTTTAAAGCCCTCCTAATCCTCCTTGTGAGACTGTTTGCAAAAACGTTCCTGCCAAGTTTCGTGAGGTGCAGCCCATCCCTTGCCAGAAGCCCATGTTCCTGGAATTTCAAGCCATGATCCAAAAAGCCAAACTGTTGGCGGCAGCAAAATGTGCGGAGCCAGCTGTTGACCTCTACTATTGTTCTTTCCCTTCGTGCACCATATCCTTGAACAGGGAGGATTGATGAAATGACCACCTGCGCACCAAGGTCCTTAAGCTTTCTCCCCATAAGCTCGTAGTCCTTTGTGATGTGGTGAAAGCTGCGCTTCACCGTGTCATTGGTTCCAACGTGTACCAAAACGAGGGGCTTACGGTCAGTGGGCTTGACCAGCCTGGCTAGCCTCTCTGTTACGTGGTTTATCCTGTCCCCAGGAAGACAGCAGACCTCTCGATTGAGCTTGTCCGGTTTGCAAACTGCCGGTTCGGTTCCTCTGAGCAAGGAGTCCCCAACCACCAGAACTCGCCTCCTCTGAGGCCTGTCCGGGGTTCTTCGACAAGCAGATTCTTCCAGGATTGCCTGGGCATTGTGTTGAGGTCGGGAGTGCTGGACTTCCCGATGTTGGATGCTGTCCTGTTGGTGTTGAAGTTCCAGTTGCCGAAGTTGGATTCCTTCTTGCTGATGTTCTGTTCCCTCTTTCTGGTGTTCCTCATCATTCACAGCACCAAGAACGTTGAAGCGATTCTGTAGTTTGAGAGTCTCTGTTTCCTTCCTGGCCCTTCTACTTCTCCATGTGACATTCCTCCAAGCATCACTTTCCTGGGTCACGGAACTGATTTCCTCATCAGGCAGCTCCTGCGCATATCCGGTCTTCAGGAAGGTCCTCTCTGCCCTATCTAAGAAGTCCTCACCTTCTCTAATAAGACGAAGATTAGAAACCTGTGCCTCCAGCTGCCGCACCTTGACCTCTAAGAAGGTGACCAGCTTGCACTTGCTGCAGGTGTACCCGACCACATCTTGTGACAAGAAAAGGAACATGCCACAAGTGCTACAGGTGACAGCAGCAGCTCCCTCACCTTCCATACTTGATAATACTGAGAATAGAACAAGAAAACAAAATCAAAAACTGGGCCTCCTTTCTTAATTTGAGCTGTATAAGCTATGTCTGCTCAGCTAACTCCCAAGCTCAGTTGAACTCTTCCTAAATTTGTTCAGTCGCCATAAAGATCGGTTGTTCCTAAACTTGAATGGTTTAACTTGAAGGAATGAAGATGAATGAATGGCGCACGCTGCTGGGAGTTCCTAATAAAGCCTCCTTCCCCTAGCTGGCTCCTCCCCCTAGCTTGATTAACTCTCCCTAGTTTGATTGACAGTTAACTGACTAACTAACAAACAATTAGCTGACAATAGGCTGTGAGCTCAGGGAGAGCACACGGCCAGCGCAAGCAAAAAAAAAAACAAAAAAACACACACACACACACACACACACAAACACAAAAAAAACCGACACAAAAAACAACAACACAGAGAAATAAGCAAACAAACTCAGCCCCACAGTCCAGCAAAAACACCTATCAAAGTTGTCTTCACAGACCCAGCTTACCTTCTGCTCTCTCCTCTGGAAGTCAGCAAGAAGCCTGCTGGGAGTTCCTAATAAAGCCTCCTTCCCCTAGCTGGCTCCTCCCCCTAGCTTGATTAACTCTCCCTAGTTTGATTGACAGTTAACTGACTAACTAACAAACAGTTAGCTGACAATAGGCTGTGAGCTCAGGGAGAGCACACGGCCAGCGCAAGCAAAAAACAAAACAAAAAAACAAAACAAAAAAAAACACAAAAAAACACAAAGATGCTACTGAGATTTGCAAAGGATTTAGAAATACCACCAAATTTTGAGACAGAAGAAGTTAGAAAAAGGAGAAAGGAAGGGCAGTTTAAGGATGATGCCCAAGAAGAAGTACTTCAGAATCCAAAGCAGAAATGCAAAATATGTTTCCTCTCTGCTGGTTTAGACGTGGCTGTTGAGGAAAGGTTCCAATAGCTACAACAACATAATTTCTGCTTTGGCTTCTTCTATGATATATACAGTATCAACAATAAATAAATGAATAAAAGATGTATTTCTGGCAATACATGCAAAAATTTGGAAAAATCATTGATTAACCAATGGAAACAAAGATATTGATGGTCAAGATCTGTGCTGTTAACTTACAGCAATAGCTTGAAAACTTCCAAAATCTGTGCTGTCACAAGAAGTATTTCTCTTCATACTACAACAAAAACTCCTGGATTTGGATTCTACTAAGCAAGAGTGAAACAGAATTGCTACTGCCTCATGATCTGCACCACAGATGTTTCTCCCAGTACTTCTCACTCCCTTCTTGACCTGTGAGGCTCAACAGATTCCATACCCCACAACAGGGTCAAGTACTGTCTCCACTATAGTACTGCTCCTACGCAGAGGAAGTTCATCTGTCATGGTAGAAATCTGGGGTGCATTCTTCCATATCACCACATCTTCATCTTCAGGTCATGCCAATATATAAATTCCAGGTATTCCTGTTTGGATTTGCCAGAGCACCAAGGGTCTTTGCTATGACTGTGGTGGGCAATTGCCACCTACCTCTGCACCTTGGTAATGTGTATATTTGTACATAGACAACTGACTTCTGGTAGCCCCATCGAAGTTGAAACTTCACACTGATACCCATCGTACTCCTTCGCTTCAATTCCTCATCGTGATTATAAATATATAAAAATAAGTCCTCAAACCCACACGGGTCATCATGTTCATAGAGACTGGACTCCACAGTCAGCTGCATATTCATATTCTTTCAACCATAGCTCAAGGGGTGAAGTCCTTCATGGCTCCCTAAGGAAGAACGACCCAATGGCTCCTCAGATTCATGGTTGCTAATAAAACCAAGGAGCTGTTCACAAAGCTTCAGATGTGCCTACTCCAGAACTGGTTCCTGTGTGCGTTTCACTCAGATTATCACCCTCCTCACAGGAGGCTTCATTCTCCAGTAAAGCTTGGAACTCCTTCAATTGGAGGTTTCAGTACTGTGCCCTCTGAGGAGTGGGTTAAGGAGCTGGGTATGATTAGCCTGGAGAAGAAGAGAAGGTTATGAGGTGACATGGTAGATATATAGTTAAATATTTGAAAGAGTGGATGGAGTAAGCCTCCAAGGAATGTGACTCCACCACACTCCCGGGCAGCATATTACCATAGGAACAGCTCTTACCATAGGAAGTTCTTCATAATGTTCAGGTGAAATCTGTAGTTTGAAGCCATTCCTCTATGCCTAGTCCAGAGCTTTCCAAACTTTTCATGTTGGTGACACAATTTTTTAGACATACATCATTTTCTGACACAGTAATTCAGTTTTACTAGCAAACTGGAGATTAAATTAACCCCTTATAAGAGATACAGACACATACATAACACAAGACAACATAACATATCTCATGAAAACCTTTCATATATTTTTTAAAATATATGATTTATAAATAATAACATACATTTTCAAGATTATAGGTGACACACCTATCTGCTTCAGGTGACACACTGTCATGGCACACGATTTGGAAAGCCCTGCCCTAGTCCCTTAGAGCAGCAGAAAACAAGCTTGCTCCATGGACTGTTCTTGCACCCTGTTCTACTGCAGAACCAGAGAGGAGATGGAATCACTAGGACACATATCTCTGCATAGCTGGAAAGTGCTGTCATGTGCACCGTTCTACCTTCTTGTCTACTCACCAAGATGCTATTATAGATCTGGCCAAGGCAGCCATGGTTTGCCCTGCTGATGAGCCTCTCACAGGGATGATATCAGGAACAATATCAAGGGCTGCAAGAAGCTGCAGTCTATAACAAATGCAAACTGAGGATCCGGACATTCCCTTTCATTGAACTTTTTCTGTTGTCCACTGCAGTATGTCATAGAGGCAGCTCACAAACCTTCAACTAGCTGCTCCTACACATATGAAGAGGCCAAATTCTCTGACTTCCTTGTAAAAGATCAAGTAGATTTTCATCGCCTCAGTACCTTCCATGCTTAGTTTATTTCTGGTATTGTCATTACATAGAGGTCTCTCTATCTTCTCTATCTTCTAAAAAATGCTATCTCCTTGCTATTTCATAGCAGCTTGTGTTCATGGATTCTTTAAAGGTTCTGGAGCAGATATACGAACCCTATCTTTCACTCACTGTTCCCACAAGAGCCTGGAGTGTGCAGCTGGTGATCTCTTAACTTTTTTTTTTAAAGTCATTTTTTTTTTAAAGTCATTTGAGTACATGTCTGCCAGTGACGTTCAGTTTCTGTTTGAAAGACTGTCTGGTAGCACTACTTCTGCCAGGATGCTTAATGCACCATGTGCATTGTAGTGGACAAACTCTGTCTTAGTTTCCTCAAGGAGGAAGTAGTCCTCTGGCCAGATAGTACTTTTCTTCCAAAAGTTGTCTCAATGTTACATTTAAACCAAGTCATTACACTACCGGCTTTTTGCATATTGCATCCTTTAAATTGGAATGTGACCTTCATGGTCTTGAAGTTCATTGTGTCATAGCCTTTTATGCACAGTGCACAGTTTCCAGAAGTCTCAAAGACTCTTCCTTTGCTATTTGCCTGATAAGTAAGGTTTTTCAGTGTCTTCCCATAATCTGTTCAGCTGGGTGACATCTACAGCTTGATGTTTTCTCAGCTGGGGAACAAGCCATCTGCTGTTTAGTAGAGAAGCCACTCCACCAGAGCTCTTGCTGATTTCATACTCTCCTGCAAAAGGTGCTTTTTCAAGAGGATTGCAGAGCTGCTAGAGACTCACAACCTATGTTTGTTGCTCGTTATGCAATGTACAAGAGATCAAAAGTGGGAGAGCAATGCTGTTTTGCTTGGTGTTATGACACTCCTGCCTCCTTTAAGTAGTAGCTTACTGGTCTCCCATTTGTGTGAGTCACAGAGACCACAAAGAACAGGTGTGATAGATGACAGCTCAGAGGTTGATGAGCAATTGATTGTGCCAGAACAGAGCCAGTGATAGAACAGACTGCCTTGCCAACACCCCCACCAGCTGAAAGACAAGTTGAGATGGTGTTGTTGCAGCCCATGCCAGAGGGAGAAGGCGCCAGCAATGATTTAGGGGAATTAGAGCCACCTTTGCCCCCCTCCCCAGCCTTCAGTCACAGAGGAGACAAAAGAGAGCAGCTCAGAGGGAAGTTGTTTTAATGAGATTGAGAAAACAGAACAATGATGAGAAACACCTGTCCTTCTTGGCTATATAAGTCTGTCAGTGTGGCTTGCTGTTTGCTTGCAGCAAATCACTACTCAGGCTCCCATGACTCTTGTATTCCAGCTTTTCTAGACTTTTTGGACTGACCTTCAGTATTCTTGACTTTTGGAATTGACCTTGACTTTGTCTCAGCTCACCATTTCTACTTGATTGTTAGAACTGGACACTCCCCACTGCCTCTTCCTCTTCGGCAAGTACTATTGCTTCCTTCCCTTGCTGGCAGTTAAGCACGGGCTGGGAGTTGAATTCTGACAACAGGTTGCTTATCTGTAACTGTGGTTCTTTGAGTGATCATCTGTGAATTCACACAATCCTACCTTACCTCCCCTCTTCGTGTCCTGCTGTGCCCTTCAGTTTCTTGGCCGCTGCCTTAGGCGGTTATGGAACTGAGGGTTTTGGCAGGAAGGCATCCAGTATAGCTGCAGGGGATGAGGGCAGGATTCCTTCCAAAATGCTTGTCATCAAACTCTAGAAGGTTCCAAACTGCATACTGCACAGGCGCAGATATCCTATTTGTGTGAGTTCACAGATAACCACTTGAAGAACCACAGTTACAGGTAAGCAATCTATTCATCTCCACTGATTTTCAATATAGGTTTCCCTCACATACCTGGCATATTAGAGACCAGAGCACCATCAGAAAATAGAGCGGGTTGAAAAGTGGAGCAGCCTGGCTCCTAAGTCCCTACCACAAGAGCTGGAACAGGTAATTTTCACATCTCAATGTCCATCCAGTCATCACTCTTACAACTCAAAGTGGAGAAATTTCCTATGGTACCTCTAGGAAAAGAACCGTGGTTCTATCAGCCTTGGTGGACCTAAGATAATTCTTTCCTTCCTCCTCTCTTTAGGTGAGGATGGCTTGTTTGTCTCTTCTGTCCAGATATACCTCACTTCAATTTAGGTCAATCCCAGACCTTTTGAAGCTCCATCTTGGTTCACCCAACACTTTCCTCAAGCATTTTGCCAGCCTACATCCTCCTCATGCCCTGCTGACTCCTCAGTGGGAATTTCAACTAGTTCTCTCAACCATCACTGGTAGACTTTTCAAGTTCTTGGCAACTTCTGATGTACAGCTGCTCTCCCTTAAGATGATGTTTTTGGTTATAATTATGTCAGTTAGACTTGCATGACAGTTCTGCGCTCTCAAACATGACTCCCTTGTCCTGTTTTCTACAAAGATAATTCCACACTCTGACCTTACCTTTCTACCTATTCCACATCACTCAGAACATTATTCTACCAGCCTTCTTCCCAGACTCTACCACAGATGAGGAAAAAAGGTTGCATTCCCTAGATGTACAAAAGACTATGAACTTTTACTTGGACAGGACCAAATCCTTTCACAAAATGACTAAGTTCTTCATGTGATACAGTGGTTCCAGAAAGGGCCTTCCAGTATCACCACTATGGCTCTCAAACTGAATCGCAACAGCAATCTGCCTGGCCTACAACTTGCTCTCAGGCTAACTTTGTGTCACATCAAAAACCTTTCTACTTGTGATACAGCAGCTTCAACTGTTTTCCTGCAGGGTATCCTGCTTCATGAGACCATGGCAGCCTCCTGATCTCAGCTGTCAAAATTCATTTGGCACTACAATGTTGTCAGAACGTTGGTCAGGGGTGCTGCATTTAGACAAATTGTTTTAGTCACTGTGAAGCTCCTTCCTGCCAGCTGGCAGTAATTGCGTGTATATGCCAATCCCTTCCTCTCAAATATAACCTACAGCACCCAATGTTCATTGGTGGTCTCCGAAGTACTAAACAGAGCTAACCTTCCAAAATCAGACAAGATCTGGTGCCTTTTGGTTTAAGTGTTGGACTCTGACTCTGGAGACTGGGGTGTGAATCCCTACTCAGCCACAGGAACACACTGGATGGCCTTGGTCAAGTCGCACTCTCAGCCTCAGAGGCAAAGGCAAACTCCTGGACAGATCTTGCCAAGAAAACTCTGTCATAGGTTTGCCTTAGGTCTCTATAAGTTGGAAACAACTTGAAGGCACACAACAATCATTGATTAAGTTCACTGATTTTGAGAGAAGGAAAGTAATTTCAGAGCACTTACTGCTTAGTATTTTACTTGTGTGAGAGTCACAAAGAACACAGAGAAGTTCCTTACTTATAACTGTGATTTTCTGAGTGGTCATTTCTGAACTCATACAGCCTCCCTCCTTCCCTCTCTCTGATGTCATTATTTATTTCCCCTTGGCATGCTTGGCTGTGATGGGCTTAGAACTGAGACTTTTCAAAGAAGGAATTTCTAGAGATATGTCTCATGGGAGGAAGCAGTCTCCCCTCCCCCACAAAGATACTTTACAGCTCTAAAGGTTCTCACAGTTGCTGTCCTGGTGCAAAAGAATCTGTGTGTGTGAGTTAACAGATGAGCACTCAGAGAACCACAGTTACAGGTAAGGAACCTCTTCTTACTTGCTATAGCTGAAATCCATTGATACCCAGCTATGTGAAGGAGATAAACCCTGTGTGACGAAGCCTAGTCATATGGCTAGCAGAACAGCCTAGTAACAGAGGGTGATGTATTCAAATTGGCTATCTGACTGCGAAGAACCCAGCCATAGCCAGAGGGAGGGGCTGAGTTAATTTTATAGAGGCCTAAGTGTGGGGCAGAGAAGTAACCAAGCCACCTCTGAAAGAGTCAGAGAGTGGAACCTTAGTGGGAAAACAGACCTTTGTACTGAGAGAGCCAAAAGGGTGTGTGAGTGAAAGATCTTTTGAGGAAACATTGAAGTGTTTTGGAGAAAATAGTTAAATATCTGTAAGAAAGTGTTATTTTCTTTTAATCTTCTGAATCCTCAATACCCTTTACCTTGTTGGCTCCATTAATAAAGATTTCATTCTTTTTTTTTATAAGTACAGTTCTCCCTCCACATTCATGAATTTGATTATTCATGAGTCTTCAGGCTCTCCCCACATTCTCCTCCTCCCCTTCCCTGGTGAGAGCAAGCACACCACAGGATAGCCCAGGGAGAGGGCCATTGGCCTCCCTGGGAGGGTGCTCGTGGGCTGGACCTGCTCTGGCCCCACATTCTTTGTGGGTTAGCTCCATTCCTGCAATTGCCACTTGGAAGGGATTGTCAGGGTCAGAGACCCAGGCAGTGAGCCAGCCCAGAGAAGGGGGAGGGAGAGATAGCAGAGTCCCACCAGGAGGAGTCAGAGCAAGCAATTACTCATAGGGAGTCCATCTATCTAAGCCTGAGTGACAAGCAAAAGCCATAGTCAGAGTCCAAAATCCAGGGGTCAGAAGCCAAGAAATCAATCCAAGGTATCAGGAGCCAGGTGCTAGAGGCAAAGACCAGGAAAGGAAAGGGCTTGTAGAAAGTTTGCCACAAGCAAAGGAAAGCTTCCAGGCAGGCAGGTGTGGCTGATCACCTCTTCTTGAACTTAAGGAAGCCTCCCTTTGCTCAGCTCTCTTGAGTCTCTGCCTTGCTTGTGGGCTAATTGATGCAGGCTCCAGGGCATCCTCAGGATCATAGCTGAATCCCTGTTGCCCTAAAGGAGCAGGCAGAGGAACGTCCGAGCTTGCTTGGTCCATGGCAGCATGGGGAGCTCTTGAGTTACAGGACTCATCTCCATCCAGAGCCACAGGGACCAACAGCTGCTGCTTGTCATCTCCACCCTGAACAAGAGGGACCAACAACTGCTGCTCGTCATCAGCAGCGCTGACAGGGGCTTCAGTTATCACAGAGATATACATGATCTGAGCCTTGCTGAGCCCTGCTCAGATCACTGGCCTCTTTTCCAGGGATCGCAGGAAAGAGCCTAACCTGCCCTGCAGTCTGCTCTGAAGGGACACCCATGATCTGAGGAAAAGTGGGCGAGGCTGCTCAGGCCTTGCACACTTTGCTCAGATCCCTGGTCTGCTTTTCAGGCAACAAGAGGCGGGAAAAGGCCAAACCTGCCCCACAATCGCTATCCAGAAGGGCTGCTCGTGATCTGAGCAAAACTTCATGTGCTTTGCTCAAATCCCTGGCCTCCCAGGTGGCGATCGCGGGGCAGGTTAGGCCCTAACCTGCCCTGTGATCACTACCCAGAAGGGGCACCCGTGATCTGAGCAAAGCAGACAAGGCTGCTCCGACCTCATGCACTTTGCTCAGATCCCTGATCTCCCTTTGAGGCAGCAATCCGGGAAAGGGACTAACCTGCCCTGCGATCATTGCCCAGAAGGGAAGCCTGTGATCATACCAGCAGGTAGGGGAGATGGCTGATAGGGAGGAAAGATCTTTTACTCCTCAGCCATCTCCCCAGCCGCAGCTCCAGGTGCAATAGCCCCAGCGGGGTGGGAGAGATGTCTGATAGGGAGGCAGGATCTTTTAGTCCCAGTCAGGCATCTCCCCACCTGCAGCTCAGGGCGCAGTCACCCCACTGACAGCAGGGAGAGCGAAGGGGAGCAAAAAATCTTTCCTCCCAGTCCGCATCTCCTTGCTGGTGGCTCTGGCCACAGTCACCCCAGTAGCAGCGGGGGCAAGGGGGAAGGAGAAGAAAGATCTTTCCTCCCTCTCCACATCTCCCCTCCGGCAGCTCCTGGGCGATTGCCCCAACCATGATGGGTTATTTGCATTTTTTTCACTTTCGTGGGCTGTGCTCCTATCCCTGAATGTGGAGGGCCTACTGAACATCCTCCATAGCATGTTTTCTTCAGTTTTAAGAACACACTACCACAAGTTATTCATTCCTTGTTGAAGGAACCATTAAAAACTTTGCCAATTCTCTATTAAGGTTGTGGGTTTTTAGGGAAAGCAGGAGTGTGATTAAGTGTGGGGAGGGAGCCAGAGTGTGATAAAAAGATTAAAAGGGGTGTCCAGTGAGGGGAAGAGAAAGCAGACCTAGTTTGTCTGTGCCATGGGCTAGTCAAAGCAAGCTTTGCCATGCAAGCCTTCCCTTTTGTACCCACTCCCCACAATCGTACATCCATCCACCCATCTGTGATACCTGGTTTTCAATATTGTTATCTCATAGGATATATTTCATTATCAGGTAAAGCTGAGTGGGAAGATTGAAAACCCTGCGGATATTATTTTGATTGACCATGGCCTCCTTATCACTGCAACAGGTGAACCAGTTGTTAGGTAAGAAAACTAGCAAAAAATTTTGCCCAGTAGAGGACATGTGTGTGTGTGTGTGTGAGAGAGAGAGAGAGAGAGAAAGAGACAGTGTGTGCAATCTATTTATGTATTATATTGGGTTGTTCTTCAGACAAATCTCATTAGAATTTTGTGGAAATTAGTGGACTTGGAAACAAATAAAAGAATTGACAACCAGCTTCTACCTTGTTGCTGTTTCTAGCCTGATTGGGAACCATTTACCTCATTTTTAAAAAGGGCTAATGCAAGGCTGCAGGTATATAATATTATCTGTCAGTAATCTGCTGGACAGTATTGAGAAAAAAACTATAGCATTATTGTCTACAGCCTTCAGCACTGTGTACAAAGCCTCTGACAGAGAAGCTCCTTTATGGAAAGTATTTTTTAGCCCACCCAGCTCCTTCTTTTTTCTTCTTCTTTTTCCTCTGTCTAGCTGGAAGTTTTTTTAGTAGCATTTGAGGATTGGTTAAGGAGTGTGATCGACCCTTACTTTTCCCAGATTGGTATGGTCATTCCCAATCTGATAATTCCATGCCCTGTATAACCTGCAATCCAAGAAGCCCATTCTGAGGTAGACAGTAGTGTTTATTTATAGCAAAACAAGCAATGCAGCACATTGTTGCTGAGACAAGAGCATATATGAAATTCACAGGCTTATTCCTTAACATACAAAATTTAGGTGCAAAAAGCCATGATTGGAGTGGATCATAAATTTACCTTGTAAATTTAGTTTGTAGCTCTCTAACTCTAGCATTTCCTTAAGCTGACTACCCTAATATTCCAATACACATTCAGCAGATACATTATGACAGGGTCTATACACCCTGATATAAGATGCCCTGCCTTTTTCATACAGCTCTGTTTCCCCCCTTATAATACCACCTTTATGTAAAAAGGTGAGGGTTTTCATATTTATTTAGAATCACTTAATAATTTTATGGTAGTGTGCTTTCTATGTTACTTTTCACTATAGACAACTCAAGCTGAATTGGTATTTACAAAGATAAACTGTAACATGTGTTAAGATAATAAGAATGAAGATAACAATGAGAATGTTAGAGTTCATATGCAGTTTAAACTGAATAATGGGAGGAAAAAGTTCATATGCAGTTCAATATTCATGGAATTTCTTCAGTGCACTCTTCAGACAGTGTTAACAGTTAATTCTTTGCTTAGAAACAGTTCAATCGTGCCTTTAGACTTTCACGAAAGATACAACGATCATACAACAGCACTTTGGCTAAACTCCCACCAAATGCTTAACCTTCAATGTGCGTGACACTCTCTGACCAGATCTTACCAGGTTACTCTTCTGCCTTTTCATAGGCTTCCATTGAGAACTAAACCTCTCAAAATAGCCACAGTCTCTGCTAACTAACAGATTCTATTCCCTAGCCCCTAGGTTCCCAGTGAAGGAATCCAAAAACCCACAGGTACTTGGCTTTATATGACTTTTCCTTCCAGCATAAGCCCTTCCCACACACTACTGGGCTGGGTTTCTTTCCTGAGGGACTATTCTGGTAACCTAACAATCTGCTTTCAGGCTGCACTGGCTCCCGAAATAGCCACACTCTCAGAACTATGTCACAAGGAGTACTGGGGAACCACATACAGTTGTTGGGTTGAAGCAGCATGTCTACAGAAAACAGTGACTAAAGCTTGAGCTAGGAAACAGTGGGATTCTCAGACAATCCAGCTCTAGCTGTCTGTCCAAAACAGGCAAGGTAAATAGCTTTCTCTGGAATTCCTTACTGAGCATACATGAAAAGCAAAACAGAAAAAGAAGATAGTGAATTCATAGAATCATAGAGTTGGAAGAGACCCCAGGGGCCATCAAGTCCAACCCCCTACTATGCAGGAACACCCATCAAAGCATTCCCAACAGATGGCCATCCAGCCTCTGCTTAAAAACCTCCAGAGGAGGAGACACTACCACACTCCGAGGTAGCATATTCCATTGCTGGACAGCTCTGACCGTCAGGAAGTTCTTCCTGAGGTTCAAGTGGAATCTCCTTTCCTGCAGCTTGAATCCATTGCTCCTTGTCCTAGTCTTCCTCCTTGACATGACATCCCTTCAAATATTTAAACATGGCTATCATGTCCTCTCTTAACCTTCTCTTCTGCAGACAAAACATCCCCAGCTCCCCAAGCCGTTCTTCATAGGGCATGGCTTCCAGACCCCTCACCATTTTGGACGCCCTCCTCTGGACACGTTCCAGCTTGTCGATATCCTTCTTGAATTGAGGTGCCCAGAACTGAACACAGTATTCCAAATGAGGTCTAACCAATGCTGAATAAAATGGTACCATTACCTCCCTTGATCTAGACACCATACTCCTATTGATGCAACCAAGAATCGCGTTGGCTTTCTTGGCTGCCGCATCACACTGCTGACTCATGTTCAGCTTGTGATCTACCAAGACTCCTAGATCCCTTTCACACGTACTGCTGTCCTGCCAGCCACACGTCCCCCATCCTATGCTTGTGCCTTTCATTTTTTTCTACCCAAGTGCAGGACCTTACATTTCACTCTGTTGAATTTCATTTTTTTAGCTTTGGCCCAGCTCTCCAATCTGTCAAGGTCATTTTGAAATTTGATCCTGTCTTCTGGTGTATTAGCAACCCCTCCTAATTTGGTATCATCTGCAAATTTGATCAGCATGCCCGCCACTCCTTCATCCAAGTCATTGATGAGGATACTGAATGGCACTGGGCCCAAGACAGAACCCTGAGGCACCCCACTAGTCACTTCTCTCCAGGATGAACAGCAGCCATTGGTGATCACCCTTTGGGTGCAGTCGGTCAACCAATTACAAATCCAACTAACAGTAGCCCTGTCCAGCCCACATTTTACTAGCTTCTTTGCCAGAATGTCATGGGGAACTTTGTCAAAGGCTGTATTGAGGTCAAGATATACTACGTCTACAGCATTCCCTTCATCTATCAAGCTTGTAACCCTATGATAAAAAGAGATAAGATTAGTCTGGCATGACTTATTTCTGAGAAATCCATGCTGGCTTTTAGTGATTATGACATTGCTTTCTAAGTCATTACCAACTGACTGTTTAATGATTTAATGATTAAGATATTTCCTGAAATTGATCTCAGGCTTACCGGGCGATAATTATTAGGGTCCTCTTTTCCCCCTTCTTGAAGATGGGGATGACATTTGCCCTCCTCCAGTCTGCTGGGACTTCTCCTGTTCTTCAAGAGTTCTCAAAGATTATTGCATGTGGTTCAGAAACGACTTCTACCAGCTCTTTTAATATCCTTGGATGTAATTCATCTGGCTCTGGGGACTTGAATTGATCTAGTTTAGCTAGATATTCCTGTACTACTTCTCTACTTATTCTGTGCTGCATTTCCCTCACTTCCTCACCTGCTCCCCGTGCCCCAGGTTGGGTACTTCTTTCCTTTTGGGAGAAAACTGAGGCAAAGAAGGTATTAAGTAGTTCTACCTTCTCACTCCCCCCCATTATTAATTTCTCACCTTCTCCACGTAGTGATCTTATCATTTCCTTGTTTTTCCTTTTGCTGTGGGTGTATCTAAAAAAGTCCTATTTATTGCTTTTAATGTCTGTGGCAAGTCTAAATTCATTCTGCACTTTGGCTTTTCTGACCTTCTCTCTACATCTCCTGGCTATTTGCTTGAATTCCTCTTTGATGGTTTTGCCAGTTTTCCATTTCCTGTACATGTTTCTTTTAACACTAATTAGCTTGCCTCATCTGTTATCTCCACTGTGTTAAAAAAATGTATGTATGCCCACCAAAATGGAAATTATGAGAACAGTTCAAGCTTGTGAAAGAAAAAAAATATATCCCTGGGTATATTTTGGGAGAAACCGTCAAGTAGTCTCTAGAAGGTTTAAACATTTTTTTAACTTAAGCAAGGCTTACTTGACTTGGTTGATTCATTGCACATGGACATTAGTTTTGCATTAAGTTTGCTGACACATGTTCAATTTGTGTGGGAGCCAGAGTATAGGAACCTATCCCTATTATTTTCTTATTCTTTCTACTCAGGTACCAATTTTTTTTTAACTGAGGTATTTCTTTATTAACAATACTAGCTCAGCTCACAGAACTTTCAAATGGATTGCTGGGAGAATGGGTGTGAAGAGCTCTGAACGTTTGTAATGGCTTATGTAAATTTTATGCAGTATTGTTATGCAAGGTGGGCAACTATAGCTCTGCAGACGTATACCCCAATTTTTTCTCAGAAGTGGAATTCAAGCTGGCTTGCAATTTAAAAAGTACAATATAGTTAAAATCACACACAAGATCAATGTGAAAATATAATTAAACTATTTACAATAATAATAGATTTGAAATCATACAATAAAAATAATTAAAACTGCTTAAAAGGTGGAAAATTTATACAATCTGAAGAGAAACCAGGTAATACCAACAGTAGAGGAATGGTTATTAAAGATAGTGGATATGACGACTGAATAAATTGACAATCTTGATAAGAGATTGTTCTATAGATAAATATTTAAAAACTTGGGAACCGTTGATCTATTATCTCAGAAATAATTATTCTGAATTAACAGTAGAGCTGGCTTTTCAGATTAAAAATTAATTCTCTTTGAATATTATATTACTTTATGGTTAAAACAGACTTATGTTAGAATTAGACAAATAATTGAAAAATTGTTAAATATCTATACTTATATATTTAATAGAATACCCAATGACACTCAAGGAAGTTTTATGTTATTCTCTTCTCATATGTATGTATATAATTATTATTGACCTTGATTTTCCTTTTTTCTTTTTCTTAATCTGTGTATGTTTTCTTTCTGTAATTATTTTAAAAAATTAAAAAACAGCTTAAAAATAGCGTAGTTAAAACAATGCAGTGCTCTCTTAAATGCCATTTTCTTTAACATCCTACTGTCAAAATAAGCTCTGCCTGTCAACAGAAGGCCATCAAGGAATGGGCCTTCTGACTACGCTAAGAAGGGAGTTCTAGAGCCTAGGAGCAACCAGCAAGAAAAGCAGATCTCATATCACCACTTGTTGTGCCTGTAAAGGTGGTGGATCTGAGAACAGGGCTTTGTCATGAACACTAGCTAGTTCTAGGTTCAAGTAAATGGCTTTGAATATTGTAAAATATTACAGCTCTTTATTTCAAGAACCAAAGGAAATATAAACTGTTGCATGCACCTTAGAAAGAATTTACCAGGACTGAGGGTCCATAGCATTGTACAGACTTATATAGGCAGTACACACAAATGATGCAAATTCACACGCACACACACACACACATACATACACATACATATTCCATTTGCTCTCTAACAAAAACAATACGTTTTTCCAACTACATGACTTAAGCCCTTTCCCAGATTTTCCCTCTTTCTGTTGTTATGCCAACCACTGCCTTTGAAGATCTAGCACTAGAGACTACTCACAGTCCTTTTCACACCATCCTTCCGCTCTTCCCAGAAGATTACAGTCCTTCCAACTTACCTGCCTTTGTTCAGGCCTCTTAGACAAATCAAATCTTGAAGGGTAGTTTGCTACCCGGCTTCATGTCAAAACTATTCAGATAACTCTGTTTCTGCTCTGTTTCCACATGGATTCCTAGTCTATTCCACCATCCATTTTACAGCATAACATTCCTCCATAATTCATCAATGCAGAGTCATAATTTTCTAGACAAAGTATAAAGCATATATGTAAAGTACCAAGTGTCCAAGCCAGTGCTCCCTCCTACAGTATGGCAAGGCACTAAGCATGTTATATGAAAACATACATAGAAACGTGGTAACATACACAGTAACATATTCTTTAAACTGGATGTAATGTATGTCTCCAGTCTGGCATATAGCATAGAATCGTAGAGTTGGAAGAGACCCAGGAGAAAACTGAGGCAAAGAAGGTATTGAATAGTTCTACCTTCTCTCTTTCCCCCATTATTAATTGTTTACCTTCTCCATGCAGTGATCCTATCATTTCCTTGTTTTCCCATTTGCTGCGGACATATCTAAAAAAGCCCTTTTTATTGTTTTGATGTCTCTGGCAAGCCTGAGTTCATTCTGCGCTTTACCTTTTCTGACCTTCTCCATACGTCTCCTGGCTTTTGCTTGAATTCCTCTTTGGTGGTTTCACCATTTTTCCATTTGCTGTACATGTTTCTTTTAACACTTAGCTCAGCTGAGAGTTCTTCAGTCAACCATTGTAGTTTCTTTAGACACCTGCCATTTTTCCTCCTTATTGGCACAGTTTTCAACTGTGCCTTCAGTATCTCACTGTACAATATATAGCATGTAACAAAGCATGTAATGATGTGACCGAATCTAACAGAACCCCATATCGAAATCATTAAGAACGCAATACACATTCCCTTCATTTAGCATATAGTAACAATATGCCCACTTCATGTTGCACACTTTCAGCTTAAACATGGGGGGGGTGTTTTGTTTTTTGGTAATTTTTTTATTTTGAATAAGGGAGACAAGGAAAGGCAATATTAAGAAAACACTAGAACACTACAAACATAGCAATACAAAGAAATAAGCTGTAAAACTAAACCACACAACAGTACAATATTAAAAATTTAAAAATCAAAATAAACTACAATGTAACTTACACATAACTAAAAACTGGTTTCTACCCCTGCTACCAACAGCAAAAAGTAATCCCGCAGTAACAACTAACTATTAGATCCTAAAATAAAATTGGAGTTAATACTTGTTGCCTATTATTTATTTTCATAGTAAATCTAAACTTACAGAATTAGTTAGTGATTAATAGTTCTTTTTTTCCTTTATTAATTTTCACCTACAAAAGTAACATAAAAGTAACATATTTATTACTATCAAAATTAAACATTAAAAAAAGTACAGGATAGAGACACAGCAGAGGCAAAGGGAAAAAAAAGAAAAGAAAAAAAGGAGAAATAAGAAATTGGAAAAAAAGAAGAGAATATAGAAAATAGAAAAATAATTTACAAAGGAAATTACAATTTAAGAAGTTCCCCATCATACCATAACTAATCACATATAATTATTCATCAGTCATTCCCAACCTCACTATATACTATAAAGAATAAAGTAATAAAAAAACCAAAAAAAATGAGAAAAAAAAAATAGGTAATAGAAAGTAAGGGATATAAGAATATTAAAAAGAGAAGTAAGGAGGGTCTATTAAGTTAACTACTTACTCCCTTCCCCTCAGACTTCCCACACTTTCCAACATCGGTTTATTACATCAAGATCAAAATAAACCCCCCCCTTAGAAAAAAGTATATTTATATATTAATTTCTCTCTGAATTCAGAGCTAGTAAGTTCTAAACATCAAAGCCTAATTGCGCATCCTCACCAAATCTGTCCTTCACATACTGTATAAAAGGTCTGTGCTTGTATGGAGTTTCCCTTCAACCAATTAGATATTTTATCTATTTTTGCCAATTCCATCAACTTCTCCAAGCATTCATTTATTAGAGGAATCAAATTCTGTTGCCAACATCTCACAAAAGTTATCCTAGCCGCTGTCACCGTATAACATAACAATATCTTATTTTCTTTTTCTACTTTATCTTAAAGATCTAATATATTCAAAAGAAATAATTCTGTCTAAACACAAGTTTTGCTTTTAATTTTTTTTGTATTTCCCCATTAACACACATCCAAAATCTTCTAGCTTTCCTACAGGTCCTCCATGAATTACAGAATGTTCCCTCTTGCATTTACATTTCTAACATTTATTACTAATATTTTTATATATTTTCACTAATTTAACAGGGGTTAAATACCACCTATACATCATTTTAACAACATTTTCTCTATAATTATAACAATTTGTACATTTTAATCCAGATTTCCAAACTCTTTCCTATTGTTCTAGTTGTATGGAGTGCCCCATATTCCTTGCCCTATTTATCATGCAATCTTTAATAAAATCATCCTCTGTTGCATAGTATTGTATTAATTTATATATTTTTGCAATTCAATTACCCTTTTCCTTGCATACTAACTTCCCTAGCTCAGATTCATTTATTTCAAAATTGTATTTATTTCTATTTTGTCTAAGTCTTTCTCTTAATTGAAAATATACTAGCCACTGCATTTTAATACCTTCTTCTATCAATTTAGATAATTCTTTTAATTTCCAATTTCCTTGTTCATTTTCCAATAGATCTTTATATCTAATCTATCTTTTAAAATATACTAATTCCCTGCCTCCTGTGGAGATAATCTTGGAATTCAAATACTGAAATTATTTTTGTATTTTCCCCAAATCCTCAATAGTGCCATCCAAACTATTTGATTTCTCAACTGCAAACTAATCTTCACTTTCTCAGACCGCAGATAGCCGTGCCACGAAAATCTTAGTTCGTGGCCTTCTAATTCATAGAAGCATAGAGTAGGAAGAGACCCCAGGGGCCATCCAGTCCAACCCCCCTCCCATGCAGGAATACACGCACTAGCAACAGATGGCCATCCAGCCTCTGTTTAAACTCCACCACACTCCAAGGCAACATATTCCACTGCGAGACAGCTCTGAGGATCAGGAAGTTCTTCCTGAGGTCAGGCGGAATCTCCTTTCCTGCAGCTTGAATCCATTGCTCCTTGTCCTAGTCTCTGGAGCAGGGGAAAACAAGCCCACTCCCTTCTCGACATGACATCTCTTCAGATATTTAAACATGGCTGTCATGTCCCCTCTTAATTTTCTCTTCTGCAGACTAAACATCCCCATCTCTCTAAGCCACTCCTCATAGGACATAGCTTCTAGACCCTTCACCATTTTGGTCGCCCTCCTCTGGACACACTCCAGCTTGTCGATATCCTTCTTGAATTGAGGCACCCAAAACTGGACACAGTATTCCAAATGAGGTCTAACCAATGCAGCAAAGAGTGGTACCATTACCTCCCTTGATCTAGACACCATACTCCTATTGATGCAATCAAGAATCACATTGGCTTTCTTGGCTGCCTCATCACACTGCTGATTCACGTTCAGCTTGTGATCTACCAAGACTCCTAGATCCCTTTCACATGTACCGTTATCCAGCCACATGTCCCCCATTCTATATTTGTGCATTCCATCTTTTCTGCCCAAGTGTAGGACCTTACCTTTCTCTGTTGAAATTCATTTTGTTAGTTTTGACCCAGCTCTCCAATCTGTCAACGTCATTTTGAATGTTGACCCTGTCCTCTGATGTATTAGCAACCCCCCCCCCCAATTTGGTGTCATCTGCAAATTTGATCAGCATGCCCTGTACTCCTTCATCCAAATCACTGATGAAGATGTTTAATACCCCTAGGCCCAGGACAGAACCCTGTGGTTCCCCACTCATCACTTCTCTCCGGGATGAAAAACAGCCTTTGGTGAGCACCCTTTGGGTTTGATCAGTTGACCAATTACAAATCCACCTGACAGTAGCACTGTCCAGCCCGCATTTTACTAGCTTCTGTCGAGAGATTGATTTACAGCACCAGCACAAAATGCTCCCTGAAACCACTGCACACTGCACAAAACGTGTCCCAGAGGCAAGCATAACATAGCAGTGTTTCAAAACAGCAGCAAGCATGTTCAGCAGAGCATAACTCACAGCATCAGCTCTGACCCCTCTACCCACTGGTTAGTAACTCATACACAAAGTTTTTTATCCAAAATACCTGGAGGCTTTAATCTTCACTGTTCCAATATATACACATCTGTACACAGGATACGCAGATCCACAGTCATAGATTCAGTATCATAGACAGATCAAGCAGAGGTTCGGTCAGACAGAGGTTCAGAGTCAGAGAGTTTTCCCACTCCTCTTTTATACACACCTGCTGATAAGTCATCAGTCAGGGACAATGGCTGATGCGACCACTTGCCATGATTTCACATTGTCATGACTCAGCCTTACTACATGTCCCCTAGGGATTACATCATGACTTGCCAAGTTATTCCCCAGGTGTTTCCCACATGCTCATCAGATGTATTTTCAACTGGGGCAAATGTCACAGCATTTCTATCCAACAGCTTCTTTGCAAGAATGTCATGGGGAATTTTGTCAGAGGCCTTGCTGAAATCAACATACACTGTGTCCACCTCATTCCCTTCATATTTCAAGCTTGTAAGTTTATTGTAAAAAGAGAGAAGATTAGTCTGGCATGACTTATTTTTGAGGAATCCATGTTGACTTTTAGCGATTATGGCATTGCTTTCTAAGTAATTATAAGCTGATTGTTTAATTATCTGCTCTAGGATTTTTCCTGATATTGATCTCAGGCTGACTGGGCAATAATTATTTGGGTCCTCTTTTTTCCCTTCTTGAAAATGGGGACAACATTTGCCCTTCTCCAGTCTGCTGGGACTTCTCTTGTTCTCCAAGAGTTTTCAAAGATTATTGTTAGTGGTTCTGAAATGACTTCTGTCAATTCTTTTAATATCCTTGGATTTGGCTCTGGAGACTTGAATTCATCTAGTTTAGCCAGGTATTCCTGTAATACTTCTCTACATATTCTATGCTGTATTCTCCTCCCCGCCACATTCTCCCCGCTTCCTCATCCCCTTCGTAACCCCCAGGTTGAGTACCTCTATCATTTTGGGAGAAAACTGAGGCAAAGAAGATGTTGAGTAGTTCTGCCTTTTCTCTTCTCCCCATTATTAATTGGCCATCTTCACGCACAGCGACCCTATCATTTCCTTGTTTTTCTTTTTGCTGCAGACATATCTTAAAAAAGCCCTTTTTATTGTTTTTAATGTCTCTGGCAAGCCTGAATTCATACTATGCTTTAGTTTTTCTGACCTTCTCCCTACATCTCCTGGCTATTTGCTTGAATTTCTCTTGGGTGATTTCACCATTCTTCCAATTCCTGTACATGTTTCTTTTAACACTTAGCTCAAGTGAGAGTTCTTTAGTCAACCATTCAGGTTTCTTTAGACACCTGCCATTTTTCCTCCTTATTGGCACAGTTTTAAATTCTGCCTTCTGTACCTCATTTTTAAGTAACTCCCATCCGTCATGAACTCTTTCAGTATTCTTGACCATGGAATTTCAGCAAGTAACTCCCTATGTTTACATAAATCAGCTTTTTTAAAGTCTGGAATGTGTGCCTGGCTACGCTTGGCCTCTCCTTCCCACTGAATGACAAATTCCAATAGAGCATTGTCACTCCCCCCAAGGATCCCACCACCTTCACCTCGTCAAGAAGGTCAGGTCTTTTTTTCAATTTTTTAACTGTATTTCTGATAAAATAATTGGGATCACTTGAAATGAATACATAAGTTTTGGAAGCACATTAATTTTTATAATTGAAATTCTACCCGTTAGGGACAAGATTAGAGTTTTCTATTTCAATATATGTTTTTTAATTTCATGCCGTAGTTTCACATAGTTTTTATCATACAATTATTGATTATTAGTAGTCAAATTGATACCTGAATATTTTACTTTCTTTACTACTTCATAGGCAGTTTTACTTTCAATTTCTTTTTGCTCTTGTATCGACAGTTTTCCCCCCAAAAAATTTAGATTTATGAGAGTTTACACTAAAACCTGCACACTTCCCATAATCACTTATTACTTTTAACAAACTCTCTACATTTGACTTGGGGTCTTCAATATAGAAACAAGATCACCTGCAAAAGCTTGCACTTCAAATTCTTCCTTTCTTATTAGTCTAAGTTTTGTATCCATTCTAACCTCCCTGCAAAGTATCTCTAGAGCTAAAATAAACAATAAGGGAGAAAGTGGACACCCCTTTCTATTTTTATATAATCCAATTCGCTATCATTTATTCTTAATTTAGCTGTTTGATTTCCATATATCGCTTTTATCCAATTAAAATAATTTTCACCAATCTCTGTTTTAACAACTTTTTAAGAAATGTCCAACTTAAATTATCAAATATTTTTTCTGTATCAATAAAGAATAATGCTCCTTTAACATCATTATGAAAGCTTAAATACTTTATTATATCAATAATAAATCTAGTGTGATTTTTTGTATGTCTCTCTAGAAGAAAACCATTTTGATCCTTGTGAATAAACTCTTGAAGGTAAATTTTTAATCTGTTTGCCAATATTCCTGTAAATATTTTATAATCTTAACACAGATACAGGTCTATAATTTTTTTTATAGACTTAGGATCCCAATCTTCTTTAGGTATTAAGGTTATAGCTGCCTCTTGCCAAGTTTCAG
The DNA here is from genome assembly GCA_948472985.1 of Iguana delicatissima. Classification (NCBI taxonomy): domain Eukaryota; kingdom Metazoa; phylum Chordata; class Lepidosauria; order Squamata; family Iguanidae; genus Iguana; species Iguana delicatissima. The sequence goes on from CAOKZL010001559.1 coordinate 394,921, forward strand.
GACTTCTTTTACTCTGTAGGATACCATTGATTATTCTTTGTAATGGTTGAACAAGCTCTTCTGCAAAAACTTTATAGTAAATAGCAATCAACCTATTCCTTCCTGGCACTTTCCCCCTTTTTAATTTCTTAATATATTCCCTAATCTCTTCTAAACTAATCTCTTTATTTAAAATATCTTTAACCTCATTTGGGACTTTAGGAATCTTTCTCTCTCATAAATATTCTTCAATTTGATCTTCTGATACCAACTGTTTTTTATATAATGTACTAAAGTAATTATAAAACAAATAACTTTTTTTTCTTTTGCCACAATTCTCTCCCTTGCCTTCAATTCTACTATCATCCTTTTGGCTTTCTCCTTTCTTACTTTATATGCTAACCATCTCCCCAGTTTATTTGCCTGTTTTAAATTCCTTTACCTCATATAGTCTAATTTTTGCTTAATCTCATCCAATAACATCATATTAACTTGTTCTCAGAACATAAGTAATTGTTTCAAGCTTTTACTGAGGGCAATTTTTCTAACTCCATTTCTTTTAACCATTTCCTCAGTAATTTTTTTCCAATTTCTCTTTCTTCTTCCTATTCCATTCACATTTTTTTGCATAAAAATCCCTCTACTAACAGCCTTGCTGGCAACCCACACTATTGCAACATCCATCCCTTTATCTAAATTGAGTTCAAAATATTCTTTAATTTTCTCTGTACAATCTTTTACCATTTCTTCATTTTGTAACAATAATTCATTCAATCTCCAATTAATTGTTTCCTTCCCTGTTTTAATATCATTTGCATAGGATTATGGTCTGATAACAATCTACTCAAAATGTCAATTTTCCCCAATTTATTTGCTAAAGAGTTTGAAACCCAAATCATATCTATCCTCAAAAATGAATGGTGCATATCTGAAAAGAATGTATATCCCTTTTTATCTCCCTCCATAATTCTCCACATATCAACTAATTGCAATAATTCAACAATTTAAAAAAATTCCTTCACTAACTTTCCTTGGTTTTTCTTCAGTTTTTTTTCAGAATACCTATCAATCAATGCATTTACCACTCCTTTAAAATCCCCCAAAATACACCATTTCTCATACTCAAATTCCATAATTTTATCTTTTAACTCTTCAAAGAATGTAAATTTTGTCAGGTATACTGAATGTTAATGTGGTGTGTCTAGAGGTGTTTTTTTTCTTGTGGACAGGAAAAAAAATCGCTTTGCCCTTGGCAAGCGACAGCTGCAAGATTGTTATGTCTATCTGTCTATTGTATTTTTCTGATCTCATGAGAACTGTGTATGTAATGCATCACATGGTATAAGTTTGGGAGTGGCTAACACAAGTTAAAAGGACTTATATCATGCACTGAAATTCTTCTTCTATTTGTTTTTCTCTTTGCTTTGTATTTTTTGCTTATGAATATTTTTATGCTTCATGGCAAAAGCTGTCTGAAGCAAGATGTATTCTGTAATGCTACAATAAACTTTAGCTTAGCCTCGCTGCACTTTGCATGGCTGTGTTTCAGTCTGGGGCAACTGGCAGTGATCCAGCACAATTTCTTGCTTTTGTAGTCTAGCTCTAGCACCAGTATCTAAGGGCTCTGATGTTACTTTGGCGAATTGGGACATAGATTCCCAAAACCAATGTTTTCTCATCCTTTACAGCAATTTCTGCTATCACACATCTTCCCTCATCATCTGAATAAATCAATTAAATTAACTGAATGAATGAATTAAATCAATAAATCAATTTTGGCATTAAATTTTCCTTTATATAAATTATTACCCCATTTTTCATTTTAGAACTCAAAGGAAAAAAATTCACTACCTAATTTCCTTTGTTTTAATAGATTACTATGTTTCTTTTTAATTCTTATTTCTTGTAAACACATAACACTTGCATTTAATTTCTTCAAATAATGAAATATTAAATTCCTTTTTTAAAAATGTTAATTCCCTTTGCATTCCATGTGGTGAAGTTATAATTCATATCTTAACCCTCTCCATTCTTATTCAGAAGTATTTAAATCCAAGTACGACATCTCTCCTTCTTTCTTCTGCTGTTTCTCTTCTTTCCTGGGCATCTTCTTTTTCTCCTTCCTGTCACCTCTCTCTAAATCTCGAGTGTTTCCATTCTGCTGTTCTGGAATATCTTCTTCTTCTTCAGAGACTTCCCTTTCTGGGCCCTCAGGATCCCTTCAGGATCTTTTTTTAGTTTCTTTAAAAAGTTCTTTGCTTTTTCCTTAGAGTTGATTTTAAATGTCAGATTCACTCCCTCCAGCTGGTCACAACTAAATGGTATTCCATGTTTCTTTAGTCTTTCCACCAGGAAGGAGTAATCTTTTCTTATTCTCAAAAGTGTCATTGGGATTTCTTTCAAGATCACCAATGATTTTCCATCAATCATAATTCCCTTACGGTGGTGCATGTTGAGAATAAAGTCCCTTATATTCTTCCTTATGCACTGGACTATTGTCTTTCGCACTGGACTATTGTGGCATTGCAAAGGCAGAGTTCACTCAATACACACAGTCTATCTCTCTATCTGTTTCCTTCAACTCCCACTCCAAACTCTTCACCAAGTCTCTTACTAACTACTCTTATCCTGACATTTTCCTTTGGTTTCTCAGCTATGCCTCTAAATCAAAGCCATGATTCTTTTCCTCTCTGCTCTAGCAAAGTCAAATGATCCAACTAATTTCCCAATTCCATATAAAGATTTTTAGTGTCTTTTTCGAGCTGTTGTATGTCTTCTTTATTTTCTTTTACTTATTTCTTTACTTTTCCCATGATCCCATGTAGAACATTAAATTCAACATTCATATCTTCCAAGTGGGTTCCTGTTTCCTTCCTGAATTCTCTCATTTCTTTCATGAACTTAAATAAATATTGGAGAGCCACCTCTTCAGTTGAACCTCTTCTATTTTGTCCTATTTTCTTATTTCTAAATCAGGATGCTATTTCTTTCATTATCTTTTCCACCTTCTTCTACTTACTTCAATCTTTTCTTATCTTCTGTCTTCTTTCTCTTACACCTCCTTCTCTCTCCTTCTCTATCAGCTCTCTCACTTACACCTTCTTTCTCCTTTTTTCCAGTCCTTCCTTCCTTCCTTCCTTCCTTCCTTCCTTCCTTCCTTCTCTCTTCCTTCTCCCATTCAAAACTCCTTCCCTCTTTTCTTCTAGTCTCTTGCTTCTCTTCAAAATCTTCAATTCTTGTTCTTCTTTCTTCTTTTAATTCAAAATCCAACTGCCTGGGGCAGAGAGGGAATAAAAAAGGAGAAGAAAAAGGGGGAGAAAAAAAAGAACTCCCCAAAAATTCCAGATTTCAAAAATCCAAAAAAATTTAGAGCAGAAAAAGGCAAAAAAAATTTACAAAAAATTACCAAAAAAGAGAAATAAAAAATTTGAAAAAATTAACAAATAAGCGCTCTTTCTTTCTTTCTTTCTTTCTTTCTTTCTTATCAAAACCACAAGAAAAAATGGGGAAAGGGGGAAACAAAAATACAAAATACCAAAATATATTCAGTCAAAAGTAAATAATACAAAAATGAAAAGAAAAGAAAAAGGGGGAAAAAAAAGAATATAGTGGTGGAGGAGATTGGGGTGGAAAAGCAAAATATAATTGAAAAAGAAACAAAAATAAAGATTCAAGGCAAGTAGCTCATACTACACACCTCTCTACCAGTAAATCAGAAAAATCTATAAATCAATATTTATTAGAACTGTTTGGCTTTGCAGAATTTAGTGCAGCCCACAATGTACCATGTCCTTGTTAGCAGAGTCAGCCTGCTGGTCAAACTGCCAGACTGGCAAACATCAGACTTGCAAACATCTTCAAGGGCACTGAAAACTGAAAACAGCTGCAACAAGTGCTCCTTCTTTCTGTCAGCACTTACCAAACACCTGGTCAGTAGTGCTTTCAAGGACACTTTCAAAATAACAAACCTCCAGTGTCTGATAGTGCTTATAGACACAATTAAGGAAGAAGACTCAAAGTGTTATAACTTTTTCTAACCACAATAGAACAATCCACCAAAAGTAACAAAGTAGCAAATGTTACATCTCAATTGCAATGTTTCAAGTGATATAATAAATGCCAGTTCTGAGGGGAGAACAGTCAAAAATATATCATCAAAAAAATAAGAAGAAAAATGAGAGGAAAAAAAGCAATGTTTTATATACCTATCCTTCAGCCACTTTCACTTCATTTCCATCACATTGGCGAACTCCCTATTCCTTTCTCCATACAAAAAGGGGGGAAAAGAGACAGAAGATTGCAAAAGGGAGATCCACTTTACATAGAACAATTCCAACAAAGGGCAGAGCTGGCAAAGATTTTCTGATCTTATTCTAATAATAAGTCACAAAATCAATATTAAGAGTGACTACCAGTGTTAAAAAGGCTTCCTTCCTTACCAATCACCTTCTTAAACTCCTTACTTTTAGAGGTTTGGTGGTTGTGAGCTGAGGAAGCAGCTTCAAAAACAAAGCTGCCTGACTTTAGAGATGGCGACTCCCCACCATGCGCTGACAATCATAGATATCAGTTCACTTCCTTTAAACAACAGCTATAAAAGTCTCAAAAGGCACTAAAACTGCCTCGCCATCTCTTTGAAGCTCAGACAGAGCTCTGAAGCAACTCTCCTCATGCCAGTCCAAACCAGGAAGTCCAGTAATTAATAGTTCTAAATAGATTAATAACAATTCTAACTTACTTATCTAGTATCATTTTTTTGAAAAACTTAATTGTTTAATAGTTTTAATCATTAATTCCTTATTCTTATTTTTTTCTATATTAACATTAGTACAGTTCTCCCTCCACATTCATGGGTTTGATTATTCACAGTGCCCGGGTGCCTACCCCCCATTATCCTTTTCTCATTCCCTGAGAGGTGGTGGGTGGGAGAGTGAAGGGAAGGAAAGATCTTCCCCCCTGCACTATCCTGCCCGCTGTGATAGATGATGGCTCAGAGGTTGATGAGCAATTGATTGTGCCAGAAACAGAGCCAGTGATAGACCAAACTGTCTTGCCAACACCCCCATAAAGCTGAAAGACAAGCTGAGACAGAGTTGTTGCAACCTGTGGCAGAGGGAGAGGGGACCAGTCATGATTTAGAGGAATTAGATACATACCTTTGGCCCCCAGCCTCCGATCGTGGAGACAAAAACTAGCAGGTCAGAGAGAAGCTGTTTTGGTAAGATTGAGAAAACAGGACAATGATCAGTGACACCTGTTTTGTTGGCTATGTAAGTCTCTCAGTGTGGCTTTCTGTTTGCTTGTAGAAAATTGCTTGTAGAAAATCGCTACTCAAGCTATCACAACCCTTGTGTTCCGGCTCTTTTTACCCTTTTTGGATGATCTTCAGCATTCTAGACTTTTTGGATTTGACCTTGACTTGAGCTCGGCTCAGTGTTTCTACTTGATTGTTTGCATTGGGCACTCTCCAATGCCTCGTCCTCCTGGGCAAGTATTATCGGCTTCTTTCTCTTGCTGGCAGAGAGGTATGGGCAGGGAATTGAACTCTTGACACCTGCCACTGCCAGCGTGATCGTCCCAGCAGCAGGTGGGAGGGTGAAGGGGAGGAAGATCTTTTCCTCTTCCTTACCATCTCCTGCTCGCTACTGCAGGTGTGATCGCCCGCATGGGCAGCGGTGGGCAGGAGAGTGCAGGGAAGGGGGAGTGCCCACTGGGGGAAGAGTTATTCACATTTTTTTCACTTTCGCGGGGGTTCTGTGCTCCTATCCCCTGCAAATGTGGAGGGCCGACTGTAATTCTTAAAATGAACATTCCCTATATAGTAAATAGCTTTAAAAGCAACGAATGAAGTAAATCCATTTTCCAATTACTCTTTCTGCAATAATAGAGATATCAAATTTAAAGTGAAGACTTTAATAGAAAAAAGTATCTTTATAGCCATCAAATATCTTCAATCCCTTCAGAACTTTTTCCTCTAGTAACTTACAAACATAAACCAATTTCATAAACCATAAACCATAAACTATTTTCTTCATCAAATGCCTTCTTCTGTTATTTCTTCCTGTTTTTTCCAAGAACTGGATCATGTTTGAGTATTCCTAGGAGGCCTTTTGTCAAGGCAATCATGCATAGTCTGTATCTTTTATGTTTATATGTAAAAACCAATTCTTCAAATCAATCCCAGCTGAAAAGAACGTTCTTCCTGGGGGATCCATCCATTAGTAAATCCATCAATAAATGTTGCTATCCTCTTTTCCAGATAAAGCTTCTTGTAAATTCAAAGACCAGTTATACATTCTCCAAAATGAAATCAATTCACAGTCCAACTTACCATTCAGTTTCACATTTGTAGATTGGATTGTGACATCCCTTACATTCTTCATTTTTCCAAGATCAATGGTGTTGACTCTCTCCCTGCCTTGCTGAGTGTTTGTCTCATTTTCTGTAGATGTGATTTCAAAGTCACAAGTCAGGTCTTGCAAAGATTGTGTTGCATTTTCTTTTTCCTCAAGCTGCCAACACGTCACTTCAGCCATTTATTGCACTTTAAACGCCCCATCATTGTCTAAACAATCTTACAAGCTTTCATAATGCTTATGACCATTGTTCTGTGAGCTCGTCAAACTTTTCTCAGTATATACTTTTAATTTGTCCAAATTCAGTCAAGAAAAGTGTAAAGTATTTAGGAAGCCATGAAAAATTCCATTCAATGTGTCCTGTATTCCAACTAAGATTGTCTACTCAAAACATTTGGTAACCGGAGAGTTATAAGCTTTCCCAGAGATGTTAAAATTAGCATAACACTGCACATCAAACAGGCTGGACAAATAATTTTAACAATTCCATCTTGTGAGTATCCAAAATGATTGTCTTAGTAGTAAAAACAAAGTCCCATTACATAATTAGTATAAGTCCAATACTATCATCCACATCCAAAAGCATAAAGTTGTTGTAAATAAAAAGGAAATTCAGAAGACAAAATAGGGAAAGAGAAATGGTCTTTGATATATTCTAGTTAAAAGATAAAAATAGCATATGGGTTCTTAACGTACAAAAGGTTAAAAAGAACATGAGCAAGTTTGGCAAGTTAAAATACAAATACAAAATATATCAAAATATAATACAATACCACAATGAAAGAAGATATGGTAAAAACTTCAGCAACAGCAGATCAGAACAAATCAGAAAGTGAGTGTTGACTAAGAGGATGCTACTCTTATAGAGCCTTTACAACTGCTACCAAAAGCAGTAGTAGGTAAAGGTCCTCTATAACACCAATAGACCAATTAACCCCATAATGACTAAAGTTGTAAGTCTTGTCAGTTCCAACAACCCCTTCTCAAGATCTTACAATGATGTCATTATAATCAGACATATTCAACAATTCAAGAAAATATATAAATTTCTGCATCATCAATGGCTTAGTCAAAATATCTGCTATCATCTCATCAGTGGGACAATATTCAACATCAATCAATCCCTTTTGATACAAATCTTTTACTAGTTGACATTTTAAACCAATAGATCTACTTCTACCTTTGGTACTTTCCCCTTTACATATTATAATACAGGCTTGATTATCTTCAAACATTACAATTGGTACAGGTTCACTTATGCCAAAGTCCTTTAACAGATGAAAGATCCATTGCAACACACTACATGCACTTGCTGCTGATACTCATTCGGCTTCTGCTGAAGATTGGGCCACAATATTCTGTCTTAGAATCATAGAAATGTAGAGTTGGAAGAGACCACACGGGCCATCCAGTCCAACCCCCTGTCATGCAGGAAACCCTCAAAGCACTCCTGACAGATGGCCATTCAGCCTCTGCTTAAAAACCTCCAAAGAAGGAGATTCCACTACACTCCGAGGCAGCATATTCCACTGCCAGACAGCCCTGACCACCAGGTCGTTCTTCCTGAGGTTCAGGTGGAATCTCCTTTCCCGCAGCTTGAATCCATTGCTCCTTGTCCTGGTCTCTGGAGCAGCAGAAAACAAGCCTTCTCCCTCCTTTACATGGCATCCCTTCAAATATTTAAACATAGCTATCATGTCCCCTCTTAACCTTCTCTTCTGCAGACTAAACATACCCAACTCTCTACATCTATCCTCATAGGGTATGGCTTCCAGGCCCCTCACCATTTTGGTCGCCCTCCTCTGGACTTCCTCCAGCTTGACCATGTCCTCCTTGAATTGAGGTGCCCAGAACTGGACACAGTATTCAAGATGAGGTCTAACCAAAGCAGAATAAAGTGGTACCAGTACCTCCCTCGATCTAGACACCATACTCCTACTGATGCAGCCGAGAATTGCATTGGCTTTCTTGGCTGCTGCATCACACTGCTGACTCATTTTCAGCTTGTGGTCTATGAAGACTCCTAGATCCCTTTCAAAGTACTGCTATCCAGCCACGTGTCCCTCATCCTATATTTCTGTATTCCATTTTTTCTACCTAAGTGTAGGACCTTACACTGCTCTCTGTTGAATTTCATTTTGTTAGCCTTTGCCCAGCTTTCCAATCTGTCCAGGTCCTTTTGAATTTTGATCCTGTCCTCTGGTGTATTAGCAGCCCCTCCCAATTTGGTGTCATCTGCAAATTGGATGAGCATGCCCTCTATTCCTTCATCCAAGTCGTTGATGAAAATACTTAACAGCACTGGGCCCAGGACAGAACCCTGTGGCACCCCACTAGTCACTCCTCTCCTGGATGAAAAGTAGCCATTGGTGAGCACCCTTTGGGAACGGTCAGTCAACCAGTTACAGATCCACCTGACAGTAGCCCTGTCCAGCCCACATTTTACTAGCTTCTTTGCAAGAATGTCGTGGGGAACTTTGTCAAAGGCCTTACTGAAATCGAGATATGCTACATCCACAGCATTCCCTTCATCTGTCAAGCTAGTAACTCTATCATAAAAAGAGATAAGATTGTTCTGGCCTGACTTATTTTTGAGAAATCCATGTCGACTTCTCTTGATTACCACATTGCTTCCTAAGTGATTAGAAACTGACTGCTTAATGATCCGCTCCAGGATCTTTCCGGGTACTGATGTCAGGCTGACTGGGTGATAATTATTTGGGTCCTCTTTTTTCCCTTCTTGAAGATGGGGACAACATTTGCTCTCTTCCAGTCTGCTGGAACTTCTCCTGTCCTCCAAGATTTCTCAAAGATTATAGCAAGCGGTTCTGAAATAACCTCTGCCAGCTCTTTTAATATCCTAGGATGCAATTCATCTGGCCCTGGAGACTTGAATTCATCCAGTGTGGCCAGGTATTCCTGTACCACCTCTCTACCTATTATGTGCCGCATTTCTCCTGCTTCCTCACCTGCTCCCCAACCACCAGGTTGAGTGCTTGTATCCTTCTGGGAAAAAACTGAAGCAAAGAAGGTGTTAAGTAGTTCTGCCTTTTCTCTTCCCCCGTTATTAATTTGCCATCTTCTCCGCACAGCGACCCTATCGTCTCCTTCTTTTTCCTTTTGCTGCAGACATATTTAAAAAAGCCCTTTTTATTGTTTTTAATGTCTCTGGCCAGCCTAAGTTCATTCTGTGCTTTAGCCTTTCTGACCTCCTCCCTACATCTCCTGGCTACTTGCTTAAGTTCTTCTTTGGTGGTTTCCCCTTCTTCCATTCCCTGTACATGTTTCTCTTAACACTTAGCTCAGCTTAGAGTTCTTTAATCAACCATTCTGGTTTCTTCAGATGCCTTCCTTTTTCCCTCCTTATTGGCACAGTTTTAGACTTTGCCTTCAGTATCTCCCTTTAAGGAACTCCCATGCCTCCTGAACTCCTCTCCCTTTCACTATTCTTGACAACGGAATTTCAGCCAGCAGCTCCTTCAGTTTACAGAAGTCCGCTTTTTTAAAATCTAAAATGAGTGTCTGGCTACAGTTATCTTCTCCTTCCCACTGAATGCCAAATTCCAATAGGGCATGGTCACTGTCCCCTAAAGATTCAACCACTTCTACTTCATTAACAAGGTCTTCCCTGTTGGTCAGGATCAGATCTAGAATATTTGATCCCCTTGTCACCTCTTCCACCTTCTGGACCATGAAGTTGTCTGCAAGACAAGCAAGAAACTTGCTGGACCTTGCTGTCTTGGCAGAGTTTGACTGCCAGCATATGTCCAGGTAATTGAAATCTCCTAGTATTACTGTATCTCTCCTCTTTGAACGTGCAGTCATTTGGTTGAGGAAGGCGCCATCGAAGTCCTCAGCCTGGGTTGGAGGTCTGTAGTAAATCACCAGAATATCCCTATTGTTTCTCGCTGCCTTAATTCTTACCCAAATGGTCTCGACCTGGCTTTCTGGGTTTAAGTCCCGGATCTCTTCACAGGTGAAGACATCCTTAACATACAAGGCTACTCCTCCTCCTTTCTTGTTTGGTCTATTTCTACAAAATAGGCTATACCCCTCTATTCCTACATTCCAATCGTGAGACTCATCCCACCAGGTCTCAGTGATGCCTATCAAATCGTATTTATTTTGTTGTGCTAGGAGTTCAAGTTCATCTTGTTCGTTTCCCATACTCTGTGCATTAGTGTAGAGACACTTAAGTCCCCGGCTCCTTCCTGCAGATCCTGTACTATCATTTCTACTCCTCCCACCATTGGATGCTTGTACTACTTGGCCAATATCATTTGGGCCTTTTCCCCCTGCACTCACTGAGTCCTTGCCTTGAATAATATTGTCTCCCTCCCCAGCGGAACTTAGTTTAAAGACCTCTTAATTCTCCTTGCAAGACTGTTTGCAAAAACTTTCCTGCCAAGTTTCGTGAGGTGCAGCCCATCCCTTGCCAGAAGACCACATTCATGGAAATTCAGGCTGTGTTCCAAAAACACAAACTGTTGCCGGTGGCACCATGTGTGGAGCCAGTTGTTGACCTCTTCTATTGCCCTTTCCCTTCGTGCGCCATATCCTTGAACAGGTCTTCTGCTAGTTCAGTCAATAAGATTATTGCCATAATAAAATGGATATACACTAGTTGATTTATGATTTGTCGACTCTTCTCCCCAACTAGCATCCATGTATGCAACCAGTCTAGGGTTCTTACAAGATGATAATTTTAATTTTAAGTCCTCTGTCCCTTTCAGATATCTTGCCAGTCTCTTTATAGCTTTCCAGTCATGATGATTTGGTGAATTCGTTTTTCTGCTTAAAATTTTAACAGCTACTGCAATATCAGGTCTTGTAGTTTTACTCAAATAAAATAATTTGCCTATTGCTTCTTGATATTTACCATGATTTTTAAGTAGTTTTCCATCTTTTGCTTTCTAATAAGCTGGTTCTAATGGCTTATTCACAGCTTTACAGTTTTTCATACCAACTGACTCTGTAAAGTCCATCATCTTACGTTTCTGACTTGTAAGAAAACTACCATCATTGAGTCTTTCAATTTCCATCCCAAGGTAATATTTCACTTCTCCAAGCTGTTTAACCTCTATTTCTGTTTTTAATTTATCAGGTATTTGATCAATATCCTCCTTATGTTGACAACATATTAATAGATCATCTACGTAAGTCAAGATGTATTGATATTGTTCATTCTTAAGCCTCATGTATAAACATGAACCAGCCTTTCCTTGTTTAAACCTTGTTGATGTAAAAGTTCTGTTAATTTATCATACCAACTTTTGGATTATTGCTTAAGTCCATACATACTTTTATTGAGCTTACAAACAAAATTCTCTTGTCCCTCCTTTTGAAACTCTTCAGGTTGTTCCATTTAAATCTCTTCCAAAAGTTTACCATTAAGAAAAGCTGTTTTGACATCTAGATGTTCTACAAACATCTTTCTTGAACTTGCTATGCTAAGGAGTGTCCTGAGTGTTGTAAAGTCAACAACAGGTGCAAATGTATCTAGGTAATCAATTCCATATCTTTGGGTAAAACCTTTTGCAACCAGACATACCTTATACTTCTCCACACTCCCATCTGGATTGTATTGAATTTTATAAATGCATTTATTTCCAATAGCCTTTCTATCAGGAGCTAGCTTAGTAAGGGTCCAAATCTGATTTTGCTTTAAGGATTGATATTTCTCCTCCATAGCTTCCATCCATTTTTCTCTTTCTAAGGGAGGTAATTTACTAATTTCTTTCCAACTTTTTGGTTTTTTTCTTGTTTGTAAATTCTCACAAAATCCATATCTTTCCGGAGGTTTGCCTTTGTTAATTCTATCTGATCATCTTACAGCAGTTGTTCCTTCTATTTCTACTTCACAGTTTTCCTCTATTTCTGTTTCACATGGTCTGGTCCCTATTTCCCCTTCTGTTTTAGTAACATCTCCTGAAGGTGGAACTACTGGTTGACCAGCGTTCTCTATAGGTAACCAACTGACCAATTCTTGTGAAACGGTATCTACATGCTCTAGATCAATTGCCATCATAGAGTCAACTGTTTCTTGCATTACATTTCTCTCATCTACATGTACAACGTTGGAACGTTTAACTTCAAAGGTTTTAGGGTTTAAGACTCTATATACTTTTCTTCTAGATGGATATCCAACAATGACTCCAATTTCAGCTTGAGGATCAAGTTTTCCTCTCCTTTCCTTTGGAATGTGACAATATGCTTTAGCACCAAAAGTTTTTATATGCTTTCAACCTGGTTTCCTACCAAACCATAATTCAAAAGGTGTTTTGCCTGTTACTCTGCTAGGGATTCTATTGTGTAAATAAGTTGCTGTAACTACTGCTTCAGCCCATAAAGACTTAGGTAGTCCAGCTTGCATTAACATAGATCTAGACATCTCCTGTAATGTCTGATTCAACTTTTCAGAACATCCATTTTGTTGAGGGGAATAAGATAGTCACTTTATGCTCTATACCTTCCTGTTCCACAAATCTTTTGAAATCTATATTGCAGTATTCTCCACTTCCATCAGTTCGTAACGTTAAAGGTGCTTTGCCAAAACAGTTCTTAACTGCAGCTACATAGCTCTTAAACTTCTCAAGAGTCTCATCCTTATTTTTAAGTATATATATGTATGTATGTAAGTATATTTGTGTATTTAAGTGTATGTGTGTGTGTGTGTGTATATATATATAACTATATTTGCTCTTGGATTCTGTAAAAGTAAGAAAATACTTATTCTTGCCTGCAGATAATGGCATAGGATCCACTAAATCTGAATAAACTTCCTCCAAAAAAATCCTTATCCTGTATACTAGATTGTCCTATATAACTAGGAGCTGTTCTCTTTGCTTTTATACAGATTTCACATCTTTCTTTTGCTTTATCACACTTAATGATGTTAATTCCACATTCTGTCAATAGTGTTTCAATGCTTTGCATATTTTTATGTCCCAACTTCACATGCCATGAGTATAAACAGGCTTTATGATCAAAAACATCTTATCTTATTGAACATGCAGGTCTTTCCACATTTGTTACAGTGTCATTATTAACATAAATAATATAATGAAACCTGTCCTTTTCATCAGCCTTAAGTATGAGACCAGTCCTATTATTGATAATTTTTCGTGAGTCACCTTTAAGTACTACAGTATAATCATTCTTTACAATTCTTGTAGTACCAATCAAGTTATTTGAAGCTTTAGGAACAAAAGCAACATTTGTCAATGTAAGATTTACCACTTCATTTTTAGAAGTAAGGACTCTTAAAGGCACAGTTTCAGTTCCTAGCAGATTTAATCTTTGTTGGTTTGCTTATAATATGTCTGGTCTGTTTTCTGTATCAAGTTCACTAAAGCTTTCTCTAAATCAACAAATATGAATAAAACTACCGCTATCTAGAAGAAAATGTCTTTTATCATTTACCGCTGGATGATCAGATATCTGAAAGGTTTGATTATTCTTATGAAGATTTATACTGTTGTTAAACCTTTGCTTATTCCTTTCATTTGATCTTTCACCATTTGATTTAAAGTTTCCATGACCATTGGAGTGTCTTTGTCTACTAAAAGGCATTTTACCTGTGGAAACATTTGCTCCTTTGAACTTTTGATTTTCTACAACCTTAAACCTACAATATTTGGCAATATGCCCCACCCTTGAACATATGTAACATTTCCTTTCTTTATAGTCAGGTCTTGTCCTCAACACTGACATTTTCTCAAGTATATTGTCTATTGTCCTTTTAAGTCCAGAGTCTCTTAAATAAGCGATTGTATAATCTATATCAACTTCTACAAGACACTCAAGCATGGCCTTTTGATTTGCAAAAGAAGGTGGTAAACTAAGCAATATGCAGGTGTGAAACTCAGAGTCAGATATCTCTGCTCATGCAGACTGAAGCTCTAAAATGATCCTTAACATTTCATCTAAATGTATATCTATGCTAGTTCCTTTTTTCATCCTCATACTGTATAGTTTCTCTTTCAGAAACAAGACGTACTTATTTGATCTGTTGAAATACTTTTTCTTAAGGGCACTATATAATTCTTTAGCTGTCTTGTACTTAATTACTAAAGGGCTCTTATAGTCTTCTATACAGGAATATATCACCATTAAAGCTTTTACTTCTTTCATTTTATATTCATGCTGTTCTTACTGATTTTCAGGCATGTCTTGATTGATAACATTCAAACAATCTTGCATCCCACATCTGAAAATTATCCCTATTTAACTTTGGGATTACAAATAAGCTATTGTTGGTACTTGCACCCTGTTGGAAAGTAGGTATAGTAACTATAGGTGAATTAGCTGAGGTTACAGACATTTTAAATTTATCTGTATGAGCTTTCAGTTTTAAAACTTTTGTCACAAAAAAATCCTGCTAGATAAGAATTACTTTATTACTGAAAAAAATTCTTGCCATGAAAAATTGCTCAGTTCAATAATTAGAGCCAAAAGGCAAATACAACACACATTAAAAAAATTCATCTGCTTCATTGTGCAAAAACTCCAAAAAAGAAAAATAGAAAAATTCTAAACCTCAAAAAAACCTTTTCTTTTGTCTTCTATTCAAAACAACCATTTAGGCAACCATTGGAATTAAAAAAATAACCATTTAGACAACCATCCTCTGCTACCAAATTTGTTGTAAATAAAAAAGAAATTCAGAAGACAAAATAGGGAAAGAGAAATAGTCTTTTGTATATTCTAGTTAAAAGATAAAAATAGCATATGGGTTCTTAACGTACAAAAGGTTAAAAGAGAACATGAGCAAGTTTGGCAAGTTAAAATACAAATACAAAGTATATCAAAATATAGTACAATACCACAATGAAGCAGGATATGATACAAACTGCAGCAACAGCAGATCAGAACAAATCAGAAAGTGAGTGTTCACTAAGAGAATGCTATTCTTATAGAGCCTTTACAACTGCTTCCAATAACAGTACCAGCTGAAGGTCCTCTATAATACCAATAGACCAATTAACCCCATAATGATTAAAGTTATAAGTCTTGTCAGTTGCAACAAAAGTAATAGCCAAACAGTACAGACTGTTCAATGTGAGAAGAAAGGCAATCAAGTCCTTTAAAGGTCAAGGGGGGAAAAGTCCATAATCCACATTTGAATCCAAGACATTTCAAAAATCCAAGTGCGCAAAAATGATATCTAATTCTAAGGTAAAAATAGGTAAAAAAGAAAGAAAAACTCACGTACTTAACTTATTCTCCTGTAATGCCAATAGCAACCCAAAAAAGGGGTACGGTGTCTTTAAATCCAAGTGCAAGAGAGCTTTAAGACGATAGGCAAAATACAGCTGCAGCAAGCAAAGAGCTTCTTATTTCTGTGAGCAAAAATATAGCAAAGAGAATTATATACATAAAAGAAATCTGGATGCTGAAATGTAATGTCCATACAGGGTGTGAAATACCTTCAACCCCTGGCTTCACCAGGGTTTCCTGGGGTTTCTCTTCTAGAATCTCAGGACCTGCTGTGGCTACTTCATGGGACCAGATCTTGGCTTTTGCAGAGTCTTCAGGTTCCCTGTGTATTGGGGAGCCCAGTTGCCTGACAGAGGAAGCCTCTGATGTCAGACATAGTGCCTCAAGGGTGCACAGTCTAGTGGAGCTAGCTAAATTGCATCTGCCATTAAAGCGACTGGATCCCAGAACCAGGGTTTAACTCAGTGGTTCTCAACCTTCCTAATACTGCGACCCTTTAATACAGTTCCTCATGTTGTGGTGACCCCCAACCATAAAATTAATTATTTATTATTTACAATGCCTCCCCCCCGGCAAAGGCCGCCTCGCCGGCCAGGAACGGGTGGGGCGGCAGGCAGGGAGGGAAAGAGGAGCCGCACGTCTCCCCCGGGAAAAAACTCCGAGAACCCCCCCCCCGGGCTCTGCTTCTGCTTCACACTCATTTCCGCTGGGGGGGCAGTTTGGGAAAAGTTTCCAGAGTGTCGACCCTAGCCGGGGGGGGGAATCCCAGCACCTTTGTCTTTTGCGCTGGGTGCAGCTCAGCCCCCCGGAAAAGGGCCGCCTTGCGGCCCCCCGGCCCTTCCGCAGCACCCCCCTCCGTGGCGAGTGGGGCAGGGGCCGTGGCGAGGAGGGGGCCTACCCTCTGTGCTGCCGCCGCCCCCCAGGCTGGCCCGTCAGATGGGAGGTTCTCCTGGTGGCGGAGAAGGGGAGCGATTTCAGTCCCTTCTGAACAGGGGGCAGGAGGACGCGAGCACATGGCTTGCGCTTGCGCACCACCACTGCTGGGCCTTTTCTGCATGTTACCTTATCGCGGAGGTGGGGGGATGCCGTTCCTGCAAGCAGGTTCTTGCGTAAGGCACTCTCTTCGCTGCTCCTTCGTCCTGCAGCTGGCTTCGTGGTTGCGCGACCGCCCTGCCCCTTCCTCCCGCTGCAAAGCCTACAGCTCCCAGGCTGCACTGCGGAAGGAAGGAAGGAAGGGGCAGTTGCGCGACCAGGAAGCCAACTGTGGGATGAAGGAGCAGCGAAGAGAGGACACCCCCCACCTCCGCGATAAGGTAACGTGCAGAAAAGGCCCAGGAGTGGTGGTACGCAAGCGCGAGCCACGCGCTCATGTTCTCCTGCCCCATTTGGCGGGAGCGCGTGCAGTTGCATGGCTCGCTCTTGTGCACCACCACCGAGGAGGGAATGGAGCCTAAGACCATCGGAAATACGTATTTTCTGATGGTCTTAGGCGACCCCTGTGATAGGGTCGTTTGACCCCCAAAAGGGTCACGACCCACAGGTCGAGAACCGCTGGTTTAACTTGTGGTGACATGTAACACATGATGGGAATCTAAGCATCTGGCTATACCAAGGTACATACATTTCAAGTGTAGTGTAAGTTTTACATAAACATGCAGTATCCAAAGGCGTAAAATAATCAAGAAGCATTCATCATCACAACAGAGCAACGTTTTTAAAACATGGCAGGGAGTGGAGCCAACCTGACAGGTGTCTTCTGAGGATCAAAAGACCGAGATAGGCTCAGACAGGGATATACAGCTGGCATAATGTTGGTTGGTTTCAAGTAGGTAAGCCCATTCAATCTACTATTTTTAAAAAAATAAAATAATGAAAATGAGCAGCAAAATGTACAAACAAAAAAAATACACAAAAGGATAAAATCAATAAAAATGACAAATAAAAAGATAAAAGCAACATCAGTGTGATTAGGCTAAAGAATAAACTGGAATCATCATTTATCCAAATGCCTTATCTCAATTTTTTGCGAACTTGTCTAGAACTTTGCCTTCATTCATTTTTTTAACATTAGGTTAGTTTTTCCAAAGCAGTGAGAACCCATGTTAGTATACCATTTGTTAACATTTAAATTGCCAGCTGTTTTCCAATCACAAGCTATTTGTTGAAACAATAACTGCCAAACTGCTAACAATAAAAATGTAATGAGATCTTTGTTGGATAAATTAGCATTTGGACCAGAAAAAATCTTAAACAATGCTAAGCTAGGAACAGGTTGAACCAGTTAATTATTGATGTTACCTGTTTCCTAGAAGATTTCTTTTCAGTGTATGGAAACTAGAAGCTTGAGAGGAGAATATATGGAAAAGCAAGTACTGAGTGTCATTTTGCAGTCCTTCAGTGAGTCCTTCAGCCAGGGAAGAACTCTGGAATAAAGTTCCTCACTCAGCCAGAAAGGTGAAGGAGGGTTTGTTTCTCAGGGAAAACTAAGAGAGAGACAGATGAGGAAATCAGTTCTGTGAGCCAGGAAAGCGATGCTTGGAGGAATGTCACACGGAGAAGTAGAAGGGCCAGGATGGAAACAGAGACTCTCAAAATACAGAATCGCTTCAATGTTCTTGGTGCTATGAAAGATGAGGAACACCAGAAGGAGGGAACAGAACATCAGCAAGAAGGAATCCAACTTCGGCAACTGGAACTTGAACACCAACAGGACAGCATCCAACATCGGGAAGACCAGCACTCCCAGCCTCAACACAATGCCCAGGCAATCCTGGAAGAATCTGCTTGTCGAAGAACCCCGGACAGGCCTCAGAGGAGGCGAGTTCTGATGATTGGGAACTCCTTGCTCAGAGGAACCGAACCGGCAGTTTTCAAACCGAACAAGCTCAATCGAGAGGTCTGCTGTCTTCCTGGGGCCAAGATAAACCACGTAATAGAGAGGCTAGCCAGGCTGGTCAAGCCCACTGACCATAAGCCCCTCATTTTGGTTCACGTTGGAACCAACGACATGGTGAAACGCAGCTTTCACCACATCACAAAGGACTACGAGCTTATGGGGAGAAAGCTTAAGGACCTTGGTGCGCAGGTGGTCATTTCATCAATCCTCCCTGTTCAAGGATATGGTGCACGAAGGGAAAGGACAATAGTAGAGGTCAACAGCTGGCTCCGCACATTTTGCCACCGCCAACAATTTGGCTTTTTGGATCATGGCTTGAAATTCCATGAACATGGGCTTCTGGCAAGGGATGGGCTGCAGCTCACGAAACTTGGCAGGAACGTTTTTGCAAACAGTCTCACAAGGAGGATTAGGAAGTCTTTAAACTAAGTACAGCTGGGGAGGGAGACAAGATTATTCAGGGCAAGGACTCGGCAAGTGCAGGGGTAAAAGGCCCAAATGATATTGGCCAAGTAGGAATAGCATCCAATCATGGGAGGGGTGGAAACAATGCTATGGAACTTGCAGGAAGGGCACGGGGACTTAAGCGTCTCTACACTAATGCACAGAGTATGGGAAACAAACAAGATGAATTTGAATTCCTAGTACAACAAAATAAATACGATTTGATAGGCATCACTGAGACCTGGTGGGATGAGTCTCACGATTGGAATGTAGGAATAGAGGGGTACAGCCTATTTTGTAGAAATAGACCAAATAAGAAGGGAGGAGGACTGGCCTTATATGTCAAGGATGTTTTCGCCTGTGAAGAGATCCATGACTTGAACACCGGAAGCCAGGTCGAGAGCATCTGGGTAAGAATTAAGGCAGCGAGAAACAATAGGGATATTATAGTGGAGGTTTACTACAGACCTCCAGGCCAGACTGAGGACCTCGATGGCGCTTTCATAGACCAAATGACTGCACATTCAAAAAGGAGAGATACAGTAATAATGGGAGATTTCAACTACCCGGATATATGTTGGCAGTCAAACTCTGCAAAGGCGGCAAGGTCCAGCAAGTTTCTTGCTTGTCTTGCAGACAATTTCATGGTTCAGAAGGTGGAAGAGGCGACAAGGGGATCAAATATTCTGGATCTGATCCTGACGAACAGGGAAGACCTTGTTAATGACGTAGAACTGGTTGGATCTTTAGGAGAGAGTGACCATGCCCTATTAGAATTTGGCATTCAGTGGGGAAGAGAAGACAAGTGTAGCCAGGCACTCGTCTTAGATTTTAAAAAAGCAGACTTCTGTAAACTGAAGGAGCTGCTGGCTGAAATCCCATGGTCAAGAATAGTCAATGAGAAAGGAGTTCAGGAGGCATGGGAGTTCTTTAAAAGGGAGATACTGAAGGCACAGGCTAAAACTGTGCCATTAAGGAGGAAAAATGGAAGGCATCTGAGCAAACCGGAATGGTTGACTAAAGAGCTCTCAGCTGTGCTAAGTGTTAAGAAAAACATGTACAGGAAATGGAAGAAGGGGGAAATCACCAAAGAAGAGTATAAGCAAGTAGCCAGGAGATGTAGGGAGAAGGTCAGAAAGGCTAAAGCACAGAACGAACTTAGGCTGGCTAGAGACATTAAAAACAAGAAAAAGGGCTTTTTTAAATACGTCCGCAGCAAAAGGAAGAAGGAGACGATAGGGTCACTGCGCAGGGAAGATGGTGAATTAATAACAGGAGGAAGAGAAAAGGCAGAACTCCTCAACACCTTCTTCGCCTCAGTTTTTTCCCAAAAGTATAAAAACACTCAACCTGGCGGTTGGGGAGCAGGTGAGGAAGTGGGGAAAATGCAGCACAGAATAGATAGAGAGGTAGTACAGGAATACCTGGCCACACTGGATGAATTCAAGTCTCCAGGGCCAGATGAATTGCACCCTAGGATTTTAAAAGAACTAGCAGAGGTCATTGCGGAACCTCTTGCTATAATCTTTGAAAACTCTTGGCGGACAGGAGAAGTTCCGGCAGACTGGAAGAGAGCAAATGTTGTCCCCATCTTCAAGAAGGGAAAAAAGGAGGACCCAAATAATTATCGCTCAGTCAGCCTGACATCAGTACCTAGAAAGATCCTGGAGCGGATCATCAAACAGTCAGTTTCTAATTACTTAGAAAACAATGCCGTAATTACGAAAAGTCAACATGGATTTCTCAAAAATAAGTCATGCCAGACTAATCTTATCTCTTTTTATGATAGAGTTACTTGCTTGATAGATGAAGGGAATGCTGTGGACATAGTATATCTTGATTTCAGTAAGGCCTTTGACAAAGTTTCCTATGACATTCTTGCAAAGAAGCTAGTAAGATGTGGACTGGACCAGGGCTACTGTCAGGTGGATTTGTAACTGGTTGACTGACCGTACCCAAGGAGTGGTCACCAATGGCAGATTCTCATCCTGGAGAGCAGTGACTAGCGGGGTGCCATAGGGTTCTGTCCTGGGCCCGGTGCTGTTCAATATCTTCATTAATGACTTGGATGAAGGAACAGAGGGCACGCTGATCAAATTTGCAGATGACACCAAATTGGGAGGGGTTGCTAATACGCCTGATGATAGGATCAAAATTCAAAAGGACCTGGACAGATTGGAGAGCTGGGCCAAGGCTAACAAAATGAATTTCAACAGAGAGGAATGTAAGGTCCTACACTTGGGCAGAAAAAATGGTATGCAGAAATATAGGATGGGGGACACATGGCTGGCTAACAGTATGTGTGAAAGGGATCTAGGAGTCTTAATAGACTACAAGCTGAACATGAGTCAGCAGTGTGATGCGGCAGCCAAGAAAGCCAATGCAATTCTTGGTTGCATCAATAGGAGTATGGTGTCTAGATCGAGGGAGGTATTGGTACCACTTTATTCTGCATTGGTTAGACCTCATCTTGAATACTGCATCCAATTCTGGGCACCCCAATTCAAGAAGGATATGGATAAGCTGGAGCAGGTCCAGAGGAGGGCAACCAAAATGGTGAGGGTCCTGGAAGCCATGCCCTATGAGGACAGACTTAGAGAGCTGGGTATGTTTAGTCTGCAGATGAGAAGGTTGATAGGCGACATGATAGCCATGTTTAAATATTTGAAGGGATGTCATGTCGAGGGAGAAGGCTTGTTTTCTCCCGCTCTTGAGACCAGGACAAGGAGCAATGGATGCAAGCTGCAGGAGGGGAGATTCCGCCTGAACCTCAGGAAGAATTTCCTGACGGTCAGGGCTGTCCAGCATTGGAATGTGCTGCCACGGAGTTTGGTGGAGTCTCCTTCGTTGGAGGTTTTTATGCGGAGGCTGGATGGCTGCTTGTCGGGAGTACTTTGAGGGTTTCCTGCATGACAGGGGGTTGGACTGGATGGCCCTTGTGGTCTCTTCTAACTCTACATTTCTATGATTCTATAAGAGAAATCAAACCATTTTAGAATCTGGTCAGAAAGGGTGACCTAGATTTGAGGGTTGAGACTCGTGACTGTGATACTGGTGCTCGTATGAGGGTTTCAAGACATACAGAACCTGTCTGAAACAACTTTGAAAAACTGTATTAGCTTTGATCTGTATATGAACTCTAATTCTTTCTTTTGTTTGTTATTTTAATAAAAACTGTAGTTTATAAATTTTGGCTCAGCTGAGTAGCGCACATTATTTAAAACCCAAATAGAAAACATGCTACCATAAAATTCTAAAGGAGTTCCAAATAACCATTGAAATGGTTATCTTTACCCAGAAGCAGTATTTAAAGGGGAAGATGGACCTGTGTGTCTGAAGTGACAGGGTGCTTTATCAGGTTGGGGAGCTTCCCTACCCATCTGAGAGAGAAAGAAGCAGGCTCGGTCACACTAGCACTTTGAATTGTACCTGGAACAGGCATCCAATGGAGCCATTGTGACAGGAGAATTGTATGGTCTCTGTTATCCAAATAGCATAACATCTTCTATCAGCCCTAGCTATTGTAAAATCGTAGACTGAGATGGACCAAAGGACTGTCTACCATAACCTCCCACTAATGCAGGAATATACAATTAAAGGACTCCTAACAACGAAGGAACGTCTGCCATCTTTCAGTGGAATTTGTTCTATTGTCAGACAGCTCTTACCATCAGGAACTTTTGTCTGATGTTTAGTCAAAATTTCCTTTCTTTTGGTCTCCAGACCAGCAGAAGACAAGTGTTACCTTGAGAACTGGGAGTCCCGGGAGGGGCGCCTAGATAACCAAAACAAACACAAACAAGATGGGGAAATTAACTTGAGCACTCTCTTAAGCTAACGAGAGGCAGGGTAACTTAGCGGGAATCTTTTACCCAATGTATACAACGTCGGGTCAGTGAGCAGTCAGGCAGTTGAAATAGCAACAGTGATATTTATTAACAAGCAGGCAAATTAATAAGAAAACACAACCTCACAGCTAACTAAAAAATGGAGAAGAGAGTTTGGGGAAAATAGGTGATATGCCTTTTTCATGGTCCTGAAGAGGTCCAATTGAAGAGAAGGAAACTCGGCGTGGTGGCTGAGGGGAGCTCGCAAAATGAAGCGGCGGCAAAGTAGTCTAAACGGGCGGTCCAGCGAGAGATCCAAGGAGCTCTCAGAACTGGAGGTTTTTATTTAGGGAAGGCATGACCGTGGGCTAGTCTAGTCTGGGATGAAAACAATGAGTTTCGGGCTGGAGACAATGTCTCCGAAAGGTCAGAATTTACATGATTGAGTTAGGGTCCAAATTGACAATAGTATGGCTGGTACGTAAATGCAGCTAGCTTGGCAGTTAAGCACTCAGCTTGTCAAGATGCCCGCTTAGGACAGAGGTCTCTTTGTTTTAACACGCATTTGTAATGAAGGTGTTTGTCTCGGGAGGTCTCCTAAAGCAGATCTGGCAGTTTCTGGCTTGCTTAGGTGTAAACAGAAATGATTCAGCATTTAGTAGCCATGCCTAGCGTTGTGCTTGTTCGGCGGCCTCACAAACACTTGGCTGGTGGCAGAACAGGGTCGAATTGTGATATCAAAATGATATTTAAAGGTTAACTGGCCTGGCCAGTTCACAGTGGTAACACATGCTCACTCCATCTGCTTCAAGGCACCCCTATAGCATCTGCTTCAAGGCACCCCTATAGCATAGCCAGTAGTGGGTAACAGAAGCAGTGTACAAGAATACTCACACATTTTCCCCACTATATTCATCACCCTGGCAACTAGATCAGGAGAATACATAGCATAATATTCCAGCATTGCTGATCTGTTGGCAGTGATGTTGAGCCATTCACTGTAATTTCCTTTAGGTGGCACTGAACAATATGAGATTTTCCATGGTCTTGAGGACTGCTGCAGTAGAGATGAAGCTACACCACAAGAGACATGAAAAGAAATGCTGCAGTCAGGCTCAGTCCCTGTATAACTTAGTTGTTGTAGTTTTTTTTCCTGGCTAAATCTGACTTATAGAAAATCTCTTATTTATTGCTCTCTTTGCTCTTCAGGTTCTGGGACTTGGAAGGAGGTGAGAACTATGTGCTGTCTCTGGATGACCGGTTTGGATTTGAAATAGGAGAGTGTATCAAGTGTGTCTCCTATTGCAGTGCTAAAGGTGAGAAAGATTTTATTGCACTGATTTTCAACATTCTAGTTATCTATATTTGCGGTCCCACAGCATTCAGTTGTAATCCAATACAGTTTTGAAATTCATAGGAAGCCAAGAATTGAACTGAACTCATAGTACGTCCTTGTCGCAGGTTCATATGTGGTTTCTTCATTTCTTCATTTTTCTTCATTTCAGCAGTAAAATTTAGGATGGATTAGGATGCATTTTGCTACTGCTGTTGCTAGAAATAAGCAGTCACTTACAGTTGTTGAAAGACTCAGAAATCTACTTATTTTGTCAAAGAAGGTGGCTAGTCAGATTTGCAGGGGCAGTTGTCTAGACTGTGCAATGCCATTTTGTCAGACATTGCACAGTCTAGACAACTGCCCCTGCAAATCTGACTAGCCACCTTCTTTCTCACAGAAGAAACAAGATATATATTCTGTTATCCTAACGGATAGAGGACTTTGCAATGCCAGTGTTCCTTAGAATTTGGGGACATTATGGCTCAAAGGAGGCCTGAGAGACAGCGTACCGACAGGATCTTTTCACCTGTGTATGCCAATGCTAACTGCAGAGAGGCTCCAATTCAAAGATAAACAATGTGTTTTATTAGAAATGACAACACACACACAAGGAAACAGACACTCTCAGGAACCGTACAAGGCTGTTGGAAAATAGGACATGAAAGGTTGATAGAGATATTAGGGGTGAAAAAGGATGATAGTTACCAGTTCTGAAGAAAAGGGTTGAAGCAAAGAGGCTCAGCCAGGTACCTGAAGACAAACTTAACAGAAATCTGGACATCACATATTACATCTGAAATGCTACCAATGCTACAAATTGCTGGAACTAAAGTCAGGGTTTTTATACACTTCTTCCTATCTTGAAGGGGTGTTCTGGCAAAGCTTAAAACTCTCTCACAGGACTGATGAACAGGTTTGGGGGCTGCTTCAAACTTTTGATCCTGGTATTTGAATCTTTGCGTTCTAACCTCCTTCAGTACCTGGCAGCTTAGCTTGCGTGGTACATTTCACCCAGGAATTTGAGATCAACAGGCAAAGGATTATTGTCTGTTCCACCAATGCATACAACTCTGTCAAGGCTGTGAGCCTTTCAAGATCTGGCTCTGCATTTGTGGAATGGTTTTCCTCTGTACCTCCAGTTGGAGGATCTCACCCATTTTCATAAACGGTTGAAGACTTTCCTCTTTGACTCACCATCTTAAGTCACTGAGTTGTGTTTAAGGTGCTGAGATGGATAGCAACAGGTGGAGTGTTTGGGATTTCATTCCATGTACTGTTGTGTTCTGTTTTATTGTCTTTGTCCCCAATTGTGTATGTTGATGTTCCGCCCTTAGGTGTAAACAGCGTTATGAATAAACGTTGTTGATGTTATTATTGTTATTACTATTACTATTATTATTGTTGTTTGCTTTGACATCGGAGTGACAAAATTTATGGGACTCTTGATAGCATCCTGAAGTTTGGATCTGTAAGGAGTGTGTAGAAAAGGTCTTCTCAGGGAGAGATTAAAAGGAATGGACTCTGATTGTCTTGTCTGGGCTTGCTCTGAAATGCAAAGATTTGAGATAAGGGAAGAGATTAGTTTGAACTCCTTGATGCCAGGGGTTCCCACTTTGAACTTATGGCCTGACCATGACTGGCAACATCTCCTCAGGTCAGCATGACTTCAATCATGTATTTTCAGTCATAAACCTGTCCAAGTGTGAAAACAAAAAGCACATCCTGCAGAATGAGGGTGTTGAGGTTGATAACAATGTTTTGTCTCTGTTTATTAGTAGAAAACCTTGACATGTCTTGACCTTTGTGTATTTCTTTTTCATGGTCTCTGTGACTCACACAGATGGGTTTTGCACCTGCACAGAAACAGCCTTTGGAACCTTCTAGAACCTACTGTTGGTGTTTTGGTGATTGAACCCTCCCCCATCCTCTAAGGGTATATAAGCTCTTGCCCATTGTAATGGTCAGTTCCTTTTTGTCTGCCGCGTGAGCAGTGTACAGGAGCCTTTCGCTATTTTGGACAGGGTTTTCCTCTATTTTTCTGGCGTTTTGGACTGGTTGTTTCGGCTTTGGATTGGACTGGAAATTGGATTATTCTTCTGGATTGTGTTGTTCTGGCAAGGTGTATGGCAATGGCTGTATTTAAGCATTGCGTGACCTGTGGAGGAAGGATACCAGATAAGGAGGGACACTCGAAGTGCCTCTTTTGTTTGGGTGAGGGCCACAACATAGGAGCTTGTCGCCACTGTTGGTTGTTTACATCCCAAACTCGTCCCAATAGGGCTGCTCAGCTGAAAGCCCTATTGTGAGAGATGTGCTGACCGCTTCAGAGCTGGCTAAGCAGACTGAACCTACTTGCTTACCATCTAGAATGGCCCATTCCACCTCTTCGTCTACATCTTGACGGAATGTGTCAGTACTGTTGTCGAGACTGAGATCTTGTTCGACATTGAGGTCTTGAGACCAGGCACTTCTGGCACTGTTGAGTCATACTGATGATTGTCGAGATTATTCCTCTCCTCCACCTAGTACCGAACTGCCTAGGAAGGAGAAGGATCAGAAAAGTAAAAGTAAAGATGCTGCTTCAACAGAACTATCTAAGAAGCATAGGAGGAAGGATAAGACTAAGATGCATCTTTCCTCTCTGACAAAGAGGATGGCTCCTCAAGAGTCTGTTTTGGATGATGTGCAGGCCCCTCAACATTGGGGAACCCAAGAGGAGATTGAGGAAGTGTGTTTTGGTTCAGCGGGAGAGATACTGGACACCTCCCCTCAGATCTCTGTCAGGTCAGCTTCATGTCATCGAATGCTGTCCCCTACCGTAAGACCTTCTGGGAGCAGAAGATCTTCGACTGAACAGGCCAGGATAAGTCAGCATACCCCGCCTTTGTCGCCTAGGTCTGGATACCGGGACTGTCGGTCGGTAAGCACATCCTCATATCGGTATCGGCACTATGGAGAAAGATCTCCATCCTAATACTGTGATGATATCTCATTTGATTTAAGGGATACTTCCCCTTATATGGATGACCTAGAGCGATATGGACGACACCGTCAGTATCAAGATGATCCTGAAGACCGGTACCGTCATGTCACTCATCATTCTCGCTTGCTGTCACAGACCCCTTCATGTCAGCTGGTGATAGCTTCTTCTGGCCGGACATCTAAATCCTCCAGATGGGATCAAACCATGGCAGAAGGACATAGGAAGGATTCTGTTGCTATGTCTCCTCGGGGTCATCAGATCCAATCACCATCGGTACCATCCTCGGTATCTTCAGCAACGTCTCATGGACTAGATAACATCGAGTCCAATTTTGTTTCCACGGCCGAGAGAACATCACCTACTGATGATATTCGAGCTTTTCGAATCTTGTTCTCCGAATGGCCAGGTCATTGAACTTGCAGACTGAGGACTACAAGGAGGATCTGAAAGACTTGATCTTCCAAGATTTGCAGGACCGTGCTCCAGTACCGTCCATAATTGTGCTCCAGTACCCTCCATAATTGCTTCCATATTTGTCTCAAACAGTGAAGAAATCATGGTCGACACCATCTTCGGTACCATCTACATCTAAGAAGCTGGAGTCTCTGTATCATCTTGTTGAGACTGAGAATGACTGGTTGGTTCAGCATCCTAAACCAAATTCCATAGTGGTGGATGCGGCCCAGTCAAAGCAATCACAAAGGCTACATGCTGTTCCTGCTGATCGTGAGGGGAAGAAATTGGACAACATTGGTAGGAGATCCTATTTGAACGCCGCCTTGTTGTTTAGCATTTCAAATTATGCCGCTTGTGTGGGCACATACCAACAATTCCTCTGGAGCAGAATCAAACCCTATTTGGAGTTGCTTCCTGATGCCGAGAAGAAGACTTTATACACTTTATATGGTGAGGCTTATCGTTTGTTGTCACATCAGATCACTAGAGCTAAACACATCACTGACTGTAGTACTGAGGCTGTAGCGGGTGCTATAGCAATTCGACGACATGCATGGCTTCGTTTATCTGGATTGTCTCAGCAAGCTAAATTGATGATTGAGGATTTCCCCTTGGATTCCCTAGGACTGTTCAGTGTTGATACTGACGAAAAACTGGAACATGCCCAGAAGATGCGATCGACGCCCCAAAAGGATGGTTTTCCAACATCGACATACCAGCAGAGATATCGGTATCATCGGTACCAGCCGTTTCCAAGGAGAACGTTGACTCCAACTTCACCTCAACATAGACAGAGCACACCTCAGCAACATTCAACAAGAAAGTTTCCGCCTTCAAAATACAAGCAGCCTCAATACAAGAAGCGACAGTCAGACCAGAACAAGCGTAGAGTTTGACAACCAACATCACGAGACTTTTCTGACAAATACCAGCCATCAACTCAAACAAAGCATCTTTTCTGTTGTAGATTTGCATACAGACAAGCAACCAAGTGTCTCTTCCA
Organism: Iguana delicatissima; assembly: GCA_948472985.1. NCBI lineage: Eukaryota > Metazoa > Chordata > Lepidosauria > Squamata > Iguanidae > Iguana > Iguana delicatissima. The sequence goes on from CAOKZL010001559.1 coordinate 423,420, forward strand.
AACCACCTGTCATGGGCCTGGGCTTGGCTGAGCTCGGTGTCGACCCGGGGGCCGCCACCGGCGCGGAGGAGGGCCTGGATGCCTAAGAGGCCGCCACCAATGCAGGGGGAGGCCTGTATGCCTTGGAGGCCACCACCACCGCGGGGGGACAACCATATGCCTCAGAGGCCGCCGCCGCTGCGGGGGGAGGCCCAGACACCTCGGAGGCTGCCGCCGCTGCGGGAGGAGGCCCGGACGCCTCGGAGGTCGCCGCCGACGCGGGGGGAGGCCCGGCCATTGCGGAGGTTGCTGCCGACGCAGGAGGGCCTGGACACCTCGGAGGGCGCTGCCAGCACTGGGGGCGGCCTCCCCGGGGGAGGAGGGCTCCGGTCCCAGCCCGGGGTCTCTGCCCACCCGCGGCTCTGACTCGGGGGAAACTGCTGGCCCTCCTCCCACGTTCCGGCAGCGGCGACAAGGGAAAGAGGCAGTCCACCGGTCCCGGCGGCTGATGGAGAAACGGCTCCGGGCTGAGAGCTCCCAGTTGTGAGCTGAGCTGGGAGCCCTCAGCTGTGAGCTGGCACCGGATTGGTCACTGCCGGTCCAGGGGACTACTTAAGACGGGCGCTGGGTGGGGAGAGCCACGGAGCAACAATCGTCGGCCTTCCGCGTTCTCCTCCACCTGTGTCTGGATCCAGCTCCTCCCACCAGTGACTGCGTCCAGCCTCCTTGCTGGCCGAGCACTTGGTCTGCGTGTGGGTGAAGTAACCCTCCTTTGTTTTCTGAAATAGCCTGCTTGTGCATTCAGGCGTGCCTTGTGCTTGGTACTGTTTACGTCGTGCTAAGGCTCATCTGTGGGGGGGTGCTGTAACCCTCTGTTTACTGGCTGTCCAATAAACACTGCCACTCCAGCCGCTCATCCTGTGTCTGCTTGGCCACCGCCCACTGCTAACACCACCATTTGGAGAAAGACTAAGCTATTATGCCAATGTTTGGTCAATGATTACCTTGGATTCTTTGGTTTAGACACCCTAAAGTATGGTTACACCATAGAGTTTCACTGTTTACCACCGACAGATGAAATTCGGAGAATTATGCCCTCTCCAGAGCTCAAAGAAGAGATATCAACACTGCTTCAAAAAGGGGCAATAGAAAGAATCACTACAACTCAATAGAAAAGAAGCTTCTCTTCGAGATACTTTCTGGTGAAGAAAAAGGTAGAGGTCTTCAGCCAATATTGGACCTGAGAGGTGTCAACCACTATATCCAACCAAAACGATTCAGAGTGGTGACTTTGACTGCCATTCTTCCACTCTTAAAAAGGGATGATTGGTTTGCAACCTTACATCTAAAAGATGCATATTTCCATATAGCCAAAAGACCAGAGCACAAACAGTTTCTTGCCTTTACTGTCGACAGGCAGACCTATCGCTTTCGTGTTCTTCCTTTCAGCGTAAGTGCAGCTCCGAGGGTATTCACGAAATGCATGTCTGTAGTGGTGGCCTTTCTTCGTCAGAAAGGTATCATGGTATTCTCGTATATAGACAACTGGTTAATAGTGGCACCCTCTCGAAACCAACTATCCATGCATCTCAGGGCCACCATCGCTCTTCTACGGAAGCTAGGATTAATGATAAATTACAAAAAGTCAGCCTTGGTGTTAGCACCGTGAACTGGCCTGGCCTTTGATAAACTTCAGATATCATTTTGATATCACAATTTGACCCTGTTCTGCCATCCTCAGCCACATGTTTATAAGGCCTCCGAACAAGCACTGAGCTAGGCATGGCTATTAAACGCTGACTCATATTTGTTTACACCAAGGCAAGCCAGAAACTGCCAGATTTGCTTTAGGAGACCTCCCGAAACAAACACCTTCATTTTAGATGTGCGTCCAAAACAAAGAGACCTCTGCCCTGAGTGGGTACCCTGGCGAGCTGAGAGCTCAACTGCCAAGCTAGCCACATCTACATACTGGCTATACTATTGTCAATTCAGACCTTAACTTAATCATGTAAATTCTGACCTTTCGGAGACATTGTCTCAAGCCCAAAGCTTATCGTTTTCGCCCAAGACCAGACTAGCCCACGGTCATACCTTCTCTAATAAAAACCCCCAGTTCCGAGAGTTCCTCAGATTGCTCCAGACTTCCATCCAGCCTTGCTGCCACTCTGTTCAGCGAATTCCCCTCAGCCGCCACGCCGAGCTTCTTCTCTCCAATTGGATCTCTTCAGGACTACGAGAAAGGTGGCGTATCACCCATTTCCCCCAAACTCTCATTTCCTATTTCTTAGTTAGCTGTGTGGTAGTGTTTTCTTAAATATTTGCCTGCTTGTTAAGAAATATTATTGTTGCTATCTTAAACTGTCTGACTGCTCACTGACCTGAACCTGTATACATAGGGTAAAAGATTCCCGCTAAGTTACCCTGCCACTCGTTAGCTTGAGAGAGTGCTCGAGCTAATTTCCCCATCTTTTCTTGGTTTGATTTGATTATTTGGGCACCCCTCCCGGGACCCCAGTTCACAGGGTAACATTGGTACCGTGAAGAAAGATCAAATATATTGGAGCAGTACTGGACTCAAGTCTGCAAAGAGCGTTTCTTCCACAGGACAGATGGGAAAAGATCTTGGGATGCCTGGCAAAGATGCAACACCTTCGGAGAATCTGAGCAAAGGCAATACAGGTTGCACTAGGACTGATGGCGTCAACTACACTTGTTACACAATATGCAAAGCTAAGAATGAGACCACTGCAACAGTGGTTTATTCTTTGGTTCAATCCTCTTTCAGACCATCACCTCAAGTTCCTCACAGTACTGAGGAATATTCTCGCTTCTCTGGATTGGTGGACAAAGCCAGAGAATGATTTGAAGGGAATGCCATTCCTCCCTTGCCCACCATCGCTTTCAGTGACAATAGATGCTTCAATGAAAGGCTAAGGTGCTCACCTGGGAACACTCACAATACGAGGTCTATGGACAACTCAGGAGAGCAATTTCCACATCAACGTCTTGGAGTTCATGACAGTACTGAAGGCACTCTGTGCGTTTCAGCACTACCTGTGTGGAAAGTCAATTCAAATTGTGACAGACAACACAACAGTAATGTATTACATAAACAAACAAGGAGGGACTCGGACGTGTGTGTTGTTGACCCTATCAATACAACTATGGGAGTGGTGCCTAGCACGACGGATTCTTCTATCAGCTGTCCATCTGGCAGGGGAGTGGAACGTCCTGCAGACACAGTCAGCAGAACACCATGGTCATGCCACAAGTGGATGATCAACAAGAAAGTGATTCAGGAGGTGTTTGTAAAGTGGGGGTTTCTTCACATAGACCTCTTTGCATCCAGACTGAACAACTAATGCAGACTGTACTGTTCCCAACACTCGAAGGGGCATCAGACTCTGGGAGATGGTTTTCTCTTCAGTTGAACGGGACCGAGGGTCTATGTGTTTCCAATGTTTCCCGTAATAACGAAGGTTATTGGCAGAATTCGCCAGGACAAAGCAAAGGCGGTACTGGTAACATTGTGGTGGTCTCAACCTCTTACATTTATTAGTCGTTACAGAATTGATAACCGGTCTAGGAATGATGCATGTTTGGGGAGAGCTGTATTGTTTTCCTCTGTTGGATAAAAAAGACAACATTGTCTGTTTATTAATAAATATTATTTATTATCATAAATGTTGGCCATGACTGCCCCCCCCCAAAAAAAACAGAAAAGAAAAGAAAGAAAAAAAAAGAAGGGGGAAAAGAAGAGGAAGGGAAAGGGAAATGGGTAACTGGAAGTTGACTTAAGTAATTTTTCCAGCAGCATGACGTACCCACCTCCTGTCTCCTCAGCTCGCTAGTCTCCCGTTTGTGTGAGTCACAGAGACCGCGACAAAGAAGAAAAGGTTGCTTACCTGTAACTGTGGTTCTTCGAGTGGTCATCTGTGAACTCACACAACCCCTGCCTCCTCCCCACATATGTCCTGCTGCACGGTGTTTTCCTTGCTGCTACATGAGCGGCGACGGAACTGACCGTTACAACGGGTGGGAGCTTATACACCCTGAGGGGATGGGGGAGGGGTCAACCGCCAAAACACCAAGGGCAGGCTCTAGAAGGTTCCGAAGGCTGTTTCTGCACAGGCACAAAACCCATTTGTCTGAGTTCACAGATGACCACTTGAAGAACCACAGTTAAGGTAAGCAACTTGTTCTTTTAAGGCTTTCTTCAGGTGGCTACATAGAATCAAACTCCAGAAATTTCTGATAGGAACTTCTAAACTATTTACTAGGCAAGTGATCTTGTGAGCATCTTATGATGTATCTTTTGTTTCCTCTGTGGATTCCACTGGAAGTTCTCAGGTTTTGTTTCTTTTATGTTCTTTTTTAGTCTCACCATTTTGAGCCCCTGCCCACATTGTTTCACTGTTTCTCAACATTTTAAAGGTCACACTATGTGATTTGCTACTTTGTTTCCCTGTACTGCTGTTTTTGTCACCCTCCTAATACCCTCTCAACTTTGGTTCCGCTCTTTATACCTGGGTAGTTTCTTTTCTCTCACCATATCTAGCTGTCTGAGCCTTTACTCCACCAAGTTCTTCGAGGATGGTGGTCCTCTTCAGGATTGACAGTATAACTGCAAAAGCTCACAGAAAAGTTTTCCTTACAGTCTAATGAAGTTTGCAGTGCAACCTGATTAAGCAACAATTAATGTTAATTCTAATGATGATAAAAATTTAGTAAATTCATTGCATTTGAATAATACAGGTGCAGGGAACATCTCGAAAATAAGTAGTTCTGTGGGAGAAAGAAACCATTACTAAACCAAGTTTGGAGAACTTAAGAAACATATGGAGAAAACAAAGTATGTATTAAATATAGATAGCATGTGGAAATAAAAGTAAAGGAGTTTGGATGAATTCTCAGATTTAGATTTAGGAACAGAGGATGGCAAAATCTAAGAAATGAAGATAGATTTTGTCAGGGACCCAGGCGTGGCTGAGTCCGCCGGCGTCCCCGAGGCCGCCACGGAGGCTGCTGCCGATGCGGGGGAGGGCCCGGACGCCTCAGGGACCGCCCCGCCGTGGGGGAATGCTAGGACGCCGCGGAGGCCGCCGCCGCTGAGGGGGAACGCCCGGATGCCACGGAGTTTGCCGCCGCTGAGGGGGAAGGCCTGGATGCCACGGAGGCCACTGCTGCTGCGGGGGAATGCTCAGACGCTGCGGAGGCCGCCGCCACCAAGGAGGAACGTCCGGACGCCGTGGAGGCCACCGCCACCAAAGGGGAAGGCCCGGACGCTGCGGAGGCCGCCGCCACCGAAGGGGAAGGCCCGGAGGCCGCTACCGCTGAGGGAGAAGGCCCGGACGCCACGGAGGCTGACGCTGACGCCAGCGGTCCCACTAGTGGCGCTCGGGGCGATCCGCTTCCCTCTCTGGCGGGCGAGGTGACCGCAGGCTTGCCGGGGGAGGCGGGTCCTGGTCTCGTCCCCAGGGCTCTGCCCACCCGCGGCTCCGACCCAGAAGAGTCTGCCACCCCTCCCCCACGTTCTGGCAGCGGCAGTGAAGCAAGGAAACAACCCGCCACTCCCGGCGGTTGATGGAAAGGTAGCTGTGGGCTGAGAGCTCCCAGCTGGGAGCCCAGCTGGGAGCTCCCAGCTGCGAGCCTGCACCGGATTGGTCGCCGCCGGCCCGGGGGTCTATTTAGGGCGGGTGCGGGGTGGGGAGAGGCACGGAGCAACAACCGTCAGCCTTCCGTGTTCTCCCCTGCCCGCGTCTGGTTCCAGCCCCTCCCGCCAGTGACCGCATCCAGCCACCTTGCCAGCCAAGGACCTGTCTGCGTTTTGGGTGAAGTAACCCGCGTGACTTGAGTTTGGGACAGTTTGCTTCGAGTTCAGACCCGCCTGTGGGGGAGCTGTAACCCTTTGTTTGCTGGCAGTAAATAAACGCTGTCACCCCCAGCCGCTTGTCCTGCGTCTGCTTGACCTCCGCCTGCCGCTGACAGATTTAGATTCCTCAGATGTAGAATCAATAAAATCATTTAATAAGAGTAGATTGAGGCAGATGGGTTCAAAGGATTACTTAAGAAAGTTCTGATAAGTTTAGGAATAGCAGTCGGGATGCCAATAAGAAACAACAGAAGAGCAGTAAAGTCGTGTTACAGAAATTACCATCAGAAACAGAGATACCAGTTCCAGATATATTTCGAGATTTAACTGAATGGGAAATGCTGCTTAATACAAAGTGGTTTGTAGGATATACTGAAAAGTTATATACATTTGAGAAGAAAAGCAGCGGACCAATTAATTGTGCTCTTAGTTGGTGATCTCATTTCAGCTTTTATTTCTAGTGCTAGTGTTCCATGGGAAGATATTAACATTGAAATATATAAATAAAAAAAGTGTAGATTCTGCTGTTAGGCATGTGAGTTGGTGGCACTGTTCATTAGAGCATCAGTAGCAATTTCAATGTTTGCCAGAGCTGGCATATTTTGGATTCAAGAGATAGTGAAATCAGAAGGCTTAAGTCCATGTGGATTGCAGTGCACAATACATAAACTGTACTTCTGTATGTTGCAGATGCAGGATTTGATGTTGCAACATTAGCAGCAAGATCAATAATTGCAACTACAGTGGGAAGAAGATCACTGGGAGGCCAGTCAGAAATCTAGGGCAGGTTTGGTAAATACTCCCTGTAAAGGGAAGTTGTTATTTGATGAAAAGCAATATTAAATAAAGTGTTGGTAGAAGGAAAAGATAAAAAAAACAAGTTTTAACCATAATGCAAAAGAGAAAGTTAGATAGGAGTTATTTCAGAAATGAAAAGTGTCCCTTTCAAGAAAGAAGAGGTTTTCGGAGACAAAGGGAATATAGAAATGTCAAGCAACAATAGGGGAAAAAAATCAAGATTCCGTTTCAAACAGCAAGAACTACAGCAATTTTGAAAGGGAGCCAGTGGGGTGGAAGGCCTCAATACTGACTGGAGGGAAATACTAGTGAGTGGAAAGCTACTTCACTTTGACCATTTATGGAATTTAACAATGACAGACAAGTATTCAAAGTGGATTATGACATTCATGCTTCCAAAACACTGAGGGAAGGGTATCTGCCATCACCAAAAGACAATAATGAAGAATAACTGACATAATGAAGAATGACCATAGACTGTTGTAGAGAATTAGAATGTACATGATTATTTATTCTCAACAGATTAAAAAGAACTTATTTACATATGCATATAACTCCCAACTTACAGAAAATAACTGAAAGTAAACTTTTGATAAATCTATTGAGAGTTAATAATCATGTAAATTCAGTTTCTCTAGATAGTTTGTAAGATCTTCATTCTAAATTTCCAATATTGTATGAAGCCATTCAGGAATTTTAAATCCAAAATTGATTCATGTCTCCCAGTTAGTTTGGCATCTGCACTCAGTGTTTTCACCAAGGTGTTACAACCAATACAGTTTCTAAAACAACAAGGGATATAATTGTTTCCTCGCTTGAACAATGTCTTATTGAAGCCTGGGTACAAACTGAAGGCCAAGAAAGACCTCAAAATGACATTGGACTGCTTATAAAGATACAACTATCTGGTGAATTTCAAAAAGAGGCACCTAAAGTTAATGACATTTCTAACTCATTTAACACTGGAAATAGTCATAGAGAAAGGCTGTTCCTTTCAACGGAAGGAAAAAATAAAACAGAAAATAATTAAAGTACTGGAATCATACTCAGCAGATTTAATGCACCTTGCAAATTGTTGGGGATGTTAGAATCCATGATTCAGATAGCATCTTTGGCAAGATTTCATACAAGATTGACTTTCATATATTGTATTAGTTGAGGAGATCTTGTGTGAAATCTTGCCAAAGATGCTATCTGAATCATGGATTCTAACATCCCCAACAGTTTGCAAGGTGCATTAAATCTGCTGAGTATGATTCCAGTACTTTAATTATTTTCTCCTTCCATTCCTTTGAAAGAAACAGGCAGTGGCTGTCAAATGGGGCTAGAGACTTGGAGGCATTTTTGGAAAGGTGAGATTTGTACAGATCATCACAATTTGGTGACTTTGCAGACCCTGCACGTTGAACCCAAAACAAGTATGGTGTGCAAAGCTTTTATATAACTTTAAATTCACTTAAACGTATTTGCTGGAGAAAAAGATTTTCTTAGCTGATATGTTGTCACATTTACCTCAGCACGACAGCCAGAAAAATTAAATTATCGGTGCTGAGTTCACCTCACAGAGTTAGGGGTAGTGGTTACAATGCAGAGGGAAGGCAAGCCAAGTACAATTCACTAAACAGAACTCACCAATAGAGAGGAATTGTGGTGTAAAGAGGGGAGAAATATGTCCTAAGATCACAAGAAAGAAAATTTTGCAACACTGCTATGATGTCAAATTAGCTGGACATTTTGGAGGGGCAGAATGCCAGGTTGGCTTTGCTTTCTCTGTCATGTCATGTGTGTGTGTATATATATATGTGTGTGTGTGTGCGTGTGTATATATAGATATATAGATATATAAATATTTTTTAATATTTTATTTTAACTGACATAAAAACTATAAGCACATTATGTACAAAAACGAACAGAATAAAATACCGTATTTTCTGGCGTATAAGACGACTGGGCGTATAAGACGACCCCCAACTTTTCCAGTTAAAATATAGAGTTTGGGATATACCCGCCATATAAGACTACCCCTCTTCCAACACACACCAAATAAAAATTAAACATCAGATTTGATTTCAATTCAATTTTAATTCTATTTAAAATATATGTATATTTATATATTATTGCACATCTGTCATTAGGAATAATGCAATCCATGCTAAAAAGCGGGGAGGCAAGCAATATTCCTGGAGCATTGCAAGGCACTCCCCTTTCCCAAACTCCTTGCAAAGTGGGTTTCATTGCAAGGGGCTCATGGTTACTGGGGTCCCCGCCTCCCGGTGTGATTTAATGCAAAACGTGTCGCAAAAGAGAAAACCCAAATCTGGTTTGGAGGTCTCTCTTTTCCCTCTTCTCCTCCGCCCCCCCACTCTCCCCACTGAAAAAGCGAGCGAATGGGTGTTCCCAGCGAGTCAGACATGGCAACGGCGGTGGCGGCAGGTGCTGATGCTGTGTGGAGGCAGCGAGAGGCAGGCGGGTAGCTGGAAAGAGCTGGAGCCCGGCGAAGGAGGAAGCGGCAGAGGAGCCGGAAAGGCCGCCTGGCTCCCGTTCTCAGGGGATTCACCACTGAGAGCCCCTCCTCTCCTCCTCCCTCGCCACCGCTGCTCCGGGAGGAGCCAGCAGCCAAGCGCCGGGCTCGCATCCTTGCAAAAAGGGGTGGCCTCGCCAGCCCCGGGCGCTCCCTGCCAGCCTCACTGGACTTTTGAACAAACGAGCCTCTCGCTCGCTCCCTCCCTCTCTCCCTCCCACCCTTTTAATACCCCTCGTCCTCCTCCTTCTTTCCTGGAAGGATGTCCTCTAGGCAGTGCTGAGAGGCGGCAGCAGCGGCAGCGCCCTAGCCGAGCGAGCGAGCAAAGTTTTGGGAAGGCGGGCGCAGTGCGGCACCCCTTTCCCTCGCTCCCCCAGGCCCCTCATCCTCCTCTGCCAGCGAGGGAGGGAGCGAGCGAGCAAGCGGCGCCCCCCTGACCGCTCGCCCTCCTCGGCTCTCGCCCACTTTCCCCTCGTTGGCCTCCTCCGCCTCCACCAGGGCTGGGAAGGAAACAAAATGTTTGCCCAAGCTGCCGCAGCTGCTTCCATCAAGGGAAGCAGAGGAGGAGAGGGAAGGGGGCAGCACCCCGCACCCGGCTCTTTGGGGCTGGGGGGCCTGGGGGCGGGTGCCCGGAGGGGAGGAGGGCGGGGGAGGTCGGCACCGGCCCTCACCCTCCACATGCCCCGCCGGCCCGGAGGGAAGCCCTCCTTTCCCCCCTCTCTGCCAACTTGGCCGGACCCTTCCCCACCTCCGCCCTCCCTCCCTCATGCATGCACGGTGGCAGCGGTGCTGGTGTATCTGTATCGCGCCCCCAGCTTCCGCCGCGCTCCCTGGCCTGGGAGCTGGGGCGGAAGCGGGGAGGCAGTGCGACCGGCGCTCACGCAACAAGCCTCTCCCAAAACGCCGCCGCTTCCCCCCGCCTCAGCGCTCCCTCGCCTGGGAGCTGTAGGCGGAGGTGGGGGCGGAAGCAGGGAGGCAGCGCAACCGGCGCTCGTGCGAGGGGGAAGAGCGGCTAGAGCAACAAGCCTCTCCTGTACGCCACCGCTTCCCCCCCGGTGTCTTCAGGTAAGTGCACAGCACCACCCTTGGTGCTTTCATACGGTGGCCGCATACGGTGGGGATGCGGCCGCGGCCATTTTTGAGCTCCCCC